>VZZY01007353.1:0-78099 GCA_013400335.1 Eurystomus gularis | reverse complement strand
GGGCCCGGGCTGTGGCGCAGACACCTCTGCTCGGGGGCTTGTCTGCTGGGGGCCGCGTTTCCCTTGGGCTGCCCGCAGCTGCGCCTGCCGCTGCGCTGCCAAGGTCTTCCTTTCGCGAGTGAGCCTGCGAAGAGCCAGCGACTCTCGCCCAGACGCGGCAGAGGCGTGCCCGGCCTCCTGCCGTCCGCTCTCGGAACGACGCGGGGACCTCAAGTTCCAGAAGCTCTTTACGTGTAGCGGGGCAGGAACACAACAGTAAACAAGCCGCCCGTTAGATCCCTTGCGGGATTTTTTCCTTTTCTTACGTGAAAAATTGCTTGCCGGTTAGTTATTGCTGCGCTCTGCGGCAAGGGGGAGAAGTTTAAGCCCGAGGGGCGGATTTGCTGTGGAGTTTGTCTCCGCACTGTTCCTACGTGGTTACTTCCTTTTCAGTCTTCTTCCCGGGCCACCTAGTGTTTATTCCTGCTATTTTAAGTTGATGTTGAAAATTTACCGGTAATAAATCCTTATGTGTCCTTAGTTATTTTTATTACCAGAAGTCATATCCGAAGAGGAATTGCAAAAGAAGCGCGAAGTAATGTCAGAATGGCAAACTCGGGAAAAACGTGTTAAATTCTGTTGTGGTATGACTAGATCATCTCCACACTGCACATACAGTCACTGCACATACAGCCACCACGCTTATTAAAAATGGGTTCTTATTTCTTCACAGAATCATTTTAAAAAAGACTACAGAGCAAGATTCTGCCATGGAGGAGGGTAATTTACGTTTAAAACTTTATTCTAAGATATGATTGTTTAGAAAACATGTTAATTTTTGTCCTGGAGCTTAATGCCAAGACTCTTGGATGTATCTTAGTAAACTAATCATGCCATGTTTTCCAAGATTCTTGTATATCTCAGCGATGGGGGGAGCAAACTGGGCAGGGGGACAAAGCACCGAGGATTTCCTTTGTATTCCTCTGCCGAGGCAGCAGCCTGTGGTGTGGCTCTGCCCAAGCCACCCCTGACTAGGCTGGCTGAGTACTGAGCAGTAGTCTGGGCAAACATTTTGCCCACCAAGAGGTAGAGAAACGAAGCCCGTGCACAGTTGTAGCTTACTAGGCCCTTGCTGGTGAATGGTAGAGATGAGTTTGAGTATTTGCCATACTGTACTTTCTTTAAACACGTGTCTGAAGCCCATGAGGCTTTTGTTACTGGAGTCTGTTTTTATACATGCATTTCATGAGCTTGCCAAATCTACTAAATTACCTGTTTTTAAAGGCATATAATAATAATTATGGGAGGTACATTCCGTGGCTTTTATCTTGTTATTTTGGTTTTGATCAACGTAGTCTGGCTATTGGATCACTTCTGCCATTTGTGCTGGGAAGGTTCAAAATAGTCATCCAAGCAGCTGAGCTGTTTGCTTGCTGAAGGATTTGATACCTCAAGCGAATTCTCGCAGCTGAAACTTTTGCAGAAGCACAGAATAACTATTGGTAAGCGGTACGAAGAGAAGCAGAGGGTGACTCCTTGTGTGCAGCGATAGATGTGCAGGCAACATTACTTGAGGACTGATTTTTTAAAAAATTACTTATTTGAAGTGAGAATCTCTTCATCCTAAAGCTCTTTTACTGCGGTCCATTGCAGTAGTTGTGTGTTTTCTTTTATGGACAGAGATTTCTTCGTTCTTATCATATTCTGTGGCAATGGGGCTTTTTCTCCTTATTTAGACAAATATCTTTGCAGATATCTGTGCATGGAAATGGTAGGTAAAATATTTTAAAGTTGAGACTAGTGGAAATGCTGGGATAGGAACATTTAGTATTTTTCACTGAATTTTGTCCCCCCCCCCTTCTTTCTAGAGAGAAGATTGATGTACAGCCAGGTCAAAACATACTGAAACTTGTACAGGATTGTTTTGAAAGTAAGTTTTTTTGCTTAATTTGCTGGTTAAAGAAACAATTAAATTTCTGCCTTGCATTATATTTAGTGGTAAATAAATAGAAAATTTAAAATAGTCATAAATGGGTTAAAAAAAAAAAAATCTTTCTCACAGTCTTTAAAAGCACCCCCTTCCCAGCTGCTTTAAAACTGTGTTTGCTGTCTTACAAAGGTAACTTTTTCCTGAGTAGTAGCTGCTTGCTTTCTTATTTGGATTTACGTGACCTTAACAAGCCTTAGCAGCTAGTTTAAATAAATGAAATCTGGACAATTCCAAGAATCCCATGTTTGTTTTTTTTATTGATAGGCTGTGGCAGTGATCTTACAATCTATTCTCCAAGTGCGACCCGTTGCTCAACTCCTGTTGTCAGGGACGAGAAGAGGACTTCAGCACAGAGCCAAGGGGTACGTTAGCTGTGGCAGTGTCACAACATAGCATTGGATACAAGTTTGGTTCTGTAGGATTTACTTCTGTATGAGTGGTGAACAAATAAGTTCCGTATGTCACTTGTATTAGTATAAAGGGTGTCATTTAACCTAATTTAATAGCTATTAGTAATGTTTTATTTCTTGGTTTGTTGTGCTCTAACAGTAAATATAACTACATTTATTTAATAGCTCATTTTTTTGTTTTTTTTGCTAATGAAAGCTTTCTCAGTTTTTTATTCAGGATAGTTAAACTTCTGCTGGTGTCAGGTTGAATCACACTGCCTTATAACTGGTGGTGGGTATGGCTGTCTTGGACTCCATTGGGGTTAGTTTCCGTCACTTTGTCAGATATACGGACATGGTTCTTAGCTATCCGATGGGCAGTAAAATTGAAAGATGATTCCTGTATATAAGCAGCTTGTCAACCTCTCATAAACTGTTACCTGTACAATAACTTTGTATATCTGTAACTTCATTTAAGAGTGGAAACAAGTTGAAGGGCTGGTGAACGTGCTGTCTGAAAGAAATGATGCCAATAACCTAGTTTCTGTATTTAGTTTTAGTGTTTTAATTCTGGTAGTTTTTTGTAAAAATAGGTTATTCTATTAGTGGCAGTGTTGAGAACAGGAACCCTTTATAATGGTGTTTGTTTACTTCAGTCTGATGTTAGAATACTGTATAATCTCAAAGTAATTCTTTTTAAAACCTCAGTGTGACTTGACAAAGGTGAATTAAATTGTTTCAAGTAATTGATTCTAACGAAGTGAGTAAACAGCTTGCCTGTGCACTAGCAGGATGTCTGCTGAGAGCTGCAGATTGGTTTTTACTGTACACACTGGTTTACCTGTTGTTTGAAACGTACGCTTAAAAAGTCTTACATGATAGAAAACTGAAGTGTTTAGTTGAAATAAAACTGTGCTTTAAATAAGTAAGAATTAAGGGAAGGTAATTATATCGTATTCTGGAGATACTTGTTTTCCTTTCAAAATACTGTTGCTTTATCAAATATGATAATGTAATATAATATAATAAATATAAGGTCCCGTTATTTGTTATTGACTATGACAGCCAAAGGCAGGGTTAACAAACTCTGTGAAAAGAGCCTGTAATTCTGCAGAGCCCTTACCTGCATCACCAATAAGAAGAAAGAGCAGCAGAGGTTGGTAGCACTGTTATTAAATTAAGTTTTTTGGGTTAGCTATTTCTTGGGATTTTGTAAGGTTTTGAGTAGAAGAATTAAACCTATTCTATATATGTATGGCAGGATGGTCACATGAATCACCCCTGGAGCCTGCAATACATGAGAACATAGCTGTTTCTAAAAAACCAAAGTATTCTGTGACTAAAAGAGAACTAAATAGTATACTAAAAGATGTTGAAGCACTATGCAAAAGTCCTACCTTGTCTTCGGACTCTGACAATGATCGTGGGTCTTATGGATCACCTCTTCTTGTGGAGCGAAGTCCTGTACATGTGTAAGTAGAGCTGAACGTGATGGTGATATCGTATCCCCTGCGTTGTCCATCCTGTCCTCCGCCACACCTCTCAGGAAAGATGAACACATGGTTTCAGTCATTTCTGACTTTGAACTCGTAATCATGAACTCATAACAAATAATTCCTGGCTTTTTAGAAGATTTCCAGATAGGAGTTTAAGAAAGGGCAGAATTGTTTTTTATTAAAGATTCTGGTGGAAAGGGTTAATTCCCAGAACTGCAGCACCCAAGTGCAGGAAGCCTGACAATAGATTTAAACTGCTTTTTTGCAGGAAGGTGCCCCAAATTATCAGCTGCTCAGATAGTCTAGACTTTTTCAGTGAATCCTGTTGACAGTGTTGACACTGGAACAGGAGGCTTCATCGTTAAGTGTGTTCAAGACCGGGTTGGATGGGGCTTTGAGCAACCTGGTCTAGTGGGAGGTGTCCCTGCCCATGGCAGGGGGCTTGGAACTAGAGGTTAAGGTCCTTTCCAACTCAAACCATTCTATGATTCTGTGAAAAGTTAACAAAAAAAATCTATTAAAGCAGAGATTAGCAGTCATTGTTCCTCTTGCTTTGAATATACAAATATTTTACACAAAGTAGAACAGCTTCAGTTGTGATCATTATCTCCTCTTTGGAAAATCTGAAGCCCAGCTGCAAAAGTGTCCAGTGGTTCCAGCCACAGTTGTGCTTTCCAGAAGGACCGAAGCTCTGTGGTGGATTGTAAGAACTGGCACTGATCCCGTTGACTCCCACCGATGGAGTGAGCTTGGGAAGAGAGTGCACCTAGTGTCTAGGAAACCTGACAATTTCTGAAGCGCATTGTCCTAAAATTGGGAATTTATCTTGCTGAGCATCCCTCACTTTGATCAAGAGTCACAGGCTGGACCCGTGTTGCCTCATTGATTTGGACACATGCTACTATGCTGGGAAGTAGTGCTGCTAACCTGTGTTCTAGCAAATTACCAAATGGAAGCTCATTCATAAGAAGTGAGGCGCTGTCAGCAGGAGGAAACGAGAGCATCTGTCCATCCACGTGATATTTTAATGTGCACTCGGGATTTATAGCATCATATCTGAATGCTGTTTCTTATACACAGATTACGTTTCGATGACCAAAATACTCCTGCTACAGCAAAGAGCCATGTGGAAGTTGAAGATTTGGAGGGGCATCAGGCTGGGAAAGATGAGCAGGTTGCTCTTGTGCAGGGAAGAGAACATGTTGCTACGTCTTCTGTACAGAAAGAGAAGTCTTTCTCTTCAGTTGTCTTAGCAGCTGTAGGAACAGGAACAGTTGGAAAAAGGTTTGTTTTGAGGCTTAATATGGAACATAATTTGCTAGTAAAATAACCCAGTCCTGAGTACTGGAGCAGCATCCTTTTATCTATAACTGTGGTCTGGGAGGATGTTTTGGGATAGTCCAGCATTACTAAAATGCCACTCGAGAAGGGATTTGAATAACTGTTTCCAAGTTTTGTGGTGTTAGGATTTAACAGTGCTGTTGCTTTTCTCTGCCAGTAAAATAGTGTTTAGCTCTTGAATAGTGTTTCAGATTGAACCTGAGATGTTTTGATGAGAAGGTGACAGGATTGGAAACTATTGGAGGATAGGAAATGCATAATCTTGGAAGACCTTACCTGATTCTGAAGTTAGTAGTGCTCAAGCAGTCTTCTTCAGAGCTGGTATGGATCTGACCGGTTAGATACCAAGTTGACTAGCCAGCATCTGAGAAAGAATGAGGTGTGAATATGAGGCCAAAGCAAGGAGAAGCAGGCCTTGTGCTCTTTTTGGAAGCTAAAGTGCAATAAATGATAAAATTTATAGTAACTCTTCTGAGGAATGTGTTATAGTACATTTAGGTGTTCTAGAGTCACTGCTAGATTTGCAAGATTGAGAGTCAATATTTCTTTTACCCCCAAATGATGTGAATATTTTGTCACTCCTTTCTTTAGGTATTCCACCTCGAGATCACTGCCATCACCTCCTCTTGTGGAAGATAAAGATACAGACTTAGAATGTGAATTTTTAATTGATGAAACAGCTAGCACGTCTCTTAATTCTTGGCTTACAATACCCCGTAAGAGCAAAAAATCAAAAAAAAGCACCTCTGCAACTCCTGTTTCTACATCTCAGCCTTCTGAAAAGGAGAAAACAGAGAATAAGAAAGGCAAGAACAGAAAAGTACAGGTTGAAGCACCTACTAAACAGAAAATGGATGGTTTGGATGTCGGAGTACATGACCTCGAAAGAACATCAGAATCAGATCCAGTCTCTAATAGTGAAGGGAAAGTCCTTAAATCTCAAAGGCAAAACAGGACTCGTATGGGTAAGTTATTTAACATGTCTTCAGACTTCTCCCTCCAGGTCATTTTACTGGATATTTTAACTGGGAAATAAGGATAAAGTAGATGAGAGACATTAATGGGTTCCTAATTGATATTTCAGTTGCATAGTTAGGTTTGCAGTGAAACAGAGCGTCTGCCGCCACCCTCCCAGCCCCCCAGCCCTTCCTGTTAGGACATTAGAAATTAACTTAGCAGTGTTACCTTTTCTTATGAACAGACAAGGTGGGTACCCACAGCTTTTGCTCCTCTCTCCATGGAAAAGCGTTTAAGATATGTTAAGATACATGCTTTGAACTGGAGGGGCTCAGGTTTTAGGAATGATTTGAGAAAGGCTTTGTAGCAGGAACGACTGAAAACTGGAAAACAGATCGAATGTAACATTTCTGCCCTTTTTTCCTGCTAATTACTGGAAGTACACTAAAAATTACCTTTTGAATTTTTGATACACTAATTCAGAGAAAGCCTTCTTTTAACCATCAGGGAAGAAATCTCTGGTTTTGTGGCAGTTTTTTTTGACTCTTTGGTTTATTTTTATGTGTTCAGGTATCAACATCCTCAGGTTTAATGCGAAAAGATATTAATGTCCTAGTGTTTTGTGTATTGATAGGAAAGACTAAGAAGGATGCACTTAGGCAAGGCTCTCCACACCAGAAAAAGGACATGTCCGGGGAACCAAAAGCTGAAGAACTGATGTTGTCACAGCCTGGGTTGGAAACAAAAGCTTCTGATGCAGAACAATGTAAAACACAGGTGATGCCAAGCAAGGATTTGCCTATGCCCTCAGCTGGGCAGCAGCAAGAGTGGACTGCGTCTCCAAAAAAGAATCTCAGATCTTCCAAGAATTTACGGTCGGCTTCAAAAGCTTCTCAACAGGTAGCTCACAAGAAAAAAACTGCTGAGCAGAAACTTCCAGAAGACACAGTAGCTAAGACACTGGCAGAAAGTCCGAGGAAGAAGCTTAAAAAATCTGGCAAGAAAAGTAGTAATAAAAAGCCTCGGTTACAGAGAGAGGAGAATTCTGACAGTGAAGAAGAGCTTGAAAGAGAGCCTATAAAATGGAATGAAGCAGTTACCCCACCCCTGCATCAGGAATCACAAACCTCTGTGGGTCAGAAGTTGTCTGAGACTGAAAAGCCTCAAAACGTACTGCGCATGTTGGAGTCACTTGGTGCAGATAACGAAACTCTTCTAAAAGCACTACAGTATCTTGTAGACAGTGTGAAGAATTCTGAAAAGAAACAATTGCCAGCTCAGTCTTCAGGGAAGATTCCCCCAAAAATTCATCACAGAACGAATGAAGGTGTTTACTCAAACCCTGAGGACGCTGTGTCTCAAACGGATTCTGACAGCCCTTTTGTACAAGAGATGGCAGGAAAAAAACAGAAGTTACCAGATGAGAAAATAAAAAGGAGCAAAAGAAAGCGCCACGTGCAACATGTATTACAGTAAGCTTTTTATGTAATTCCTTACAAGTGTGGTATAACTTGGTAGGTAATTAAACACATCTTGTTAACTTTTAAGCAGTAATGGCCCAGTTGAGCTATGTGACAGTTTTAGACTGGTTGAATAGCTCATAGGGACACCAAGTGGTGCAGTTAACATCAGATTCTCAAAAGTGGGTGCCAAATGTAGTGTTTGCTTCTACATAAGGAAATTTGTCCTGCAATTTTTAGTGTTCTTTTGAGACTTGAGTAGCAGATCCAGTTTAAAGAAAAAAAAAAAAGACAAAGACACACATGTGTACACAAACCCACCACCCATAGTATAACTTTACTGTCATGTTTGTTACTTTGTTTATTAAGTGTTTAAATCTTCATGTATATTTGTTTTTGTGGAAATAACTGTAGTAGTGATTGGTAAGCAAAAAAGGAAGTTTCTTAAACCAGTCTAATTGAGGTTTTAATCACAGTTCTTTGCATTACTTGTTTTTTTAAAGGTCTTTTTATGGTTCGGTTCACTACGTAAAGTTATTGACCTGCAGGCTCCTTTCAGTAAATAAAATAGGCTTAACAGTAAATGTAACAATAATATCTTTTTTTTCTCTTCTAGAGATACCTTTGCAGCTGAAGAGGCTGGGAGTTTTGAAAGGTAATTTCCTGAGTTGTCTATAAAACTTGCGTTTAATCCACTGTCTGCCCCACTGAGACAGAGCAGCTGTTTGATAGTACTGCTGCTATGTTCTGTGCTCTACTAGCGAAGAACCTAGTAGAAAAGCGATCGTGATTCATGCCTGAGGTGTTCCGATACTGTGCTAATACAGTTAATAAACTAATAAAATTCCTCTGTCATGAATAAGGGGTCATAGTAATTTTCATGACTTTGGGGATTTTTTTTTTTCCTTTGAGGTTTACTTCCACATTAGTGTGTGGTTTTTTGAACAGAAATACCAGTGCTCCTGGAAATAATAACCATGGTGCTAATAAAGTTGCTGTTAAATAGGGTATAAAACTCCATCTACAATCCAGACTCTTGTTTGTGCATGTAGATGTGCACGTATCTTCTCCTTCGTTGAATTGGAACTTAGTAACAAAGCAAAGGGGAGTGGCAGTCTCTGAATTTATTAAGTTCTTATGTTGTAATTGTTTATTTTCGTATTATAAGTGAGCCTACCACAGACTTAATTGGGGCATTTGTAGCGTAGGTGTGCTAATCTAGCACTGAAATGCATCTTTTGGAGTTCAGGTGAGTCACAGCGGATCTTCATTGGCTTGGTAAAAGCAGTGGATGAAGCCACAGATGGGGGAAGGAAAGGTTAGGGGTACTAACGCTAAGGCTGTGAGAGAAGTCCTGTTATAAGTGATGATTTGATCGCTAGAGAATCTCTGGCGCATGTTAATTATTGTCATTTTATGGGGGAGATTTTATGACAATACATATTACAATTACAAACTACTGTCCTTTCTGTACAGTATGCAAAACATTTCATTAAAGCACTTCTGTAGTCATGGTTTATGGAAAATTGTTTGAAAGGTAATACTGTAGAGGAGATTCCTTCTGGAAGGGAGGAAAAAGAAAAGTTATAAGATTTTTAGGAAACCTGTTTAGAGAGAAAGTGTGGACACTAGTTTGTCTGCCTGATGACTGCATAGAGGAGCAATGGATGAATTTCAGACCTCAGATTCCTAACTAGCAGTCAATTGTTTCAGTGTCTGATTGGGACAGATGAATATTTAGAAGGAAAAAAACCCCACCCCACATGATCTGAAAAAAACCCTTAAATTTACTATTCTTGGTAGTTCTGTAATGTTCCTTTGAATCATTTAACATATTCAAACAAATGTATTTTTTTTTCTTTGAAGTGGGCCTGTTCTTGAACATGCTGATAAATTTGCTTCCAGAAGTAAGTCTTGTGAACAGGATAATATATTTTCAGGTAATGTTTGAAATTGGTATTTTCTTGCATTTTATGTATAAGGTTCTTAGAAGCTGTAATTGATGGTACAGTAATTTCTGTTGTGTTCGGATTGTCCAGAGCAAGAAATGAAGATTGTCTTGCCTGTGGTCATGTTTCTGCCCGAGTACATGACAGAGTACGCCAGCTTTACGTTGTCTTTAGTTTTGGAAGGACAAGCGCTACATGGTTTGACATGAAGCCTACCACGATAAAACTTGCCCTTCCAAAATACTTTCAACAACTATTTTAGACTCAGTTTGTACCACTTTGGTGTCCTTCCGTGTGATGGTACCATATATGATCGCTTCAGTCCGTCCTAGACCAAATTCTACAGCCTTACTGAATTGTGGCCTGTTTCCCTAAAAATATTTTGGTTTTCTTTTAAGTTTCCCTACACAAGTTGCACATATTGTCATAATGGATATGCGCCCTGGGGGTAGACAGTCTTTTTGTTAGTGCTGTAGAGCCAGCTGTCCTTGTTACTGGTTCATGCAATACTTTCTTCAGAGACGTAGTTTCATGTACGTTCTCATAAGAAGTGTGTTCTGAATTTAAGCGTGACTGGTGTAAAGCTGAATGACCTTGCACTTTGATCAATAAAATTGTATGTGTAGTTATAATTTGCCAATGTTTGTTTTGTCTGAGGAATATTTACTTGAATGTGTAGTTTTCATGAAGCTTTCAAGCCTGTACTGTTTAAGAACTAATTACAGATGCTGTTTATCTACACTGGGTTTTGTATGTGCTTAAAGAAAGAAGTGTTAGTGGGAACACTAATAATTCTCTTTGTGTTACCTTTGGTTGCTTCTAGTGGGTATATGGAATAAAAGTCAGGAATAGTAAATGCCTCTAATGGTGTTTTTTTAATGTATTTTCAGATAGCTCTGAAGACTTGGATTTTCAAGTAAGAGATCTGTTGTCAAACAACATAGCAAGGCATAAAATAAGTAAGATTATTTTCAAGTGTCATAATGTAAGGGGATAAGTACAAATGCATTTTCAACTTGATGTAAACTTTGCTGAAGGGGGTACAGGATGGGTTCATATCTTGATAAGTATTTATAGATAAGGCCTGTTAGTTCTTCAAGGTACAGTAACCCTGCTCAAATTTTTAGGTTACCTTAAAAAGTTCTAGTGCGTCTTTTTGATTATTGTATTCAACTTTTTTTTTTTTAAACTATCACATTTCCATGAGTTTTACACAGTGTAACTGATGGGACAAATAACCTGCCTTCTGTGGTTGTCTGAGTCCAGACAGGACAGAGCAATGTGCGTGTGGTCGATTGTAGTCCCATGCTAGCCTTTATTTTAGGCACAACACTGTAGTTGTCTACCTTCCAAAACTGTTTCGGCAAGGTTTATTTATTTACCATTTTTATTTTTAGCATTTAAATATTCTTGACTAATTTGCTCTCAACTCTTAAGGGGCTTTTATTCTTTCTTACAAACACTAAGATACTGAATCTTACTGCATTTATACATGGCAGCTTAGAAAAGGTGAAAGCTGAGACTATGTAAGTCTAAAGATAGGTCTCTCAGAAATTTTGGAAATGTGTGGGGTTTCTGTTGGCAGAAGTGCTGCTCTTCTGGACCTTGGAGATGGGACTTGAGGAGGGACTGCTTATGTAGTCTCTGTTACTACCATGGGAGGAGGAGAGTAAGGCACTGCCAAAAAAGGCAGTGCCTTCTCACTGCTGCTAATGAAATCCCTTAGATTTAGGCAGGGTTCTTAGATTTCGTCAAGAGCGTTGTCTTCACAGTAGTAGCATGTTTGCTGCTCCTTGTGCTTGAGCCTCTAGTGTCCATATCTCAGTGACTGACTGAGGTACGTAGAGTGAAATGTAATGTAGAGTAATCATGATGACCGTTTGAGAGAACGGAGAGTGAAATACTGATGTGTGCCAAAACAGGCTTTTGGCAATACTTGGTTCCCTGTTCCTGTCATGATATCAACGGGATATAAATATCAGCTGGGAAGTGCTGGCCCCCTGACACAGAACAACAGGAAGGGATATTTAATGTTTTTCATTTCTGAATTTTCCTTTCATACTTAATGTGAATTATTTCATCCTTTCAATTAGTAATGCCTTCCAACACACCTAATGTTCGTCGGACAAAAAGGATACGACTAAAACCTCTGGAATATTGGCGAGGCGAACGTGTAAACTATGCGATGAGTTCTTCAGGTATTACTTCCAAAATACCTATTTGCTTTCTCCTCATAGGGCAGTAAAGAGAAATCTGTGGGTTGATCTTTTGACATGAAAGCTTTGAGATGCTTACTATTTGGTAATTTCTTAAAAAAAGAGATTATTTATGGTCTCCAGCTATTTAGTCATCCTTCCATGCAGTCTTTTTCTCTCCTGATACTCCTGTGTCAGCTAGAAATAGTATCAGCAGAGCATGTTAAATACCCTTGCGCTAACTGTTTAGGGAAAACCAAAACAGTTTCTCTGTACTGGTAGGTTTATTACATCAAAAATTCTGTCTGATACCCAAAAAAGAGACAAACTACTGGATCATTCATTGGAGCATTTCTCTTTGTGTGAGGATTGTTCTCCAGAGAAGATACTGTAATATTTTATCCAGTCTCAGTGTTGAATTCCCTAAGGGATAGAATGTATCTTGTTCTCAGGGATTTTTTTTTTTTTTTTTTTGTCTTAAAAATTGACTTTCATGTCATGGCTTTCTGAAAAGTTCTTTGACTGAAATATGATCAGTTTTTTTTTTTTTCTCCAAAAAGTCTCAGGTTGATTTGCACTCCAGAATACTTGATGTTGAAAAACGTTTTTGGTTTGTTTTAGCTTTCTAAAGCTATCTGAAGATTTCAGTGTCAAGGAGATACATTCTCAACTGAAATGCTTCTTGGTTGTACAAGTCTGCATTCTAGTAAAATTATGATGAATTAGTTAACTTTGTTTAACTTTCTTTTGTTTCAGGAAGTCTGGTGGTTAGTGGAATATTGTGTCCAGAAACAGAACCTCACAGGAAGATTAAACAGAGGAAGGGTGGTCGCAAGCAGGAAAGAGAGGCAAAAAGTATGAGCAGAGACTTCTTTTGATACTTAGCAAAAAATAATCCGTAATCAAATCATAGAATTGTAGAATGGTTTGGTTTGGAAGGGACCTTAAAGATCATCTAGTTCCAACCCCCATGCCATGGGCAGCGACAACTCCCACAAAACCAGGTTGCTCAAAGCCCCATCCAACCTGGCCTTGAGCACTTCCAGGTATGGGGTACCTGCAGCCTCTCTGGGCAACCTGTTCCCGTGGCTCACCACTCTCAGAGTGAAGAATTTCTTCCTTAAAATCTAATCTAACTCTACCCTCTCAGATTAAAATTGTTACCCCTTGTCCTGTTAGCAGATGCCCTCGTAGAAAGTCTCTCTTCAGCTCCTGTGCTTTTTTGTGGTAGGGCTTTCTCCTTTAGAAACTTGGTTCTCTCTCGGAGTGAGAGAATTTTATAATGAAATACATTATTGTGATACAATGTGGAAAAACCTGTTCTTACTGTATCTTTAGCAATGCTATATAGTCTTACTGTAAAAACTTAACTTCTCAGCATTAGAAAGGAAGAGATAAAGGACATATCCAGAAGTGTTGTGGTGCCTTTAAAGCAGGGGTTGAAGAAAATAAGCTGTACTTGTTCAAGTCATTGATTGAAGGTATAAAAACTTCTGGTCGTTTTACTGATACCTGTAATATCACATATCTGAAAAGACAACATATGGTGTCAGTAGAGTTTAAAGCTATTGTGTGTCAAATACAAAAATGTAACAAGGTAGGTGAAGAGAGAGCTTTAGGAACAGTGCATAAAATGGTTAAAAGCGGACAATAAATCTGTGTTGAAACAACAGGAACAGGAAGCTTTTCCAGAGCCTCTGTGGCTAGTAGCTAATAAATATGTGAGTAGTGCTCAGAAAGGGAGATAAGAGTCAAAGTCCAAAAGCTAGATTATTTTTGCTATGCTCTCTGTGGAAGATGTTTTGATGCTAAAGAAGCTTTCTTTATGGGGACCATCTAGAGCTGTTGTTTGAGACTGAAACATTTCTATGTGATGTTATAGGACAAATAAAACAAATTTTAGCAAACATGGTAAATACCGTATGGTCCTGACAGTTCTGAAACAAATCAGAGCTGAAATAATCATTGGAGAAATAAGGAAGACAGTCAGTGTTGGTACAAATTTCTGATTTTCTGGTGTTGCATGTAAGTTTAACTCCTTATGTCAGAAAGAAAGTAGTGGAACTAGAGAAGGTTCAGAGAAAGCTTGTCAAAAGCATGGAAGGAGTTCTGTACAAGAAGCAACTGCATGGTGGAGGCTCCTCAGCCCTGAACGTATGAGAAAGACCTATAAAATCACAAGTGGCATGGAGAAGGGGACTAGAAGTAAATTGTTGTTTATTTTGTTGGTTTTTTAATTTGTTTTTTAAACACAAGAACTGGAAGGTGTGGAAGGAAGGTAGCAAGAGGTGGGGTTTTCAAACAAAATGAAGTGGCTCTTCTCGCTATGTGCTCCCTGAAGCAGAACACGGTGGATAAAAATACTTATGTAGATTCAAGGCAAGAACTAGGCAAATTCATGGAAGACTTAACTATTACTAGATTTAAATAAAATGTTTGATCTCCATGTTAGAGGTGGAAGGTATGCCATGGAATTGCCATTACTCTGTTACAGCGTTTTGGTGGATGGAAGGGATTCCTGCTTTTGGCCATTGATGGGTGACAGGATTCTGGTCTAGGTCAACCTTTGATCTAAGTATGGTTTATATTTTAATATAAAACATTTGCAGTCCGTGTAAACCTGAGCTGTTAATAACTGTTAATGTTGTGTATGACAAGAGTTGTTGGTTGCTTTAAGTACATTTGAACTGCCTTCCAGAAGTGATGGTTTTCCTCTTTAACAGACATCAATCCTAAGAGATAATCTTTTGCTAGCATCCTTGAATCTTAAGTCATGCATATAAGGACCGTTAGCTGAGGAGAATTCCTAGGACAAATTCCTAAATTTTACTGATATGATAAAAATTCTGTGATTATAGCTATAGACTGGCACCTGTTGCTGCTTCTTTTTGTAGAGAGATGGTTTTATCTTGGAACAAAGCTATTTCAAACACGGTAACTTTCTTCTATTCCTGACTGTCTTAGGGTAAGAGTATTTATGCAACCCTGAGTGCCCATAAAGTGCTGTAGCTTACCTTTACCATCCTTGTTCTGGCTGCATTTAAAGAAATTTCCTGTGCACTGTCGAGCTAAAATTGTCTGCTTGAGAGACTTCTGCAAGAGAGCTTTGGGATGTTTATCATTGTGAACATTCTCCAGCGTCTCTCTTCTATTTGAAAAGCATAAGATTGTCATCAACTCTTAGGCTATTTCCTTCTCTGGAAAAATCCTTTTTATCGTAGAAATAGTTCTGTGATTTACAACTTACAGTAAGATTCCTGTAATAGTATTTCTTGAGAAAAGGAAAATTGAACATGTGCTTATTATTTTGAACACTTTCTCTTTTAAGTCGTCTGATGCCCATCCGCAGTAGGTAAAAGGAAAAAAAAATGTTCTTCATACTTCGTAATGTATTTTATACCCTCTCAATATCCTCTCAGCATCTGTTGCTAGAAAAGCACTTCTCTTAAAATGCAGGTACTTTTGACTAAATACTGTCATTAATAGCATAGGATAAATAGTTGGCATTCACCTGGCAAATTCTTTAGGATTTAGAGACCATTTATCTATTACACACAGAAGTAATTCTAGTGAAAATTACATTTTCAAAGAGTTGTTATTGATGGCTTCCTTTTATTTAAAGGAAGTGTATTCAGTTTGTTTAGTCATGTAATAAAACAAATTTAAATACTTTTGTGTGAAATCTAGAATTGTAGAAAAGTTGTGGTTAAATAATTAAGTTTTTAAAATGTAGAGTGATTATTTTTCTGATTTTGTTTGTTTGTTTTTTGTCTCCCCAGGAGGTGAAATACCTGCAGATTTGGATTACATCCTAGGTGAAGCATCAAAGCCAACCGTTGTACTGGACCCACTAACAAATGAGGAGGTACTTCTAGGTGAGTTGAGGGGATGCAACCAAGGGCCTTTCTGAATTCTGTAGTAAGCATTTAGACTGATTAAGAAAAAAAAAATTGTTTGTGCCATATTTGGCATAGAAAAGTGAGCTGTTGAAATATTCATTACTCTTCTAGAGAAAATTCTGAGGGAGACTCAGTGTCCTAATTTTTCAGCTAAATATTGAGTCTAGCTCTTGCAGGTGTTGCCCTGAAACAACTTGTAATACATATGATGTCATAAGTAGTACTGAGCAAGTAACAAGACTAATTATGCATTAGTGTTAATGTTAATCTGGACTTTTTTTGTAGAATGTGTTAACGCCAAAATCAATCACACATGCTTCTTCAGCGATGAAACGGTAGAAGTATATAAACATTTGAGTACGCCTGCTTTTGCCACTGGTAGATTGATTTTGAAACCACTTAAAGAAAAGGGACACCAGTATGTCTACATGGATATAATAGTAAGTATGCGTTTTTCTTATTTTTATAAAAGGGATTGTGTAAACAGGAAATCTTAACATGGTTAGAATTGATGGATTTTTCAAAGGTTTTTTCCCTTATAATGCAAATATATACAGGAAACATTAATGAACCATTTCAGTTGTGAAGTCAGTTATAACCAGAGAAACTTGCTAGAAGTTCTTCGCGTGCTTGTTGCCCTGCTTTACTTAACATTACATTTTTGTGTCTATGTCCGCTTACTGTCTGGCTTTTGCAGGCAAGATAGAAGCATCAAATAAGTAAAATTGCCCCATTCCCCTTTATTATGGAATCACAGAATGGTTTGGGTTGGAAGGGACCTCAAAGATCATCTAGTTCCAGCCCCCCTGCCATGGCAGGGACACCTCCCACGAGACCAGGTTGCTCAGAGCCCCATCCAGCCTGGCCTTGAATGCCTCCAGTGAAGGAGCAGCCACAAGCCCCTACAATGCAGCTGTGCATCATATTTTTCAGCAGGGTGGGGAAAAGGCATTGCAGCTCTGCTACATTACTTATTTTTTGATCTTTGTTACAACATGTATGCAAAACAAAGAGTGTGTTTTCTTGAATAACTTTCTTGCATGTTTGCAAAGGAAACATTGCTAATCTTAGAACTCTTTGGTTTTCATTAAGGTTTTCCATGTTATCTACGGCAAAATTATTGTTACTTTACATAATACATCGTATTATCTGACTACAGGGGACTTCTTCTATGTTCCAGCAGGTAAGTACACGTGTCTAAGACCAGTCTGTTGGAGGTGGATGAGACTGAATTAGCGTGCTAGGAAGCAAAATCAAGCTGAATGATAGGAAGAGATAAGTTTGAGTAGAGAGTTGGAAAGTATAGGGTTATGAAGAAAGGAATGTGACCTAACAGTGGGTGGGGATTCATGACCCAGCCTTTGAATGCAGTGATGCAAACACTGCTTGCTTATGGGAGCTGGCCTCAAGGGTTTTTATGACACTACCAAGATCTAAGAGCAAATTTCTCGTAGTGTTCTGGTTCTGTCCCAAGCCACAATGTTGGGGAGACTTCACAGAGAGCTTAATATAGCGGTAGTTAATACAATTGTTTTGGTCACCAACTGTTTTGCTGTTTTTTCTGTGTAAAATTATGAAAATCCATTTGGATCAGTTCCCTATATTTTACACTTTGTGTTTCATGTATAGAATATGCAGAGTGTCTTGTTGAATGGGTTATAATTTCGTGCGGGTTTTTGAGAGTTCAGACACCTGATTTTGTCCTTGTGATAAAAGCGGAGTGAATCCCGTATGGGAAGCTGTGTAAGACACTAGTCAGGAGAGTTTGTAGTAGCTGTAAATCAGACTGTTCGTGAAGCTGTAGGGAACTTCTGTGCAGCTTTCTTGTGAAGAGGCTATGTTAGAAAAATGACAAGCTACTACTGTTTATCCATAAACTTTTCACCATGACATCCTGACTGGACAATCATTGTTCAATTAATGCTTGATGCTTTGAAGCCTCTGTGTGTGTGTGTTTTAATTGTAAGTTTAGGGGTCTGCAGGGTTAATTTTGTAGTTTGCTTTTTGGGAAAGTGAATTATTTAAACTGCTGAAAGTTCTATATGGCCGTAAGAATCTATACTTCCTTGCTATTCTTCCCTGCTCCTTGCTGGCCTGTCTCAGGATGCCTGCATGGGCGATGCAGTGGTTGTGGCAGGTGATGTCTTCATCATTCATCAGGTGTGGCTGTATACAAACGTTAGGGTGTTGCCCATTCCTAGGCACATTCAGTGCCTTTTAGGTGCTTCTATATTTGTGGTCGTGTTAGTATGCAAATCCCAAGTGAAGCTCTGCAGATAAGCTTCCATGTGCAGTTTTTATTGAGATTTTCTGTACGAATAAATTCCCCATCCAGCCCTTAAATTTTTCTTGTGGGTTTTGAGCGCTGAGAGCTCAAGCCCGTTGCATTCTTTTTGGTGAAAATCGTCTCAGTAAAGATGGACTTCATTCTTACCAGAGGTTAAAATGAATGACACCAGTTGTGTTCCTGGTTATCTCTTCAAAACGCCATGATGTGCCTGTGAGAGTGGGATCCTAGATGAGGCGCTAGTATTCCTTCTGTTAAAATATATGAAATGAAAATACGCCTGGCTGAAGACAGGATAGGACTTTAAAAATTGCTAGTGGCTTCTAAAGAAAACTTTCTCTGTTTTTATTTGTAGGAAATGAATATAACATACGTAATCTTCTGGATGAAGAAAGCATTCTTCTCTTCACACAACTCAAAAAAACGTGAAGAACTCTCTGCAGAAAAGTTTGCTGAAAGACTTTTCAAGCTTTTGTATGTTTTGTAAGTTTGTACAGTTTGTAAGTTGTAAATTCTGTTCCTTTTACATACAAAAAGTGTTTGAGTGTGCCCAGCTGAACATGACAAATTAATACAGAGCAGCTGAAGTGAATGTAAGAAGAGTTAAGAACAAAACCAAGAGAGTGTCTGTAGTTTGCTATCAAACTGAAGTGACGTACTGAAGGGCCTCACTCTGCATCAAGCCACTGTTCTTGTATCATCCAAAGACAGAAAGATAGATGTATAAAATTTGTGGGTAAAGCACGTTGTTGTTCCAAATTGTATTTATATGCCTAATCTCCGTAAAGATGCTTAGGACTTGAAAAATTTTTGACGTCTTCACCTAACAGCTGGTAGTCTCAACGTCCGCCTGGTACAAACTGCTTAGAATAATCTCTGCTCAAAAGCAGGACCATGCTGTTTGCATTCCAGTAATTGTTGTCTGGGAGAGGGGCTGATGGAATGCTTGTGTGCATTCACAAGGGGTCCAGACTTCTTCTAATATGTTAATGACAGTTTCTTCCTTGCCTAGCAGATGTATGATTAGTGCCTCAAGTTCAAGTTGTAAAATAGGAGCTCTTAAGTACGAGCTTCTTGGTTGTATTTTTTGTATGGAAGCAGTGACTTGATTAGCTCTGAACATTGTGGATAGCTTTATTTTGTGTAACAGCAATAGGTCATTGCCAAATATATTGCTTTAATATCTCCGTTTATTTTGCTTTCTGTGTTCCTGGGTAATAATGAGGACCTTTGGGAAAACTGTAATTATACTGTATACTCCAGAAGCCAAGTCTAGACAGCAGATGGTATACATAGCATTTGTCTCCCAAGCTCTTCAAGGTTCCTTCTGGCTGAAGATAAGGATAAACTACAGCTATCTGGTAGGATGCTTTCTCTCCATGGTCACTGCTATTCTAGAAGAGAAGGAGATAAGGAAAATTTAATTTGAATTGTACACTTTAAGAACTTGAGGATTGAGTATTGACCTTGTAAACAGTCTTGGCCGTGATCTTTATGCTAACCTAGAGTATACATAGAAGTAGGAAAGACAAAATTGGCTTTAGTGCTTCCCTTAAGCTTTCAGTTGCTAGCTAACTTTCTGTGTCTGGGAAGTGGCTTGGACACCAGGATTACCATGCCTCTGTGAAAGACCCTATAGACTGGGGAATTTGAGATAACTGTTTAAAAATCATTATCTTTCAAGCAATATTTCCTATGACTAGTGTGTGTATAGACTGACAGTGAAAATACTTAGTAGAAGTTATGTGGCATCTTTGCACCCATTGCTAGTTCATGATTAACTCTGAGAAGATGAAGCAGAGGAACATGCCTACTGCCGTATAGTTCTTCCCGTCTTGATACAAACTACTTGGTGTTTAAGTTCTGCAGAACTGCACAGGAAGAGCTTTTTTCTTCTTTTTTCCCAGTCTCAACTTTTGTAAGCAGTTTAAGAGTTAAGATTAAAAAGAAAAACTCATTTAGTTACAGTTGATAATAGTTTGATGTTGGCAGCTTTTCTACATTTTGGACTTGGATTGGTCTCTTCAAGGTCAGCAAGATTCAAATATTTTCCTTTCTGTGTTCGAGCCATAGCAGCTACCAGATGGACACGCGTGCTGTCTCCACTGCTTGAGGGGATCCCACCCACTAAAACGTTTAGTTTGTAAGTCTTTTGGCTCCTCAGGCCTGCTGAGGTCTGGAAATTTGCCACTTGGAAAACATTACAGGGCTAACATTACACCAGAAGCCTCTGTTCCTCACCCAAGCGTGTCTTTCAGTGGTCAGGACATGGATGTGGTGGTCTCTGAGCCCAACAGCTCATTGTTTCCAGCCAAAAGTCAGAATAAGACCACTTTTCAGTTGTCTTAAAGGCAGGGGACTTCAGAAGGAAGATTGAGTAGCAGAAGGATACGTTAAGGGATTAGTGACACATACGGCCTATGAAGCTTAAGTCCCAGAAGGAAGGTGTAAACTCAAGGGAGCGTGTTGCTTTCCAGCAAAGTGTGCTAGGTTGGTGGGCTCAGATGTGAAGTGGTACATTGCCCTTGTGTCAGGCACTGATGTGTCTTCCTCCAGTGCACTGTACTGCAACTTTGCAGCAAGGTTTTGAGTGGTCAGGAGTAAATGACGAGAAATACATCCTTCAGGATCTTTTCTTAAGCAGAAGTAGCGTGTGCAGACCTTTTCCTGACACAAGCTGAGTAGTGGCAGATGTTCAAGTGCAGATTTGAGGAGGGCGTGCCATGAATGTCTGTTTCTGTTTTCTTAATTCTATGGCTGGGAGTGTCAACAGAATAGGGTGAATTTGGTAAAGCATAGAGCTTTTTAGGCTGGATGGCTTTGTTACTTCCTGGCTAGTCTGTTTCTCGGGAGAAATGTCCTGTATAGTTTGCAGAGAGCATTTTGTAGCTGGACTATGCCTCAAAATGTTTGTTTTCTATTCTCTTTGTTAAGGAGCAAAATCATTTGTGCCGAGGGTGGTGATGTATCTAGGATGCTGCTGTCGTTCAGCAACAGTTCCACTATTTGTCACTAGATGGGGCTTCAAGCGCAGCTGTTTGTCCTTGGATGGCATCTGTTCAGATGAAAGGGAGGAGGAAGAGTGTGTTACAGAGGGAGATAAGTTCAGTTGAATTCTGTTGCGAGGAGATGTAAATCAGTTTCCATTAACAGGGGGACTCGGTACTGAACCTCGCAAAGTTAATTCTCTTAGCACATATATTGTACTAGCTGCAGCCACTTGCTCAAAGTTGTTTTTAAAACATTAGTGTACAGCAAGAGTTGAGCAAGATTGTTCACCATTTGTCTGGATTGCATTTCATGGGTTTTTTCTTCAAATTGGCAGTTGTAAAAAACTTGCTTCCATGTCATTAGACTGAATATAGTGTGAGGGGGTGCAGGAGAACGTTCTGGGTTCCAGGGCTCTGTGGGTGCAGAGTTGGGCGGTGTGGCAAACAAGAATCAGTCATCAGAAGCAGCAGCTCATGTTTCACCTATACCTGATCTTGCTTTGGCTCCTGCTTCCTACTTTTTTTTTGTACATCAGGAGTCTAGGAGTCATGTAACCTTTGGTGGTCTAATTTTTTCCCGTACCAAATGGGATATTGCAAAGAAAGAAAAAAGCCTTCTCTGAAATGCAAGAAGTTAGCATTCTTCTTCCTGCATATGTGATTCTTTTTGTCAGCAAATTTTCTAATCTGTTGAGTAATCTAACTTCCATCGACTACTGTGATGGTTTCAAATAGATAATGTAGCAAAATTACTTAAATTTGGTAAAGTGCTGAAGTAAGAGCACATACAGAGCATGTTGTGATCTGCGGCTTAAATGTATATTCTTAGGGTTTCTATGTTACTTGCTTGTTATAGCTTTTAAAACAGTTTTAAAATTGTTTCATAGACTGTAATGGCGTTTATATTCAGCTCAGATGGCCCAGTTTTTTACTTACAGTAGAGTACAGAACATCACCCCTCACGGAAGTAGAGATCTGGGCCAGATTTTGCTAAGCTCGGCCAAAGTTGGTTAGCCGGAGTTACCTGTGGTGGAGTGAAGCTGGGATCGTCGTTGTGAAAGAGACATGGCCTTTTCTCTTCCTGGCTGGTACACGTGCTGTTCCTGGAGGATGTCACCACTTTAGTACATCAATTCATTATTTTCTGTCAACGGTAACTGAGAGCTGGAAACAAAAGCTGAGTCACATATTTCATCTGCTTCATGTTAATAGGTACGTGTGTTCTATGGTAGGTATTGTGGTAACAACTAGAGGCTTGTTTTAAGGAGCTTAACTGACAGTGTCCCACCATGATAAAAGATTTTTGAAAGTTTTGGCTTCCTTTGAAAATAATTACTGGTTAGTAGATTCTTTTAAAAAATCTTTTTGTATTTTCATTTGGTTAGAAACCTGTTCCTGCTTTACTAAACAAAGCTTTTTTGCAGTTTAAAGTGGCAGAAGAATGGACGCAGAGCCGTCAGATGTGTGCGCATCCATATTTGTACAACTTTGTAAAATAGGAGAATATGAGCTGAGTAATTACAGAAAAATAAAAAACGCCAATAAAAAACTGTTGAGGCACATAGTTTCTTCTGTTTTTCAAGTACAGAGCTGAATTGGTTATCTGCAGATGATTTTAAATTAACATTTAGGGAATGCAGTAAACCTAAGGAGCTATTTCCTCATTTCTTAACAGCTGAAAAGGCATTTCAGCATGCAGGAATATTTCTTACATATCTACTGATGTAGACTCGGTTGCATGATGTCTTTAGTAATACAGGATTTACTTTAAGTGGTGATTGATTGCAGATAATACATCTAACTGAAGAGTATGGAACATGCCTCTTTAATGGTATTGACAGCAGTTGTAACCAAAGATCTTAGTCTTTAGAGGCCGGTACATTTCCTCTTCAGAATATTCTGCCGCTTCATGGATGTTCACAAATGTAGTCAGAAGAGTTCGTGAAGCCAAATGTTTCTCCTGTTGCATGGAAAGGCTTCATTTAGAATTTGACAACCAAAGTAATTCCTATGTCCATTTCTAAGCTGTGATCATCATGCAAAACAGGTGGCTGCAGATTTCTAGGGAAAGAAGATGTCAAAAGGAGTATCTGCAGAGCTGCTCTGTGTTCTTAAGCCCACCCACACAGCTGCTGTTCTGGTTTGCTTCATTTAAACTCCTGTGCCCGAGTAAAGGCACACACAAAAGGTTGTAAAACTACATTAACTTTGCACTTGTGCAGCCTTTTCTTGTTTGAAGCACGAGAGGGGCAATAACTGAAACAAGAGGCAAAGTGTTTACTTTCTCACTCTGACTGTTCAGTTGAGATGCAAATCTAAAAGCGTTCACAGAAAAACATTAATGTCTCAAGTAAGATTTTAAATTTCTCCTTGCAGCTCAATAGGCAAGGACTTTTAAATTTGAGAACTGAAGAATTGCAGTACTCCTGACAGCTATTTAGGAGGTTTATAATGTGGGTAGAGTAGCTGTTAACACATATTATTTAGTTTATTATATTTTCTCTTGTTCATGGTGTTTGAAGTTGCCTTCTCCTGCGCTTTCAGTAACAGCAGCTGAAATGAGAATTGACCAAGATGGCAGATGCATGGTAATGCCGTGTGGGTGTCTTTGGGGATCAACATGCCGTAAAGAGGGAAAAGGAGTGACAGGAGAGGTGTAAACATACTGGAGAACTATAGTAGTGTCCAAAGGCGTCGCAGATGGGCTTGTCTAGGTTGCGCAAAGGGTTTTCAATGAAATTAAATAACTTTTGGAGGAGCAGAACATGACTCTTCCATTCAGTAAGGGAAACCTTTCCAGTGTCAGTGCCATGAGAACAGAGCTGTCTGTGCTGGGTTGGGATTCTAGTAGCGCTGTGATCACTTGCGTTTAAGAGCATTAAGTCATCTTATCTAAAACCACAGGATTCAGCTAATGAACACGGTGCATAATCCAATGAACAAGAGGCCTGAACTTACTGAATTTTACCCTTTCTTTGTTATCACTTTTGTGTTGTAGTACAGAGGGGGCAATTACAAGAAATGAAAGTTAATTATGAAGAAGTTTTTTCTGAACACAATCTGAACTTGACATTTTATTGCTGACAAAGAGGGGGCTCCCCTAGGATGCAGTAGCCTATACACTGAAGGAACTAAGCACTTCTATATTTCATTTAGTGCCAAGTCAGCTCTGAGGCTAATTAATCAAAACAAATTCACAATTAAGCCCAGGAAGGAAGACTAATTAAGTAGCCAGTTAAGAAAAATTGCTGAAGGAGGGAGCAACCTTAAGGGGAAAGCACGAGACTCCCAGTATTGGCCCATGAAGGACAATTAAGTGATAATTGCAGAGGCCTTTTTGCATCCAGCGAATGCTCTCTGACTTTTATTATGGCTGATTTTCTTCATATTAGTAGAAGCAGACATTTGCTTGTTGAGCAACTAAGCTTTACTCTGGGCTCTGCACAAGGCAAAGGTAAAGCACAGAGGTCGCTGCAGGAATAAATTAGAACACGGCTGCCGGACCTGAACAGTATTTTAGCTCGTGAAAAAGCCCCACTGTGTTTTAAAGACAAAGGAACTTTATTTGCCCCGTCATTTTGTGGCATACTGAGTCCATCTTAGCAACCTGTTTAACCTTTCAAACAAATTACATCGAGTGAATTGTCAGAGTTCAGAACAGCTTCATTTTGTTCAGTTGCTAACCCTACTTCGGTTCACAGAAATCGTTACCTTGGTGTGAAATGGCTTCTGTTGCTTACATCCTGCACCCACGCTGCATGACATCCTTGTGTTTCTTGATGGGGGGAAAAAAAGAGAGGGAGAACTATAATAGTAACGTTGTTTTTACTGAAAATAATTTAGCTCTTCTTCTGAAGGACTTCAGGCTTGCAAAGCTCATCTCTGGAGAGGTGCTGAGGGTTGCAAACGAGGTGCATGCTCCAGTCCTCCTGCGCCCCTCCTTGCCCATTTCCGTGGAACTGTGATGCTGATGAAGTACAAAACCTGTCTTAATTAATTGGACACACGCATGGGCTAAGAATTTCCTTAAATGTCCACCACTGGGTTTTTTGTGCATGTAGTCTGGAACTTGAACTATTTCAGAAATTATGAAGAAGGACTCTCCTCATAGAAAAGTGTTGATAGTAATTTTCCTTTTCTGCATGAAATTCCGTCTGCACCTGCTGCCAGTGTGATGCACTGTGTCCTGCTATGCAGGTTGACAGTTGTCTCCTTGAAGTGTCTGTCAAAGGTGGGCTTTTGTCTTTTTCTTTTTTTTTTTTCTCCCCTCCCACTTTTCCTTGGAGCGGGCTGTGGGATGAGGCATTCACCTGCCACTGTTCCAGCTCAGCTGCTCTATCAAGTTTCAATCCCTTACCAAAAGTTTCTTTTTTGTCTTTGTGCCGATTGCACGGATTGTGTCATTTTTATAACTCAGTTCCAGGTATTTGAATTATTTCAGAGGGGTTCTTGTGCTTGAAAGTTCCTTTGCTACCTCTCTTTCAAGCTTTGTTCAGGGCCTGGCAAAGCTCCCAATTTTCTTGCTTGGAGAACTGATGCAAACCTTCCTTTGACCTCCATTCTTTGAAAGACTGCTGCATAGTTTTAATCCCAACAAGGTCAGCTTACTATGTCACTGGCAAAGGCATTTCTTATCGTCATCGTCTGCAGTTTTCCAGACTGCTGAAGCAGAACCTAGACTGCTTCCGGCCTGCATGGTTGCCCTTGCGCCTCATCCATCTGTTGAGGCTGGCTCTGCAGTGCCATAAGGAATCCTTCCCAGCACCATTCCCCCTCGCCAGGCTTATCCCAGAGCATCGTATCATCTTGCTTTTTGCTCCTCTTGTAGCACTAATTCAGAGTGCCGGTGGCTTCCTTTGTGTTGGCACAACCTTGCCATGGCTCTGCCACCACTTAGGCACCACACATACCCTGACTTTGTATCGACAAGTTGGTCCAGGTATTCACCTGCTCTTAGATCTTCATTCCTCTTGCCAGTGGGAATGCCGTTTGGCACTAGCTGGTTTTGGCACAGAGGTCTAGCGTGGCAGTGTGTGCTCTTTGCTGCAGATCTGGAGATGTGGACGCATACGCCCTCTGATGCTTTGTTGCCACCTGATTTTCTGGTAAAACTAAGGAGAAAATAATCTTCCTGGTTTCGATGTTTCTGCAGTGTCTAAGGAGGAACCTGGGCTGAGAAAGCTGGAAGAGCTGGGTGGTCCTTCAGGATCACTTTCATACATTTATCTTAGAGCAGAGACCTGACCAAGCTCATTTGATGTATCCTTCCACGTGGAATAGCTCTGTCTGCACAGTTCAGAACCTGCCATCTCTGTTCTACCCGACCTCTTGCTGATGGATAAAAATTTGTATTTGTAAAGTACATTAGAGTGTGTACACACGTGGCATCCTCATTCATATCACTGCTGTGGAAAGGTCAAGAGGTACAGAAGGATCAGAACATAAAAACTCCTGTGTGAGGAAAGAGTGCTTATATGAATCCAGGGCAACCAGCGCTAGGTGGTCCTGCTTGAGCAGGATGGTCAGGCCGGATGACTTCCGGATGTTATGGAAGCTGCTCTTCTATAAGTTTCGTTTGTGCTTGTGTTGGGAGGACCCTTGTGCCGTACATCTCAAGTGGAGGGCTTTTCCACATTGTGCATCAGGTCATGAACAGCTGGAAGAGCGTGGGGTGCACCAGAACGCTTGGCCGCTGGTGAACAGCCACTGATCTGCCTTGCTCCATAATAAAAGACAAAATTTATGTACTGAGTTGTGTCACAGCTGTCAGCTGTAATCGTCCCCTTCTGGTCTTCCCTCTGAGATGTCCCTCTGAGGAAGACACATACCTGGATTTGATGAGGAGTCACTGTTGGGGAACTGGCTAACACTTTCCTGCATATATACCCTCAAACATTTTAATGTATTTTGATAGTAAGCTCTTGCTTTCACTTGTGAATCTTAAGTTGCAGTCTCCATTCTGTTTGCGGGCTTTAAACAGCCTGAAAATTTGGCATCTTGTGCAGTGGGGCTATCAAGTGGCTGCTTTTTCCATGTAACTCTACATCTGCAGTAGTAGTCCTCAGCTGTCACTGGATGTGGCGAGTTGCATCAGACGTTATTCTCTCATCTGGCAACAGTTTTAATTCTTGGACTTTTCCCCCTACTGTCGGCAGCTTTGTGGGGCCTTTGGGACTGTAAATCATAGACTGTGGAGCATGCGTCTAAGCGTGCGCTGAAGTGAATTGAAATACAATGCTTTTATAGAAACGCATGAAACTCACACAGGGGTTGACTCCTGGGCCCCTGGTCCTGCACATCTGGTATGATAGTTGTCATGGGTTAGACCCAGCCGGCCACAGAGCACCAGGTGGTGGCCCCTTGCTCACACATTCCTTGCCCTGACTCCTCAGTGGGATGAGGAGCAGAATCAGGAGAAAAAGGTAGAACCCTGTGGGTTGCGATAAGGAGAGTTCAATGGAACAACACAAAGAGAGAAGAAACAGCAATAATACTGACAAAATAAAACATAAAGCGCGTGATGGACAACACAACTGCTCACTGCCCAGCGTGCCAGAGCTGTGCCCCATTCCCCCGGCCAGCTCCCTCCTTACGTACGGAGCATGACAAGGTCAGTATGGTACCGAATATCCCATCGGCTGGTTCTGTTTGGCTCTCCTGGCCGTGCCTCCTCCAAGCTTCTTGTGGAAATTGCCCCTACCCTAACCAAAGGCAGGACAAGGGAGCATAAGAAAATATGTGCAGAACAAGTGTTGGTGTCACAAGCTGGTGCGGCTTTGACAACTCCGAACTTTGCACAGGGGAACGCATTTGTTAGAGACCACCATTAGTTAAATTAAATTAGGCTAATGTGCTCTTTTGAGCATAATTGAAATGATACTGATATTTTTATTGATTGGCCATTGGAGTAGGTGATGCTCTAATGCCCTCGCTGCTGCGAGTACAATTTGCAGTTGTTCCATGTTACTGTCTAGTAACTCCCTAATATTATGGCACAGTAACCGTGTTAATTTGAAATAATTTCTATTCTTTTTACAATTTAGACCAGAAGCAAGAAGCATGTTGTTGGAGACCTCTTCCTCATAACTGTGCCTGCAAATTGAAGATCATTGAGTGCAAAGGAGTTCTAAAGACCATTGTAACTACGATCCAACTGGAAATACCCCACAGGCTTAGGGATTTGTTGTTACATTGATCTTAAAAGCTCTTTTTCCAGTGTAAATTGTAAATATGTGGTTCGTTACAAATTATTTTTCCTTTTGTATCAGTAAATATCAAGTAATGCAAATCAGTTTTGATTTCGTTGATTTTTAAATTATTTCAGAATTAATTTTCTAATAGCCTATGTGATTTTGCAAATGCAGGTAATTGAATGGCTTTGACTTGTAAATATTTATAAATAATGTGAGTTACGTTGAATGGCTTCAAGGATGTCACCAACAGTGCAATCTTCCAACTGTTTCATTGGAGTTGTTAAAACTCTTAAAAGGAGTTGGAAAGCAAAATATTTTTCCCATAATAGAATCATAGACTCATTTTGGTTGGAAAAGACTTAAGATCATCAAATCCAGTCGTAAACCTAACACTACCAAGTCCACCACTAAACCATGTCTCTCAGTGCCATATCTACATGGCTTTTAAATACCTTCAGGGATGGTGACTCCACCACTTCACAGGGAAGCCTGTTCCAGTGCTGGACAGCCCTTTCTGTGAAGAAATTTTTCCTACTATCTAACCTAAACTTCCTCTGGTGTAACTCGAGGCCAGTTGCTTGTCCTGTTGCTTGCTACATGGGAGAACGGACCAGCCTCCACCTCTCCACAGCCTCCTTTCAGGTACTTGTAGAGCATAAGGTCTCCCCTCAGCCTCCTTTTCTCCAGGCTAAACAACCCCAGTCCATCCAGCTGCTTCTCGTAAGACTTGTTTTCTAGACCCTTCAGCAGCTTTGTTGACCTTTGGTCACATTCCTGCACCTCAATGTCCTTCTTGTAGTAAGGGGCCCAAAACTGTACTAGAGGTGTGGCCTCACTAGTGCTGAGTACAGCGGTACAATCACTTCCCTCCTCCTGCTGGTCACTAGTCCTGATACAAGCCAGGATGCTGTTGGCCTTTTTGGTCACCTGGGCACACGCTGGCTCATGTTCAGGTGGCTGTTGACCAAGACCCCCAGGTCCTTTTCTGCTGAGCAGCTTCCCAGTTGCTTTTCCCTGAGCCTGTAGCGGTGCATGGGGTTGTGTCCAAAGTGCGGGACCTGGCACTTGGCCTTGTTGAACATCAGATGCCAGTGCAGGTTAGCTTTGAAAAACAGTGTTCCTTGTTGACAGTGGCTTTGGTTTCTGTTCGAATCCCTGCTGTCCCTGCCATAGTTGCACAGAAACTCTGGGTTGAAATGTTGCATGATTATTTTGGTTTTCAGGTAAACCATGAACAGATCTACATTCTACTGCAGCACTGTGATCGTTCAGTGCTTTTCAGATTTGGTATGTGATGACTTACCCTCTCCTCCACATTCTCTGTGAAATTTTTAAGGTGTTTCTGTTTAGCTAGAGATGGTGCACCTTGAGAGTTGCCCATTACAGCAGGTCTTGCATAGTCATCAGGGTGAAATGAAATGAAAGCACCTCCCATCCCTTTGGGAAAATATGGTCCATTAGTTTTTCATTTGCCAGGAGCATCAGATTTTAATATTTTTCCCTTTCCCTTTATCTCCTGGGAATATCAATTTGCATAGATCTATTATTAATTCCACAGCGACGAGCTCATTTTCTCAAAAATCTTTACTGTGGGTAGTAAAAGTAGGTCTCCCTAGGAATTATTTGAAATCCAAATTGGATCCAAGTGTACTATGCATAGTGCTGGGTTGTTGTGGTTGAGTTTCTTTTCGATCGTGGTTGGTTGATTTTTTTAAAGTATCTTTGCCTTGTCTGAACTTGCTGTTTTTGTTATAAGTGAAGTGTTGTAGAGTTGTCCAGCATTTAAAACTTGGGAGCCTGGATCAGTATTAAAACAGCCTTTGGAGGTGAGAATATGAGGAAAAAAATCCCCAGAACAACCATGTACTATGTTATGAATCATAGTGTATTAAGCTATTATTGGGAGCAGCCCTACAGAGAAGGACCTGGGAGTATTGTTGAGTGAAAAGCTGGACATGAGCTGGCCATGGGTGCTTGCAGCCCAGAAAGCCAACTGTATCCTGGGCTGCATCAAAAGCAGTGTGGCCACCAGGTCAAGGGAAGGGATTCTGCCCTTCTCTGGTGAGACCCCACCTGGAGTACTGTGCCCAGCTCTGGAGACCTCAGCACAAGAAAGGCATGGACTTGTTGGAGTGGGTTAAGATGAGAGCTATGAAGATGATCAGAGGGCTGGGACACCTCTCCTTTAGAGAAAGGCTGAGAGAGTTGGGGCTGTTCAGCCTGGAGATGAGAAGGCTCCAGGGAGACCTTACAGCAACCTTATGTACCTCCAGTACATAAGCAGGACTTACAAAAAAGACAGGGACAGACTTTTTAGTAGAGCCTGTTGTGACAGAAGAAGGGGCAATGGTTTTATACTAAAAGAGTGTAGATTTAGACCAGATACAAGGAAGGATTTTTTTATGAGGGTGGTGAGACACTGTCACAGGTTGTCCAGAGAGGTGGTCGATGCCCCATCCCTGAAAACATTCCAGGTCAGGTTGGATGGGGCTCTGAGCAACCTGATCTAGTTGAAGATGCCCCTGCTTATTGCAGGGGTGTTAGAGTAGGTGACCTTGAAAGGTCCCTTCCAACCCAAACCATTCTATGATTCTATGAAGTTATTTAAGTGCTGCAGAGAAGGGAGCAAGAGGGGTTTTCCACTCCTGGAAGGTTCTGTAAGCTCTGTTTATGAAATTCCTTCCCATAAACCCTGCCCAAGCAGCGCGTGTTAGCACTTTGCCAGCAAGAGCTTTGCTGAAGTGAAAGCTCGTGAACCTGCAGTTCTTGTGGTTTTTGAAGCCCTGTCTCAATTCCAGGAAGTATTTAGCATTAACTAAAGCAGTGGAGAATCCAGCTCTATCACTCAACTGTCTGCTGCCTCTTCGGCGTGCACAGACACAATGCCTGTGCCCCTGGGCTGTGCAGAATGGGAACGGTGGCCCTGCCTTCTTGCAGAGGGCCCAAAACTGATGTGACTTGAGCGCTATTCTATCCTTGTCAGCTGCTGAGTAGGTTGCTTTGTAGGATCTCCCAAGCAGGACATGGATCTGGGGACTCTTTAATCATCCTGACTGTTTAGAGGGGGTTGTGCTCTCTTGTGCTTGTGGTCTGACATTACTTTTCTTCACTGCAGTGTTTTGGAGATGCTTTCATCCAGAACAGTCCATCACAGTTTCTTGTTAATTGGATCAAATCAATGCATTGAACAGAGTCAGAGCAACAGCCGCATGTATCATGTGCTGTATTTTGATAAGCAAGAAGATTGTTAATACATCTTTTTATTTCACCTGATTTAACCTGGAAGAATCAGTACATGTGCCCTTCCTATGTCAATTAGACTCAGTTAGAACTTCAAAGGAGGAGGCAGTTCCACTAAAAACTGTACACTGACCCAGTATTAACTTGGAGAAAGCAAAGAGCTTCTTTGCCTTGTATCTTTGTATTGGTTCTTTGTTGGTTTTGGGGGGATGTAGTGTTTTTTCACTTCCTCCAGTGATCATAGATGTACTGCTTCAAGTTTGTCATGTCACTGGAAGGTCTAAAATGTTTCCAGAGTTTTAAGAAGTGATAAGCACCAGGTAAGGTGCACAATTCACAGGGGGCACAACAGAAGCTGAGGCTGCACTTTCTTGCATGGAAAAGAATTCAACTTAATTTTTATCTTAGTGGATAAAAAGAAAAGTACGAGTTTTAAAAATTATTCCAATCAGCTGGCTTTTGCTGCTGCACAGCAGGAGGAGGCAGGTTAACCAGTGGCCCAGGACCAAGCAAGGGTACATACTGGTTATACTGTAGCCCAGTTGCAAGTGTGGAATGTGAGTTTCTTAGTGTGTGCCACAAGCCACAGAGTCACTGCTCAGGGGTTACCAAGCCAGTTCTGAGCTCCTCTGCTCATTTGTGCCTTGAAATGTGGTAGATGTAAAGGCAAAGAAGTTGCCTTATAAGAAGTTTTTCTTACTTACAAGAAGTTTTTCACTCAGAAGGTGGTGAGTTAGGTTGACCAAGGAGGTTGTAGATGCCCCAACACTGGATGTGTTCAAGGCCAGGCTGGATGGGGCCTTGAGCATCCTGGTCTAGTGGGAGGTGTCCCTACCTGTGGCGGGGAGGTTGGAACTAGATGATCTTTAAGGTCTCTTCTAACCCAAACCATTCTATGATTGTATGAAATGGTTGTACCTGGGACTTGAGAACAGCTTCAGAAGCTCCACATTGTCCAGTAGTGGTAGAAAAGAGTATTAAAAGTCACATTTATTACATGTCTTTGGCAGCTCAGGGTTGTTTTTTTACCATGTGAATCTCGTGTATTTTCAGTATCTTGGGTTAAAATGATCCTCCTCCCCTGTAGGAAGCAACTTGGTCACACTGGTATGCAGTCTGCTGGTGCATAACGGGGACTGCTTTCTTACGTGGTCCACCTGTTACGAAAATAAGACTCATTCCTCTGCAGGTAAGCAGGTTTTACATGTCTGTTATGGACTGTGTGATTTTTATTTTGCTTTCCTTTTCCATTTTGAACTGGGTATTATCATACACATCCTTACATGAAAGAATATGTATCAGACCAGTGCCAAATACTTTGCAGCCTAAGAAATTAAGACTGTAAAGTGGAGTTCATTGCATTATGCAAAGAAAGCCAAAGGTGTGGAAAAGGTCTCCTGGCTGCCTCTTTTCATGCTGGGGAAAGCTTTCCTGTGCCACAATAACCTTGCTTTGCTTCTGGTGTTGCCCAGCCTGGTGGAGCTCTGCCACGCACCGGTCCTACTGCCATCGTATCTGCTTTCTACTCCTCTTTCTGAGATTGCAGTTTGTGCAAAAGGTAGGTAGAAGCCTATTTCCACCTCAGACTGATTGTATTTAATCCTTTATTTTCTTTTTCTCATGAAGGAAATAAACATAATGTAACTAATCTGTGGGATTTACAGATGGGAGTTCAGCCAGCACTGAGGATTCAGGGGCTTGAAGTCCTGCACTTGATTATTTTATAGTTATGGCAAAAAAAATCAGGCTGCTTTAGGTTACTCTACTAAATGCTGAAAAAAAAAGAAGCACTTTGGACCTGCACTAATCCAAGGGAATTTGAGCATGGGGGGCCTGGTATTTACTGCCTAGAATTTCCCTGCTGCTGGTTACATTTCTCTCTGAAACTGGGTGATGTGAAAAATTCTGAATTGTAAAAAAATATTAATGTGGTGGCTTTTGGCTGTTGGTGTCTCTTCCCTCCTCTCCTTGAAGGTAAACAGGGAATGCAAGCAATCTGACCAGAACAAAAAAGTCAGAAGAGTGCGCTTGGCTTTCAAAAATGTCTTTTTCAGTTGTTAGGTAGCTCACATCATCTCACTTTGAATGAGTGCATGCTGTGTTGTTTTGGTATGGGGTGGCTTTGTTTGCTTTTTTTTGGCAATTCATCCTCCAAATAAGCTTCTAATGGCGTGTTCCTGTACCCTAGGCTAGCATAGAGGCTGGTAAAAGGAATGGAGGAGCAAGCAGACACAAAAATCAGTCAAAATACACCAAAAATATGTTTTGAGTAAGTTGTTTTCTCCAGGCTTGAGAATGCCTGTTGCTCTTTTCCCTTTTCCTGCATATCGAGACTCCCGAGCGCCAAGCCTCTGCAGAGGATTGAAGGCAGATCCTTGGAGCTGGATGCAGGGCTGTGCCTCTGCTGAATGCCAGCCAAGCGGTCTGCTCGGTGCTGAATACAGCGCTGCCATCTGCCTTCCACCATCTCAAGGCTGCCGTGACGGATGCTGCTTCCCAGGGAGCAAACCTTGCTGCGCTGCCCTGGGCTCCAGAAGGCAGGCGTTGGAGGAGGGAGGAAACCAAGCCAAGCTTGCAGAGCTGTTGGAATGAGGCACAGAGACTTATATTCAGCTGAAGGAGGCCAGCATCCACCAGCAATCCACATCCCTTCTCCACTCAGGAGGTATTTGTTCATTGTTGGTGCACACAGTTCTGCTGGGGCAGTGTCTGCTTTTTAGCTGGCTCAGTTTTTGAGAGCTCAGCCCTGTCCAGTGGGTGACTTGCTCTTTTACGTTATCCAGTATCTCTGCTCTGAGCCCTCTGTTGATTTACCTTTTCAGAGGTTTGTTCCTGTGATCCTACTTAATGCTTTCTTTTGATTATGGTTTGTATATTTAATTAATTGAGGAGAGCTGTTGTCTTGTTTATATCCATGGAAACTGGAGCCATGGGTTTTGAATCACTAAATTTATACCTAGACAGAACTGCTCTCACAGTCACTGCCTGCTCCATGCAGACATATGTTTTCATTTTGAGAGCCTATGTTTACAGAAGACAGCAACTGAGCTCCTCATCTCAGTCTACTTTATAGCCAAACTGCCACGGTCTTGGTGCTACAGAGGCTGACATTCAGTGGAGCATGTACAATGGTTCGGACTCTCTAGCCCAAATATCCACAAACTTAGCGTCTCTGCAGGTGAAATTTCATTTCTTTTGTGGCAGACAGTTAAGAGGTGCACCTGAATTGGAACATGCATAGAAAAGAACTAATATTTAACTCAGTGTCTTCCCTGAATGGTAGCAATACCAAGACTCTGTATGTAACTAACGCGGAACAGTCCCTTCTAGTTGCAGGCCTTGCATTCCTTCAGCAGGTACATAGTCAAACTCTGTGTGGGGAGTGGTAGATATTTTGCCCAAGCTCTGTAAATGAAGTTTTGTGATCACAAGACATAGCTTCTGTTTTCCACTAGAGGCCAATAAAGCTTAGGACAAGGCTGCTGCAAGGCTTTCAGCAGAAAGCTCCAGCTTTTTTTCCCTTCCAGACCTGTTATAAAATGTTGTATTCCATCTTGATGATTATTTCTTCTTTTAGAAATGGTTCTCCCTCTAGTGAAGTGGAATTCAGTTCCTAAGTCTTCCTTCCAGTGTTTTGTTACCAAAACCTTCAAGAAGTTAAAGAACTGTCCTCTTGATTTGCTTATACATATTCCTTCCATGTTTTCAATTCCTAGCTGTTAACTCTGTAGCAGACTCCATGGAATACAGGGGACATCAAAAAGGGAATGGAAGCAGAGTGGGTAGTACCAGTGATTTGGTCTTTCAAGCATTTCAGGAAATGCTATGCCTTTAGCTCCTACATTTTACTGGGGATCTTCCTATATTTCATGCTTACCAGTGACGAAGCCAACGACCTCTGATTCCGGCTGAGGGGCAGGGTCCCATCTGCACTCTGTCATCAGTCTGCCAGAGTCTCGCCTTGGCCTCCTCACTCCTTGGGCCATACCTCAGTCCTGGGCACTGCTCTGTTGTATAGTTATTAGGAGGGTTGTAACAGCAAAAGTCCTCAAACATGCGGATGGTGGTGCCAGCTCTGTGTCACAGACAGGAGAAGCCATCTGGCACAGTGCTTGTGAGCCTGGGAGCTGCTCCATGTTTCCTGGCTCGAGTCGGCGAGGAATAGCTCTGCCTAACGTGCTGGTTAAAGCCAGAAATGTTTACAGCAAGATGAAGGCACTGCTTGGTACGTTAGCTTGGAAGATTGTTGAGGATTTTGTTGATGCCTAGCAGGGCTCTCCTGTTAGTGGTGCACACAGGTAAGCTCCGCCCGCAGCCACACTGCTGGGCCTGGTTATAGCACAGTGCTTTGGCTGCTTCTCCTAGACCTGTGAGATTTCTCTGGGGATTGTGAGGAACTTGACTTTAGAGGGAGCTGGGCTTCTCCTTTTGGAGGGTATGCTGCTATAGTAGGAAGGAAAGCTGAGGTGGGATTGCAGCTCAGAGGCATGTTGCCTGAGCCAGCTCTAATCATGTGGCGGCATGGCCTAATGCGACCCTTTCAGCCAGGGTGACCATGACCCCCTGAGGACTTATCTGCATCTGCTAGCTCCTGGCCCAGCCAGCAGGCGAGAAGGGCTCTGCTTTGGTTAGATAGGTGGCATCAAGCCCAGGCATGCACTGCATGAGACAGGCTCACCCATGAGGGCAAGTGTCCACTCCAGCTTCATTCATCTGCAAAGGCTTTCCTAATCCTGCGGGATGAGGTGCTTTGAAGCCTATACCGTAGAGCTACTCTTCCAAAATGTAGGATGCTCGCGCATTGCAATGTTTGCTAGGCAGGAGTCTCTGGAAGCTGACCCTGAGTTGCCAGTGGCTTCAGTGAATATTGTATGCCTTACTGTCAGCTGAAGATAGCTGATTAATTATTATTATTTACTTCTCATTAACACTGGGGTGTAACATAGTAGGGAATTGAGAGCAGCAGCAGCTTCCTGGCCATTACCTGATGCTGCTGGTGGTCGTGTGTGTGCAGCGCTACAGTGCTATGTTCCTGCAGGACCTATGGTATCAGAGGTGATACCAGCTAGGAAAAAAAGGGGAAAAATGGAAAGCAGAGGGAATCTGGCTTAGCTTTATTTATCCCCTGGTGCGAGTAGTGTCACAGACACTCATAGAGTAAATAACGTAACATGAAAATGTAGGAAGTGAGACTGATGCATCAGCTTTTGGTCCGAAAGAGTCTACAGCAATTTTTGCAAAATGAGCAATTTTGTGTATTAATGGTTATACATGCTGTTTAGTTTCCCTTGCTTTTCTGCTGTGTATCTTCTCGTTCTCTCATACATGGATATCGAATAAAGTGTTGGTGGGAGTCAGTGTTAACATTAAATGCTCAGTACCTGTTTTGATCCTCTTTGTGTGTGTTCAGATATGCTTCAAAGATTAGGACCTTATGGTACAAGGTGCTGTACAAACGAAAAAGAGCAAGTCTCTGCTCTACAGCGTTTATGTTCTAATTGACAAGGGAAAATAAATTATATAGGTGTAATGTTTCTGGTGTTTCTAAGCTGCTTAAAATAGTGGGGCCAGGGCCTCTAGGCCCTCTTATAAACCAAGTGATTGTTAATAATTCTTCATTTTCTGGAAGAATGGTGTTACAGAGTGACTTCCTTGCTGTAACTCGAGAAGAGTGGAACAGGCGTGTAGTCTGAAATGTGAGCCTCAGGTTCCTTGGCAGAGTTTCAAGACAAGCACATCTCTCTCTGCTGAGGTTTGCCACATCAGAAATGCTCAAATGAGAAGCAGGACTTGGGGTTTGGAGGCTGGAAATCAGTAAGTTCTGCTCCTCATAGCATGGGCATGTTTTGGGTGGAGCTGGCAGCCCTCTGACCATGCTTGGGTTATGGCACATGGAGGCGGCAGCTCTGTATTGAGCCAAGGCAGAGACTTACACTGGCACCGAACCTCAGCTCCCATTTGCTTAGTGCCAACAACTGCATCGGGGCTTATTTCAAGCTGCGCTGACCAGGGAAAATACTATTAGATCTGTGCATGTATTATTTTATACTAAGCCTTTTATGCCATCCCTAATACTACAATTCAGTGGGATGCTTGCAAATGAGCAGGAATGTTTGATCTGGTCCTGTAATTTCGTTAACTGTTTCTCCTTGTATTAATTTACATTTGGGTGATTCTGTAAGAAACTATAGCGGAATTTAATAACGCTAATATTGAAACCCCAATATCAGCCCTGCATATTTCGATCTGATTAGTAGTTTTCCTCTTGATTAAATTATGCATTTTTAATACAAGCCCTTCATTTGTCTGCAATAACATGGCACTGGAGCCCTCTGTGTAAAGTGAGCACATTTCAGTGCCCCCCTCACTACTGCTGGGGCTGGATACAAATTTCTTTGTTTCTTAGTAATTTTTTTCTGTATTTATCATAGCACTTGCCTTTGCTTGCCTAGAATGAGGGGTCACTGTAAATCCTGATTATTCTTGGAAGTTGCTCACACACTTATTTCCTAGACTTGATATGTTTCATCCTCAGGCACATCAGAAACAGATTTAATCAAAAATGAAAATCTCTCTGGGAGAAACTCTTGGTGATTCTTTCTGTTTGTGGGTTTTTCCCTCCATATAAAGTGGTTTTGATAAATACACAAAAACTCCCTGAATTTAAACTGGTTTTCATTTTGACTTGGAGAGATGAAGTGGAATAAAGTTTCTCTTCTTTTAAGACTTTCCATATTTATTTTTTTTACAGGGGAGATGGACAAGAACTCACTCTTCACCTAGCTGTAATCTTCAAGTGATTATCCAAAGCCAGCCCCAGCAAAGTGTGGTTAAAATGATAACAAGAAAGCTCAGGATCTCATTGAAGTGAATAGCTAAAGGTGTGTTGAGTTCAGTAAAGCCAGGACATCATACTGTTGGGGTTACTGAGTAAGTATATCTCATTCCTGATGCCATCAAGGTTTATTCGCTGTATATTTTTTTGTGTGAAGTTGATTACAAGTCTTTTCTGTGTAAAGAGACAAGATGGGCACCTTCATCCTGTTCACCTCTTTGCACTTTCTCATCAAGACATTACGTTGGGCCAGAGAGCTGTGAAAAACGGTGAAATCTTGGCTTCTTCACTCTGAGAGTGGTGAGACACTGGAACAGGCTGCCCACGGTGGTCATGGATGCTCCATCCCTGAAGGTGTTCAAGGCCAGGTTAGATGGGGCCTTGAGCAACCTGATCTAGTGGAAGATGTCTCTGCCATGGAGAGCTGGAACTAGATGATCTTTGAGGTCCCTTCCAACCCAAACCATTCTGTGATTCTATGACTGTTTTAATATCTGCAACCCAAATAGCTCCTGTGTGCTCTGTAAAAAGAAAACTAAAGCAGATTTGCTAAACTCCAGTTTGGACAGATATAGTCTAAACAGATTCAGGAGAGAAAAAAAAAGGGTGAAAATGTTTTGAGGGGGAAAAGGGAAAAAAAAGTTTTGAAGCCCTAAATCCTCCATGGGCTAATGCTGTGTTTGTGTGGTTTCAGAGAAAAATATAATGTAGAAAAGAGAATTGTGCATATTTTTCATGAGAGAAAAAGTGAAAGATGTGGGAAATTTTCTGGCTCTAATTCTGAGCACGTGCAGGTACTTCTGTTGCTTCTCTTTAAGCAGGACTTTTTTTTCTGGTACATTTCAGGTAACTCCTCTAAGGAGATTGTTTACAACACCGATACTCTCCCAAAGCAAAGACTTTGCTGCTGTAGCGTTCTCCCTCTTTTGGGGAGCAATATGTGCACAATGGACTTCGCTTTCCCATGGGCTCTCCTTGCCTGTGGTTTAGAAAATCCACACATGCAGGCTGTCCGATTAATTAGTCAATGCTAATTACTTCCTGGTCAGATCTGTGCTTCATCCACAACAAAGAGTGATCTCTGCTTTTTGACTGTGATGGAGCAGCTCCCAGTGCCTGCAGTTTGGTTTCAAGGTAAGAAATGGAGCAGCAGATAACTTTTGAAAGATCACTTTTGAAAGATAACTTTTGCTGGGTGCTAAACGAGTCCACCCCTTAAGCAATGCCATGTATAGAGCATGTTGTCCTTTGCGTGTCCCCATCCATGCTGTGCCCGTGGGATCACGTATTGTATGATTGCTTGCTGAGATTTTGCAGAAACATGGACAAGACATAGTGTCCCAAACCTGGAAAAGTGTCCCAGGGTGGAGAAATTTCCAAAGAGAATGCTCTAGTTTGGGATATTTGTCCCAAAAGAAGCTGTTTTGGCTGATCCTTCCTCGTGGTGACAGTCAGTGCTGTGACAACACACCAGTTGAAGACAGATGCAGGTGATGTGCTCTCAGTGTGAATTTGGGGGCTTGCAGCAGCATGGTATGATGGACACAGCTCCAAACTGATTCAGTTACAAACTAAAACAGGAATTTTCTTCTTGCTGCATCCATCTTCATCCTCAAGCAGGCCTTGCACGGGAAATACCAATGTTTTTCTCCAAAGCATCAACCTTTTTCATCTCACAACCTTGTAGCTCTTAAGTGGGGCACTTGCTGTGTTTCTTTGGTTCTTAAACCTGGCAAAATTTGTCATAGTCTGCAAGAATTGTAGAGAAAAGAGGGAACCACTTTGTCCTGAAGAGTATAGTTAAGATAGTTTGGCTCAAAATAACATGTCACTCTTCTCAGCACCTGCTTTGTGTAGGTAGTATAGGCTAAAAGAAAAAAAAAATTAAAAACTCTCTAAAATCTAAAAAATACCCTTATATGATAAGATTAAAAAGCAGGTAAGAAAGCAATGCATTGAGGAGGAAAAACCCCCAGCTGTGAAACAAACCTTAAGTTCTTTAGAAGGAGGATTTGCTCTTAGGTGATACATGTGGTCCTGCCTGAAGAGATGGTGCTGGAGGACTTGTGTGGGGCTCCTACAAAAATCCCTAGTCACCAGTATCCTCAGTGCCAGCAAGCATGATTTGGAGCCATGCTTTAGTAGATAAAGAGCATGTTTCTCCACTGGGGAATTTGGGTGGTATAAATCTGTACTCTTAACGGATGTGAGTCTCAGGGGCAGGCCTGCTCCCGTTGTGAGCGTTTTCCTAGGGGTAGATAAAAGCCTCCCATAAATAAAGCTTTGAAATCTTCCAGGGGAGGTTAGTAATACAAATATGGGTATATGAAGCTCAGCGTAAGCAATAATTCCACAGATTTTTATTAGAAAGTAGATATATGGGAGCAGCAATGCATGATAAATCAACGTATCTGCCTCCTTACTGGCTTTTATGATAGGCATTAGCAGTAGTGACTGTCACAGAGATCATAACTGCTTTATTTCAACTGTCTCTGTAATGCGTATTCAAATACAAGCAGTTGTTATTATTTTTAAAAGTACAAACTCTTTATCCCTGCATTGAATTGACAGCAGAAGCGTTCCTGGTAAACATCAAATGAAGGGAAAGGGAAAGAGAAAGCGAAAGGGAAAGGGTGCTCATTTGTTTATTTGTTAGTTTTGGTAGGGTTTTCTTGGAGCCTTGGAGGCATGCCTTGCCTAGGGCACAGCTAACATAGCTCCTCCTTGCTGATGGAGCGATTTGGGGCTGCTGATGGACTCATGGGGACCCACTGACCTTTCCTGTAGGGTTCTGGAGTGATTTTTGCTGTTGCGCTGCTGATGCCACCAGTGAAACACAGAGTTTGATGTTTCTCAGCTGTCTTCTTGAGTAAATCAGGTTATATGTAATCTGATTATGCATATAATATAAAAGTATAAATTAAGTAGATAATTGGTAAATGATGGCAGTGCCAACAAAATGATTTTAATACAGGGTTAGAGAGGCTATTCTGTCTTAAAAACATGTTTCTGTCTTTCTAGGGTACACTTTCAAAGACAATTAGAGGAGTTTTGCACCTAACCTAGACCTGTAAAGGTTCATAACTGCTATTGACACAAGTACCTGCGGGAAACCAGGCATTCACCTCTGACTGGGAGTAAGGCCTCCCTGGAGGCCTTTACCAGCTTTGGGAAGAGGAGGCTGTTATGTTGGTATCAAAGTACAGTGTCCAGTAGTAGACAGGTAATTTTATCTGCTGTTTCATCTTCCACTGGTTGTCCTCCTCCTCTTAGCCACATCCATGACAATCCCACACCTTTCACACTCTCTTTCCTTCCATGAAACAACCCGTGGCTGCCCTAGAGAATAATCAGACACATAATTGCAATCTTCCTCCTCTGTGGTTAGTCCTGCAAAATAGTGCTTGGTCCATATGGTGCTGCTGACACTATAGAAATGATGCTATGGATTAATTACAGCTGGGGACGCTCGGAAGGGGGATCTTTGTGTGCGTCGCTCTCCCACGAGGTGCACAGTTGCGAAGCAACCTGACACATCTGCCAGGGCTGTCTAAGAAACTATTAGCCAGTTGCTACCTCCTGTGCTCAAGAGCTGCAGGCAATTTCACAGTAATAGTTTCTCAGTTTCTTTCGTGCAGGCAACCGTGGTGCCGAGGTACTGACTTAAATATGTATCATGGAATGGCATCCTTAATAGAGGCTTTACAGGAACAAAATGTATATGGGTAATCTACAAAGGCTGGTTGCAACTGACAGCTTCGTTATTGCTCTGAAGATCCATGGCAGGCACCGCGGGCTGGGAGCAGGGAGCAGCGACAGGAGCAAACAGCTTTGATTTGGGTCCTGGGAATGATTCCTCAGCCTGCCTGCATGGGTTCAGGGATAAAGCGAGAAGCAACTATGCAGGGAGCCCCAAAAAGTGCAGTATTATTGTGCTGTAAAGAAGCAGAGGTGAGTTACTGGGAGGCTGGAGTGCTCTGGCTTGCAGAAACGACCACGAGCTGGTTTCCTCTGCAAACACAGAAAGATTGGAGACTTTTATGCAGCAAGCCTGGGCCGAGTGTGGAAGTGGCCTGGTGTGGTCTGATGTCAGAATGGATAATTTTCCTTTTCGGCTTTTTTAGTAAGAGGGAAGCTGAACTTGAAAGCAAAGGCAGTTCGGGTATGTGCATGAACAGAAGTAGGCTTAAAGGCTTGTTGCAGGTGAATGAGGTAGCAGATCATGCTGGTACATCTTGAGAGCTTGATTTAAAGCATCTGAAAGCTTAAATGACATTTAGCACCCTTGGAAAACTACCTGAATTCTCAGAGCAAGGGCAAGCTCTTGATTTTGACACCACTGTCAAGATGAGTACCCAGTGCCCGGAGACATCTCTTCCTGCTGCACAGCTTCCCTTTAGCAGTATTCCCTGCACAAATGGAAAAAAAAAATCCACTAAGGGACTTGGCCCTGAAGGGATGCATTAGCTGGCATTATTTTCTCGGTCGTCAAGTTTCAGCCGTTCCGAACAAGTAGTGATGACTCTCTGTATGGCTTTAATGACGTTTGCTGTCAGAGGCATGAGCCATAGGAAAGGACAGGGCTGTAACTTTATTTTAAGCTGGATAGGCTGTAGCTAAATCTCCTGAATCCCTTTCAGCTTTGGAAATGACTTTCCTCTATCTCTGCCTTCTACCTGGTGCCTTCACATTGTTTGCGCTAAAAGGGAATGATACGTTTAATCTCGAAAAGCCTTTAAAGCTTTGGAGTGGATCATTTTAAAGTCAACCGTGTTTAAAGCACATTAATGAGGCTATTGACCATAACCCAGTTTTATTTCTGTGCATAACTGATAAACATGGATGTGAGAGAATATAAAGGAAAAGAGGTGGGAAAACTGTTGTGCTTGGAAAAGCAAACAAATTTTGGATCCACGGTGAAAATGGTGTTGTATTATTGTAACACTAAGGCTGGTTGTGAATTTTCCAGTGAAACATCTTTTTTTTTTTTTTTTCTTTCCCTGGGAAAATGCCCATTTTTCTCAACTGGAACCAAATATCCTCAAAGGTTTTAATGGTATTTTTTTCTGGAAAACAGGCAAGCTTTTTGCTGGAGCATCCACCTGTATCTTGAGTGACTGATCCTTCAGGGCCAAGGGCTGGGGGGCAGCACTGTCCTCTCCCTGAGATGCTGGCTGCCCCCGTGCCCCTCACTACCCCCAGGCCCTTGCTTCCCACTTCTAGGGAATGTTGGAGGAAGAGATGGGCAGAGAGAAGTTTGTAAAAAAATGTCAATAGAGTTTTTTTCTGGGCATACTTTGGAAGTTTTGATGAAATGGGGAAAATAAGTTTCTACCTGGAGCTTTATGGTGACAATTTTGTGGTATGTGGCATGTAGGATATGATTTTTTTTAAACTATATTTTCCTACCTAACAATTTTGGGTGTCAGTTTATGGCCCAGCACTTTGCCTGGTGTTTGGAAAATCATGACTAGTGGGACTACACTGGGAGAAGAGCATTAGCTTATTGGATAAGCTTTTAAAACAAAAATGGTAGCTACTGCTCATCATCCTGGCTTATTCCTATGCAGACACAGGGTACTGCAGAATGGAGGAGGACTTTTTCCTTCTAGCAGGCAAAAAAAATAAAGAAAAAAAGATCAGAAGTTTAAAAATCAAGAAAAAAGCAAGTCAGGTGGGTTCTCAGGAATTATCTCCTTTTGCTTTGACATTTGCCTTGATCAGGGTAGAAGACCTGAAAGCTCAAATGTAAATTGCATGTCTGTTAATGGTGATAAGTAAGTGCTATCACCCTTTGCTAAAACGAACTGGAGGGAAAAAAAAATCAAGCCGATCATTTAAATCAGGCACTTGTTTGGCTCTTAAGGATGTGCAATATGATTATAAAACAAATCAATAAGCTTTCAGACTTTCTGAATGTCATTGCAAATGATTAGGTTACATGGATGAGTCTGAGCTCACCCCTCTCTGGCCCCAGGGAAGTCCAAAGTGTCACATTTAGACTGAGTGGGGTGCACCTGGCTCAGAAATATGAATTTTTGTCCTCATTGCCATCCCCCAAAGGACACTTATTATAAGAAAAAGTGGCTAGAGCTGTAACACAGTATGCAACTGGAGCAATGCTCTACTTTTAACAGGGGTAGAAGTCAGCTTCTAAGAGCCATTAGGATGTGCATGAAAATATATTAGCTGCAGTGGATATTCCTGTGGATTTGGGGCTTGTGTAAATGCCATCCTATAACACGTGCACTGCAGAAGGGAGCCCCAGTGCTCACCCTTGCAGTTGATGTTTTAGAGGTGCTCACCATCCTCACATAGATACTTAAGCCTTAAAGGTGATGAAGAGAGGCTCATCAGTGGCGGGACCTGATGAAAGTTGGTGTCTTCTTGCAGATCTGGGCTTGCTCATCTGAGTCTTCACCGTCTGGGTCCCCTGCAGCTATTCAGGCCTGTGTAAGGCCCAAATGGACAGGTTTTAAGGAGGAGAATTCCAACTTCCTTCCATCCAGCTGCACTGTGGTGCTGAGAGGATTAAACACATTGAAATGCACAGAAAAAAAAAAAATTAAGACAAAAAATGTAATAATGTATTTACATTACCACTGTGCTCTGGGCTTCACAACAATTTTAACTTAGTCCCCGTGAGGCTACAGAGTAGTTTTGACTGTGGACGTGTTTACTTTAATATTGTAGTAGCTGTGTGTAAAGTAATTGATTTGTAGTTGCTATGGCAACTATAACCTTGTATTTTCTAATCCTGGGGTTCCAAATCTTAACCTGAATGAGTTTTTTGCCACAGAGGTTTCATTGTACTTCTTTAATTTCTGGGGTGTGGGATTTTTTTCTTTCTTTAGCAAGAAACATTGTTTCAACTGATGGATTTGAGAATGCATTTTTAAGGCAAAAGATGCTAAAACAACCAGCTTTTCTTGCTACGATGCTGCACTCCCCAGCACTCGTGGCAGGTTAAATTAATCTCTAATCATAGTAAACTGTAAGAAACGTGAAATTCTAAATGGAGTAATTTTCATTATTGCCTGATTCATTACTCTGAACTGGTTCAGCTACAATGTTGGGAAATACCGAAACAGAAGTAAGTACCCTTCATCAAACTGAACAGCAGGCTTGAAAGCTCCACCCAGTTAGCTTTGTGTTTTATTAGTACACATTTTGGAGAGGCCTGGAGGCAGCCTTGAAATCCAGTAGCTTTATGCTCAAAAGAAGGGCCCTGCTACTGGTGTTAAACAGGAGGGGCTGGGAGCCGAGTTTCTTTGAAAACCTGGCTTCTTCTGTCAGTTAACTCACTCTGTGGGCGGTCCCACCAGGTAAGCCCTTAAGAGATGTGTAATTGTACCCTTTGCCTGGAAGAAGAAACCCTCATTCTCTGTCTTCTTCGTTACGCTAATCCTCCCCTCCTGCTCTTGTTGGACAGGAAGATTAATATTTGTTCTTTGTTTCTCTTTTGAGGTCTTTCTGAAATGGCATGGTTTTTTCTTTTCCCTGCTGTTCTTTCCTTTTTCCTTTAGCCTTCCTTTCTTTTTGTGGACCTGTTACTGAAGTGAGAGGTAGCCCACTTCATAGCTTTGAGAAATAGCTTTGAGGAATAAAAATGTTTGGTAGTGAACTTCAAAAAAAAAAAAGCCGTGAACTTTCCCGTTACCCATCCTGCTTTAGAATGATGTTTTCAAACCAATTTGGCTCTCAGCATTGAAACCTCACTCCTCTTTCTCCCCACTAAATAATTCTTCATTTCCAAGCTCATTCCAACTTTCTTTCTAGAGATATGGAGATGAGCTTCAGCACTAATAAGAAGTTAGCAGAGTTATCAATGAAAAGAGAAGTCTTAATTATCCAGGAAAATAATGTCAGAGCCGGTTAAATATTTATATAGGAAGAAAGCAAAACCCTCCTCACTTCTGTGTCTCTACTGTAGCCAGGTTGCTGGAGTGAGGGCAATGTTTGCTAAAAAAGTTGGGTTTGGGCCTATGTTGTATTTGCAAGCTGAGCTTTGGAAACCGTTTTGAAAGAAAGGTGAAAGAAAGGACAGATGTTTTCGGGAATTGTATGGAAACAAGGTGAAAATTGGGAAATAAGAAATGCCTCAGTTTTTAATTTTGGGAGCAAATTCTTTTAGCAAAGTGAAAAGCCTGTCCTCAAACATGGAATGAAAAGTTTCATTTTGAGTTGAACAGATTGTTTTGGTTAACCTGAAGTGTGCCATAGTGTACTGCTCACATCTTATTTTATTCACCACAGGTCCCTAATAATATGGTATTATTTGAAGGATTATTCTACAAGTAGAATAGATTCTGGAAAAGATTTGCTGCCAGATATGGCTTCACTTGTATGGGAAGTGTGCAAACACGGAAATACGTCCTGAGGAGCTTTATACAGTTTTCACCCATCATTGTTTTCATTGAACAAAACTATCTCTCACTATGTAACCATAGGCATAAAAATATTTAAGCAAGTGAGTAGTCCTGATCAAGTTGAGGCTTCTGGTTGAGGTTAGGGATGAGAGACCTCAAGTGTTCACCAAGGCATTTGTCGGAGCCTATGTAAGTACAGTAAGCCAGGGGCCGTAAGTTTGTGGTCTGTACCATTTCTTCTCTGTATCACAGAACTCCTGGTCTACAGCAGGATCCATAGCCTGAATACTTTTCATAAGCTGATGCCCTGTGCATCTGATTGTATGACCATTCTGCTTTTATATTTTGACCTATCATGGACTTTGCTGCTGCGTTGGCTCAGGTAGCTCAAAGTGCTTTTTGCTGATCTTCTGTATTTCCTTCCCTGTGCAGCCAACAGCTAAGCTGTTGTAGCCATGTCAGTGTTAAGCCCAGCACGTTTACAGTGCAGATACTTGAATTGTGATGTTTTTGCAGCTACCCCTGGAGGCCACAGGTGCCTTGGAGATGCCTGGAAGAAAAGAAGGGCAGTTGGAGGAAAAATATTAAGGAACATAGCTATAAGTACTCCATGGGAAGCAGTCTGGGTGTCGGGGTGCTGGTGAGAGACTGATGGAGAAAAGTAATTTTATTTGCCAATTCTTGTCCTTTGCAAAGCCGAGCTGCAGCTGAATTGCAGCTGGGTAGTGCTTCCCATGCTGGGGATGAGGAAGGCTGCTTCCATGGGTCTAATGAGGCCACAGAAAAACCTTTTGATGCCCTGGCTGAGATGCTGTTTAATTTAAAGGTCTTTCTGGTCAGAGCGGATGCATCCCTCCCCTTGGGCCAGGGTTTGGTGATGGTATCAGATGCTGCTTAAGAGGTGCGGATTTAAAAGCCATCTGTAGTCACCGATATATGACCCAGTGGTTAAGTAATGGAGTAACGTGCCAACACAGCCGGCTGCTCCCTGAATGTGTAGCCAGGAAATGTTTGATCCCATTTTTTAATTGCTTTGCGGGTGCTAAGTGGAGCGATTGCATTACGGCACACTTCCTTGAGGCTGCTCGGGTGCTACTTGACCCCAATACGTAAAGCGATGCAGGCTCACATAGCGGGTGGGCTGACCTGTTGCAGAGGATAATGGAAAGGTTTTTCTTATTCCCTTGAAAACCGAGCCTTTTCAGAATATGTTGCTGCAAAAGGGTTTCTGCACCCTAGGGAGCTGAACCCTCTGCAGGAAGCTTTGTATGGAGAATGGGAAGAGGCATAGAATCATGGAATAGTTTGGGCTGGGAGGGACATTTAAAGTCATCTAGTCCAACACCACCAACGGTGAGCAAGGACATCTTCAACTAGGTGAGGTTGCTCAGAGCCCCATCCAACCTGACCTTGAAGGTTTGCAGGGATGGCATCTGCCACCTTTCTGGTCAACCTGGGCCAGTGTCTCACATAGTAAAAAAAATCTTCTATATATCTAATGTGAATCTATCCTCTTTTTGTTTAAAACCATTACCCCTTGTCCTGTCACAACAGGCCCTACTGAAAGCTTGCTTCCCCAGGATGGCTCATCCCTTGGTTTCCGTTACAGCTGGACTTTCTTTGGACACTTCTGCAGCACTAACTGTAACCATTTTTATTATGCTCTTTTTAAGGCACCCCCTTTTCTCTAGCAGGAGATGAGAGATGAGAGATGAGAGATGAGAGAAATAACCTGGGACGCCCAGACTTTCATGTAATGAACATGATATTTCACACATGCCTCAAAGGGGTAAAGAAAAGGGCTGGGTTGAGTAACCCGTGTGTGAGCAGCTTTTAATAAGGCATATTCATATGCCAAAGTGAATCATTCTGGTCCATTGGGTAAATATGTATGAAAGTAATTTTCAAAATACTTTTCTGCAGCCAATGAGCTGGAAAGGATCAGTCCAACCACGCATTATTTTTCAATGCATATGCTTATTTATGGAACAGAAGGAGGAACACAAGATCTTTCTGGTTACCTGCCTGGCCAAAGGCATCTTTAATTTCTTCCAGCATGGCTATACCATTTGGAAGAAGGGTCAACAATGCTACTCCCTGGAGTTGGGATTGCTCAGTGAAGGGGACCAGATCCACCATGACAGGACAAGATCTATAACTGCATCTTGCTCTCTAAGCAATGTCTGCCATTGCATTTGGCATTAAATCCCAGGAGATAGGAGGCCTCAGAGCAAGCCCAAGGGAAATGGGTGAGGCTCTCCTTATTTTGGGACTGTTACTAGGGTCGTGTGTGAGCAGAAACCCAGTGGCTTGGCCTTGGTTTTTCTGGCACGCAGAGCAGGATTTGGAGCACCTGGAAACTTTCTGGCAATGTAGCGTAGTGCCTGATGAATTTAGGTGAGCTCTGTGTAGGCAACAGCTGCATGTTGGATTTTTGAGATCACAGACTTTGGTGGCTTAAATTCCAACTAGTTAACTATTTAAGCATTTACATTTGGTTTAGGATGAGGACAAAACATGGGCAGAACCTCTGTTTTTAAGGTGTGTGGTGGGGAAGCTGGAGTCAGTAGCAGATGTGTGATTAACCTTGGATTCATTCACATGTTTTTAGGTTGATTTTCATTTTTCAACAGTAAATTGTGAAGCATCTGGGACAGTTTGACATACATGTGCAGGCAGCAATTAGTCCAGACATCTAGCCTGGGGGCAAGGTAAGGAGGGATTTTGTGCCAAAGTCTCAACCATTTGTGGGTATTGTGCTTTATTGTACATGTGTGGGCTTAGCACTAGGAATGGAGGCAGAACAGCAGAAATGCCCGTTTTCCACTTCAAGCACCTGAACAACAGAAGCAATTAGTCATTCGCCTCCTCTGTAGAAAAAGAGCGTTTAAAAAATATATCCCAAGCAGGAATTTGCATGTGTGCCATATTCCATCATTAACATACCTTTGGCCAGAGTACTTCATAAGTATGCACAGATGGTTCTTGTTCCTGGTTAAGATTTACAATTCAGTGGTTCATATTTTTAAAGAAAACCTCAAGTACTAAATAAAGAAAATGTCACAACTCTTTAACAATGGAAAAAAGGTCTAGTTCAAAGGCACAGCTGTGGGACATCCTGGGAGTAGAATAAAACAAGAGGTCTTTCCCTGGAGGAGCTGGATATCATGTATTTAAACCATTATTTTTGCCCTTATAAAGAGAAGTTGCCTTATGGAACCCTTCTTTCCCCTCAGATGACTGGTGGGGCTGGGAGCTGCAGATTGCTTTGCATCTGTTGTCTCCCCTGAGTGCTGGTGGGTACATCATAAGGGCAGGCAGAAGTTCAAAGAGGGTTGGGACTGTGGTGCTGCAGTTTGCAGAGCAAAGAGAAATGCTCTGTCCTGAAGAATCTACTGTCTAGGGGTGGTTATATCCAGGGTTTTCTGTCTGTGTGTGTATATATATTTAAAAACGTAAATGATATACCCACCAGCGCACATAGATTATGACAGATGGTGTTAATGGTGATAACAATTATTCATCATTTATCTTTATCTGCATTTTTACCCACTTATTCCACTGAAATGGACATCAGAGAGTTCCAGTCTGTTTCTCCCTTCATACCCACAGCTAGGAGGGAACCCTTCATTTTAGTTATTTATGGAGCAAAATGTTAGTGAGTTAGTGGGTTAAGATTGAGGGGAAAAAAACCAACCCAGACAGTAAATGAAGCAGTGCCTTAAAGTGAGTGGAGTTCTTTGTGTTGCGTGTTTGCATATTTTTAATTGCTTGGTCTCTTCTTCCTAGTGCTGCTATCCATTTGCCTACCAGTGCAGGAGGCAGGGAGCAATGTGGATGTGCTGAGCATCCCAAGCCCTTGATTGCTCTGTCACTGAAAGGCACTTTAGCAGCCTTTTGCACCAACTCTTGCTTTTCTCAGCACCTGTAAAAACAGTGCTAACCAGTCCTGGGCTACGGAAACCTGCAGCAAGGCAAACATCTGAGGACAAACTTTTTACTTGGTGGTTTTTTTTAGTGGTTGATATGCCAATTTTGTTTCCCCACATTGACGTGCTGTTCCTTCTTTTCCCCTATCTTTGATAATTTTACTTCTTTTCATGCGCTGAGACAGATGAAGGGGTAACCAGGCAATGGTTTTTGGTCTGAGTTAATCCCCTTGTGTTCAGCATGCGAGCTGCCATGAATTTGCAGGATGCAAGATGCAGAGCTGGGGAATAGCTGGCATCTTGCGCCAGTCTGAGGGAATGCCTAGCTTCTTGCTCTTAGTGTGATTATTTGTCCTGAAAAAGATGCTGCTGTGTAAATATGATGGTCTTTTAAAAGAGGTAGGGCTGAGAGGATAAGGTCTGTATTGAGCCCCTGTGAAGCTGCTCTTGGAATAACACCTTGCATTTTCTGTGACTGTCCTTCAAAATGAAAGATGTGGGAGTTGCCCAGAAGATCTGCCTGTTCAGCTTGACAAAGAGCAAACCGAAAAGGGATTTGACCAAAGACTGAATGTAGCTGTGTTTTCTTTAGCTAAAGAGCTCTTCTGTTGAGCACACAAGGGTGCAACAAGATTGAAGGCTGAAAGCAGAAGGCTACAAAACAAAGGGCAGGTTTAACAGTGAGGGAATTAACTGTTGAAACAGCTCACTGAGAGATGTGGTGCATGTCCTTTTGCCTTAAGTCTTCACAGCAAATCTTCTTGCTTCTCTCTGAAATGTATGTTATGACTCAGACTAGAAGTTTCCAGCCCAGCTGCAGACAGAGCTGGGTAAAAAGTTCGCTGCTCGATGTTTGAGCTATCTGACCCTTAAGTTTCTTCCTAGCTGAGCTTTAGTTTGGGATGCGTATGAGGAGGAAAAAAAATCCTTTCAATATAATAATGTAAAATACTTTCAGAAGTCTATTGCTAATTATTTTTGTGTATTTCCTGATGGTTTCTGTTCATGATTTGAGCTGTGCTAAGCTGCCTGAGATCCAGGAAAGCTGAGCTACGCTGAACTTAGCAACTCCTGTTCTCTCTCTGGGTTTGCCCTCCACTTGTTAACTGCCAGTTGATAGTATATACCTTATTAAACAGCTGCTGGATAGTCAGAAATATTTTTTTTATTCATTTCGATAAATGAACCCTCTGGTTTTTTTTTTAACCATGCTCATCAGATGTATTTCACATCCAAAGTGAAGTTCATTTTTGGTAGTGATGATGCTGAACAACTCATTTTCATGGCAGTTAGGCTTGCTTAGTCGACAGGAATAATCTTTTGATTGTTTCCTATCTCTCAAAAATGATTAATTTAATGATGATTAATTTAAATAAGTCACACTTTCGGAAATACCCTTCAGTGTAGACATGGGGACTCTCCTCCACAGGCTGCAGAGGGATCTCTGCTCCAAGGCCTGGAGCACCTCCTCCCCATCTCCTCTTTCTCTCACCTCAGCACTTGCAGGGCTGTTTTTCATGCTTTTTTGTGTCACTCCTCACCTGTTGCAGCTTTTTGCCCTTTCTTGAATGTGTTTTATCCCGAGGCACTGCCAAGAGGCTGTGCAGTGCTCGGCTGTGGGACTGTCACAGAATCATCTGGAATTCTCTGGAACTTGGTGGGCAGTACCTCTCCTCAGCAGGCACCTATCACCAACACCTCGTCACACATGGGCTGGTGTGAGGGCAGCACAAATGAAGCACATTTCTGGCTAGTTTTGGCTGAAGATGTCCTCCAGGAGCTGAGCTTCTTCTTCATGCTGCTTGTCCCTGAGACCCACATGAGGCTGGGGAGCTGGTTTTCCTGAGGTGCCGGCCTGGCTTTAGAAGCTTTTGACGATCTTTCTCACCAAAGTCATATTTCAGGTCATGAGTTATAATTGATTTTTAATTTTTTTTTTTTTTTTTCTTAGCCTTATTATCTGTTGGTTTGCTTTAAACTATATTCTTCTTCATGTGGTCAAACTGATGGTTTAAGAACAAAACCAGAAAAAGCTGTGCAGCACCAAGGACAGCCTGAGATTTATTCAAGGCCTGCAATGCTGGGAAGGGCTGTCCCTCCAGCTCCTTTTACTTGTTTTATAACTGCTATTCAGGCATCTCCTACAAACAGTATCACTAAAAGCTATGTGCAGTCAAGTTTTATTTCATTTTTATTTCTCTGATGTCTGGATTGTCCCTCTTAGTGGCTTGGCATTTCTGTATCTTAATCTTCTTAGTTTGCTAGCAAGGAAAGCAAGAAGTGTACAAATATCGGAAAAAGACACGTTATGGCAACAGAGTTTTGCTCTGTGATAGGAAGAGCAGCATCATATCCCATCCGTGATGATGAAAGTCTCTTGTACATCTCCGGACACACTCCTCCAGGATTAACTTCAGATTTTCCTTTCTCTGTGCCCATGTTTTTGTAAGGGCTGGGAGAAGTTATTTTAGTCGAGGAGGAGTGATTCTACCCCACAAAATTATTCGCTTGGTTAGAGGCTTTCATTAGCACACAGAAGAATTAGAACAGGTATACTGCTGTGAATGGCAGAGGGATGGGAAGCTGCCTTGAGGGCATGTTCAGTAGGCTATGGGAGCTGGGGCATGCTCAGAGACCTCAGGATAGCCATCTGAAAAAACCCAACCCAGTATTTGTCTTGTCCTGCCTCCCTTTATCCAGTGAGCAAGCAGCAGTCACTGGAACAAATATTCAATAGAAACACAGTGGGTAACTTGGTCATTTTTCTGATCTATGCTGTTGAGACTTCTGCCACAAGCAGAGGATTTCAACTGAACAAAAGCAAGTTGCAGAGAAAATCTGGCTGTTGAAATCTCATTGCCTTTTGCAAGGTGATGTTCACCCCATATTTTGCCACCTGGTGGCAGGGTCTCAGTATGAGAAAGAGCCATACGTGATCCACCCAGCCTTCATGTGCTTATCATGGTCCATACATATGTGTTAAAAACCTTACCCATGTGCGTCTGCCTTTTATAGCTACAATATGGCTTGATGTCCCCCATGAATCCCACATCTCTGATTTGTCTATGCATTTCCATTTCATTTGAACTGTGGCTTTACAGTAAGCTTTGTCTCTGCCTTGTGTCTGTGTAGTGTCCAGGACAGTAAGGCTATGTGAAAGTCCTCTATTTAAAAATATGGCTCCTAGTTTTGTAGTCTTTGATTGAGATTTTTCAGCACTGAGAATGTGTAGAATTTACCTTCATTTTCAGACAAAATTCATACTGAAATTGGTGAAGAAAATCAGGGTGGTTATTTAGGTGCCTGAGTATGAAGTCAGCTTTAAGCACTGAGGTTTGCCAGTGTTGTCTCTCACAGACAGTGCACTGAGCTGCACCCGCCGCTAATTGTGTAATAAATCAGTGCAAATTGCACAGTGCTGTGGTGCTCCGGAGCGGCCTTTGCAAACCTGCATCCTCTGCTCGCCAAGCAGCCACTGCCCCATGTGAACCTGCTGTCCTGCTGCTCCTGGATGCATCAGCTAAAATCAGTTATAAGCAGGTAGGGAAATTGTGTGCTGGTGGATTGATGAACCAAAGATCCCTGGGGTTTAAGAGCATTAATCCTCTTGATTTCAATAGCAGTGAAGCTTTTTATTTGCTTAGATGGTCTTCCAAACAACCCCTAAGGAAAAAGCTAGTCTTCCCCTGCTCTAAGGTTGGCTGTCTCCCTTGGAACAGGTGGAGCTCGTGCGACCTAGAGGTAAGGACTGGATTGGAACTTGAGTAAAGTTGTCCAATATGTTGCACCGACACCTCTACCCCTTGCTCTGGTGGCAAGAACTCCAGCAAAGGATGAAACTCATTCATATGGACAGCAGCTGTGGCTCCCCAAGCCCTAATAGCTTCATGGCAATGTGTGCTGACCTTGTCTTGTTGCTGGAATGGACATGATGGTGTGTTGCAGCACACTTGCAGTTAGGTTTCATTTGCAAATAATTTAGCAAGGTTGTTGCGGTTTTACTTATTTATTCTTGAAGGGCAGCTTTTCTTTGCTGGATGTCAACTGACAGGCATCTAGGGGAGTTTTCATGCTTTGATGGTGATCGGAGGAAAAAAGAAGAGGGATTGCAGCAGTGGTTGTGTGTCAGTCCTTGGGGATACAGTCCTTGCTGTGTGATGTATAAAGACCTTTTTACATGATAAATCACTGCAGGGACAGGGGCACATCTGTCACAGGCAGATTCCTCCACAAGAATCCCACAAGATGCTGAACAAACCAGGAGCAAATACCTGGCTAGTGCCCTAGCCAGAATGATTTTCCCACCCCATGTAGATTTCCTGAGTTTCAGAGAAGCTCCCAGCAGAGCCAAATTGTGTCCTGAGACTACAAGAGTCAAAATGAAACTTTAGTGTTTCTTTTAAATAAAATTAAATACTTTCTTTGATAAATTCAAAGTTTTACATTGTGCTTTGGACACTTCATTGTTAACAATAGTTTTTAATTATAAATTCAAGTTTCAAAACAGGTGAAATTCAAAATTATGACATTTCAAGAGGCTTAAAGTATCTTATTTCCTTCTTCCTGAATGCTTTTTTGTCAATCACAAAGTTAATCGCAGATGACCCTTTTATAGAAATGGCTTTAATTTTGCCAAATCATTTGGTTTTTGATGAAAAACTACTTTGGTAGAATATCTCCAGATAGTGTCAGTGGCAAGGACTCTTAACGTCTGTAGCTTAAATATTATTAGTGTATCAGGGACTTGAAATTAACTCAAGTGTTCAGATTTTTTTGGATCAAAATGAAAAAAACCTGTTCTGAAAGCTTTTAACTTTATCTGCACATGACTCTGCCCTGTTTGTTCCTTCCGAGAATGAAAATATTTGTGTGTGTGTGTGTTTTGTTTAGGGCTTTACATAAGGACAGGAAAAAGTATTTTAGAGGGCAACTTGTGAACAAGCATGCTGGAGAAATATTGTTTCTCCATGAGTTTCAGATTGAAGCATAACCTGATTTATTGGAGTTTTTCCTTATTTGTAACAAATGTTTTTCTATTGCCCCTATTAGTTGGTGACACCGTTTCTGTGGCAAATGAACTGACATGTGAAGGTAATGATGACAAGGGGCTGATAATGGATGGCGAGGGGAAAGGGGGGCTTGGTGCAACAACATGCCCTACTGAGGTTGATCCAAGGACACCTATCAATCAAAATGGTGAGAGCCGTCAGGGAAATTTAATTGGAGATTCATCGAACCCTTAATGGTGTGACAAAGAAAAATAAGGAGGCTAGAAAATGCTTCTGGGCTTTTTTTCCCCCTCATTCTGCCAGTTCTCAGAAGGAGAAGGGGACCGTGGGATTGCCAAAGGCACCTCTTGTCATTGCATCTATAAGAGGTAATCATCATACTTTGAAAGGGAGCAAAGTGTTGTATATATATTTCATTGCTTCAGTACAGAAAGGGGGTTGTCAAAGACCTTTTCTTTAACTCATGTGGTGGGCCTACCTGCCTCTTGATCATAATTAGAAGTAGTAAAAGAAATGCTATCAAGATACTTGAGCCTTGCATGAACATGGGGTAAAGCCATATAGTAGCTTGTGCAACGTTCCCCACAGAACCTTTATTCAAACCTTTCTTTCTCCTAATCTTGCTTTATCACCAACAAACATGACGAGTTATGTTTGGGAGTGTGCAATATGTTGGAACTCAAGAGCTGAGTTATGTGACTTGTAAATGACAGGGTAGATAAAACGCTACCATTTATTCTGAGCTGCCTTTCAAAATTTGCATGGGTGCTTAGCGCATGTGGATAGCTTACCTTGTTTATATTTTGCATACATTTCTGTACATAATACAGTAGTATTATTTTAGTGGTGATGCCCACTATGCAGAGGGGACTTTCTGCAGATGCAGGGCATCTGTTAGTTTTTTTCCACCTGGCAATTCTCTCTCTCTTTGAATGTACCATGTAAGAGCTTGCTCTTCTGGTTGGGAGGACTCTGCTGGGAAAATATTTACTGCCCTTGAGATCTTATTAATCTTTTACATTGATTGGAAAATCCATCCCTTCCCTGTTTTGCTTCAGCTTGTTTATTTCACTGTTGAAACTGGGTAAAATGACAGTGAACGGTGAGTTTTATCAGAAGTCAGTGAATTTTATCTACATCTTGAAGTTCTCTCTAGTCTGATCTGGCCCTACCAAACTGAGATTAAGCCATGTACTTGTAACACGACCTGTCTCCAGTGAAAGTTCTGAAGTACAACAGCTCCTGCAGACACATCTAAATATTTGGGTTTCTAAAGAGCTAAATACCTCAATATTTGGATATCTGAAGAGCGAAATATCTAAATATTGTGGCCACAAGCCAAGCCCCTGGGCAGATGTAGCCATCAACGTGACAGAGTTTGTTCTGGCCAAATTTGTAAAGATGTGGGCAAAATGAAAATGGGGGGGAGGGGGGGACACAGACACCTTCTTGGTTTCCCCTCCCTACCCACAGTGAGCTGAAAAAGGCTGATAGGAACCGATCTGGATGTAGAGTGTATGATAACACACTGCATAAGATGCGATTCAATAATCCTCACCTTATCGCTTCTTATTTCTCAAGCTGGTGGTGTGCGTCGATAATTAAAGTGAGTGGCAGGCTGCAGTGCCACCCCGACCCCTGGGGTACCAGTTGCCATTAATAATAATGCAGTCAGACAATACGAGGTTTAAGCACCACATTAATACAGACAGGACGAGAAAAGGGGGATAAAGCCAAAGGGATAAGCCAGACCCCTTGGTGTCATCTGGGTATCCTTTCATGCTGATCTCTCCTTTCATGCTCTTTGATTCCAATTATTCTCTTTACAGGCAGGAATATTTGTTTAATTATGCTGTGGGATGGGAGAGGGGAGGAGGAACAGATTTGGATCTGGCTACCATTTTTTGGCTTTTCTGTAGCTGTTATTTGGGGCAGAAATCAGTATTTGCCTTGGCAGAGCCTGCATTTGGAGACCTTGCGTGCCTGACTGGACCTGCACATCAGCTCCATACAGCTTCAGCTGCAAGCTGATGAGCCCATGCTGGAAAATTCAGGCACAATTCCTCTTGTGCCAGCTGAGAGAGTAGGTCACAGCACCTCTGAGCTCACGCCAAAGCTTTCAGGAAAGAGCAGCTCTCTGGTATGTTGTTAACTGCATACTCCAGTAGCTGAAAAATTAGCCTGGTTCTATCACTGTGCAGGGCTTTCCTGGTGTAAAGGGAGTGTACTTGCATTCCCCAGCCTCCCCAGGCCTTTCCTAAAGCCCCCAGGCCTTTCCTAAAGCCCACAGACACCTGCAAGGTGTAATACTAGAAGAGTGTGCATTAGAGCCTGCATAATATTCCTAGGCATAAAAATAATGGACGGAAGGATTTCTAAAAGCCTTCAACATTGCCCAAGCTCTGCTCTTTCTAAAGTCAGGTGAAGTTTTGCGACCAATTTTGGTGATTGCTGGGCTTAGAGCCTGAAGGCAGCCCCTTACCAGTATCATCTGCTGTCCCATGTGTTCCCCAGTTGAAAAAAATGCCTTGAACCTCTCGTAATGCGGGGGCAGAAATGGAAATTTGCTGTCAGATAATAATGTATATGTATCAAAAATTATTGCTGTCGTAGCTGGAGCTGGAGGTTCCTTTGTCCTCCCCAGGAAAGACTTTCACAGCAGTGTCCTCCATGATCACAGCCCACGTGAAAAGGCCTAATTAAGTGTTTCACTTTGACTTTGCTAGGACAACCTTTGTACAACCAGTGTTGTCTGTTAGCTGTCCAGATAGACTTACCATCCGTGCATAATCCAACCACCCTCTGGAAAAATGTATTCACAGTTATTTTTGTGTTGTAAAAGGTTGGTCCTTCTCCCCTTCTCCATATTTTCATGAATCCATAGCAGTCTCTCTTCCATTTGAAGAGAGTTTCCCTCCTTGCATTGCATTCCCAGTTTGGCAATGCTTCCTGCTGCCAGCACACGTTCTCCTACGTTTAACAGCTGCCCTTGAAATGGGATTAGGCTTTTATATGCATCTGGCCTCAGATAGATTTGTGAGAGGAGATTTAGGGTATTACAGGGTGTTTAGGACCACACAGGGTTGTGCCATGCATGAGAGCTTGTTAGCAAGCAACCGATGTTAATCCCAGCTACAAGTTGTATGTGCTTCATCTGCTTTTACACTGATTAGCTCTCAGAAACCCATATTAGCACCAATCTTAAAACTGCTTTTTTAGAAAGGGCCTTTGCCCTGGCTCCCTCAGTGTCCCTGTAGCTTTGCCCTTTGGGGTAGCACAGTTGATGCAGCATTTTTGCTTATGGTTGATCTTATGGCCATAACCTAGATGTGACCACTGGCCCTGCAGCTGGCCTTGTGTGTTATTTCCCCCCCTGTATTTATACTGCAGGAAAAATGTGCACAAGGAAGGAACAATTTGGGGAAATCACGTGGCTGGGAAAGGTAGCTCCAAACACATTTATTTCAGAGATGGCTTTGCCCCAGAGCTCTGTGTCCCAACAGTCCTGCAAACTTGGGAGGAACGAGGATCTTCTGCCCTTCTTTGCCATTTCGCCCAATCTCTAGTTAATTTGATCTGTATCTGAGAGCACCAGGGAGAGAACATCTATTAAACAATAAAATAGACTGATTGTGATGTATTTTCAACCGCTTTGGGGGAATTCTACAAAATTAAGTATCAGAATTGTTTTTCTTATTGGCAACTATTGATCTCTGGCTGTGCCAGTTTCTCTCATTAACACTTTTATTACCTTGTCAATCACAGCACAACCTGCGCTAACCAGAGGCTAAAAGGATTTACCGTTATTAACAAAACTGTCTGGTGCCTCAGAGCAATAAAAACAGCTGAAACCACTGGGGGAGGGAGAAGTCTGCAGAGATTTTGGTAGCATTTTAGTCTGGAGACTGTGATTCAGAGGGAAAAAAAAAAGAAGTCCATAAAATAGGAGCCAGTTTCTCAGCTGATGGAAATGATCGAGACATGTAAGAATCGTGAGAGCCACAGGGCCATCCGTCTGCAAGCAAAGGTCCAGACAGAAATTCAGGGTATCATCTAAAAATGGAGTAGTGCTAAAAAAGCTGTTTGTGGGCCAGAAGCATGGTCTGGGAGGCAATCTGCAAACACTCGATGAGTCAATGCCTGCCCAAGAGATCGCATGTTTCAAGGGCTGTGACTGGTTTCCACAAGCTGAGAGTCCAGTTAAGGGCCTCTAAATTTGTAAACCAGTCCCTTTAGGTATGTGTCTCCTTACAGACTGAAAAAGGAAGTTTTAGGCTTTTGCGAGTCACAAAAACACCTCACTGTGAGTGGCTCTGGAAATGACTGTTGGCAGAGGTTGGGGGTATACTGCAGTGAAGCTGAGCGCATCTGATGTGCACGTGATAACATGGTGACAGCAAATGGGATAGTGAGCTTGCTGCTGGCACCTTTCAGCAATAATAATAAAAATCTATTTCTTTTCAAAAGCATCCCAAAGTTGGCAGTTTGAAGGGCTTGGTCCTTGGTGTGATGGGAAGCATCATTCTGCTGCTCAGGGCAGTGTGTCCCAGCACTCTGAAAGCTGACCATAAAAATGCAATGGGCACTGGTTATCAAGACTCTCACTATAACCTCTGGTTTAGGGTGCTCGATAACAGTTTCTGGCAAGAAAGGACATGTTGCTTTCAGTACCTAGATCTTCTTTCAGGCTTGAGCACCTTTAGAGGCACTGTGGTTAAAAATCCCTATTTGTAGTCAGTGGTGCTACAACATTTATTTATAGAAGGCTGCATCTTTACTCTCTGTTTCCAGGTTACGAAATAGAAACCTTGAGCTCTGGTGTGACTCACAGAGCTGGCCCTCAAGTTTGATGTGAGAAGGTGCTCTTTCACACTGACCATAGGAGAGTGGGAATGTGAAGGTGGCAGGAATGGAAGGTCTCAGCCTGAGTATTTAGCATCCCTCAATACCTGAGCACTCAGCTTGCTTGCTTTCTCTGGGTAACATTTCCAACAGCATTTGTTTTAAGCGAGCAAACTACTGGTATGTTTGCAATGAGCTCAAGGCAGACACAGCCCCACTGTGAATATGGATAAAGGAGCAGGGCTCCTGTCCACGTGTCAGACCACGGGACAGGTTGTGCTGCCTGTGCTAGACCACAGGCTATATATGCACCCCTCTCCTCTGCCTATGCTGCTCCAGACCAGGTTATGTCAATCTCGGCATCACCCCTGAACTCTGCAGTGTGGCAATCAACATCGCATTTCTCAGGGCACTCCCTCCCCTTGCTGTTGCTTCTGAATCGGCAAGGGTTCAAGGTTTTGTTTTGTTGGTTTTTTTTTTTTTGTTTGTTTGTTTTAAAAGAGGGCTTCCATCGTGGGGTATTTTTCATTGCTACTATGATAACATAATCTAGAATTTTTGTTGTTTTTCCTAACCTCCAAGGTCACCTATACACTTCAGAGATGTGAGGCTGCTCACTGGAGTAAGGAAGCAACTGACAAAAGGTACAAGATGGGTGAAGACAGCCATTAAAATCCTGCTCTGGCTCTAAATATAGCAACCTTTCCATGCCAGTCTCCTGTAATTTGCATGTTGAATTAGCATCTCATTAATATCTTATTAGGGACACTGGAAACCTAATGACAAAAACAAACGCAGCATGTGCAAAGAAGAATAATAGGAGGAATGAACTGAATAAAAGAGCTTTTTTTCCCCCTTGTGTGTATTCAAATGAAGACTCAGCTGCACTCTGTCAGCTGGGCTGTGGTTTCTGACCATCTTGGTGTCAGCAGCATCAGGAGGCTGGAGGTGACTTCATCGCACAGATGAGGCCAAGAAATAAAGCCTCAGAGCATGTCAGCAGACCTTCAGTGGCTGATGCACCCTCGCAGTGACTTCCACTGATTTACCTGCAAGTTCCATTTTAGCAAAGGCTCCCCAAACCATGCCAACTCTAAGGACTTTGGGAAGTTAATTGTTGGGGTCAGAGGTCCTGAGCTCCAGATTTTGGAACAAAATCATCCCCAAAGATGAGAAATAAGAGAGGAAATTAATTGAGCTTTCCTTGGATCCAAACTGATTTCAGGTTAGTTCATGAATTTATCTTTCTTAGCTCACCTCTGTATAATTTTCTCAGAGTTCATGGCCATGAGCCCAACCACCACAGCTCGTATCAACTCTCTCCAAAAGACTGAGGGCTTCAGCACGCATATTCCTGCCACTGATTTTGCTGTTAAAGTGCTCCAGTAATAAGGTACCAATTAGATTATGTCCCTCTAGAAGCATATTGCAGCTGCAAAATGGATATCATATCATTAGCACCTTTCCCTTCCATCATCCCAAGAGATGGAAACACCAGGCAATGGAAGCAGCTTACTGCAGCAGCCCCTCATGGCTTTGATGGAGAAAAGACTCTTTCTGGGTAACAGAAGAGAAGTGGGTTTCAAGGACAATTCCACACTCTCTGCAAAATACAGTAGGGAGATGCTGCTGGTACCTGTAAGACAGCTCTCGTGAGCCTTGAAGTCAGAGACCGTCTGACAGAGAAAAGGGACTCTGGAAATGAGAAACTCAAAAGCTGAAGTGGAGAATGAGAAACTCAAAAGCTGAAGCTGAGAAATTTAAGGGAGAGGCATGGTAGGAAAACTGTGTGCATCAAAGTGTAAAGCATAGGGTTCTATAGACCAGAAGTGGACTTTGCTATACGGGCAGGACCAGGGCGCAGAGCAGATGATGGAAGGGCTGTAAGTCCTTCTTGGTCTGTAAATGGCAGTGCATGGCGCATGGGCTGAGACTTGTATGGGTAGGTTGCAGTTAGAAATCCAGCACATGAAAGTGAAATCAAACAATCATAAATCAGGGAACACATGAAAACAATCCTTCAGGGACTCTAGTGAGCTGTTTCCTCATCAGATTTAGCTGTAATATATTGGATTACATTTAAAAAAAAATCTCCGGTAATGCAAAGCATGCAGAGCATGGAAATGCTCTTCAGTTCCTCTTTATAAGCACGTTATAAGAAATAATTTGGGTCTGTATTTATGTGGACTGTTGAGTTCCTGGGCGCTGGCATTGTACAGCCATAAATAAGTTAGTCTAAACCTGTTTTGCAGCTTTATGCTGAAATAAGCCAAATAAATTATGTGCTCCACATAGCTCCCTGACCATGACCCCCCTGAGCATGGAGGCTCAAATGGTGATTGATGCTCTCCTTGTGTCCCCCAAGTTATCACGCAGGTCCAGTGCCAACCCTTGCTGTTATCCCAGAAAGCCCTCAAGCTGTTGGTCCACAGAGAAGAGATGGCGAAAGAAGAGAGGGTGTGTGGTAGAGCGTGCAAAGGTTTATGACCTTTTTGTTGTGCTGCTTGGGGTTCTCCTTCAGTGCTTATGGTGCTTGTCATCAACACTTGATCTCATCTAGTGCCTCCAAACCATGGGACCAAGACAAATGATGAAGTGGGAATGCCCATGTAGTGTGGAGGAGGTTTCACTTTCTCTGCACACAGCCTTTGCACAGCACCCTAGAGTGCCTCTGTGTCAGGGGATACTTGGGTTTCTTTCTTGCGCTGAACCACCTTGTAAGTGTGTTCCTCTCTCTGCAGAAGCTGTAAAGCCTGGGAGACAAGGTTGCTCCAGAGCACTGAGGGCTGACTCCTATGTACATGCTCAAGCATGGGAACCCTGCTTGCTTAAAAATGTGACCCCCATGTAGCAGGACAGCTGTACAGTAGAGGTTGCTAGTGGGCCTTTGCCATTTTCCATGTGAGTGGGTAGATTATTCAAGTCAATCAGTAATCCAGCCATAAATCTTGATCTTTCCTGTCTGGATTTTTAAGACACCATGACCCAAGCCCCAAAGCGGTTCTGCTGTCACTCACAGCCCTACCTTCCCCCATGCCGACAAACTCCAAAATGCATCAGCGCATTGGCTGTTGGCATCTGTCTCTCTACAACTCTTCTTTACAAAGGCAAAGTGATTGATCCTTTAAGCAGGGTCTCACTAATTGTATTCATTTATTCAGGCGCTGCCCTGCTGCATGCTCTGAAAGAGCAGAGCTGCCTTTCCAAATGTGTTTTTCAAAGCTCTTTAACAACTTAAGAGCAGTGATCTGCAGGAGAGGGAGGGTGAGTCTATCATTTGGAAATATGGAGGAAAGAAGGTGCAATTATTTTTATTACTCAAGTCCCACCATATGAGGTCAGAGCAAGATGGATGAACACCGTCCGCTATCTTGGTGCATTGAATATTCAGAGAGGTGACATGTTGGACTTTTGCTCTTGGTCCAAAGGGATCTTGATATACCACATTGACACGCAACCTCAACCTGAGGCTAAATGTCTTCAACAACAAGCAGAGTATGGTTTTGCAGTGTGCAAGGCACTTTTTGAGGAGGTAAAAGGTCTAGGCCAATGCATAACAGCTCTGCTGCACTGGAATCTCCCATGAGGTCAGTGTTCCTTATAGCAAGCTGGAGAAGCTTTTGGTATACTCTAAACCCCTTTTTCTACCAAAAAAATTAAGATGGCTTACCTGTCATTGGTGGTCCATAGGGTTTCTCATGTTTGGAGTACTGTGACTCTACCGCCATCCTTATATTGAGCCTTACAGCTACAAGAGCTGGTTGAAGCATTACTGCCATAGTTGCTTTTCCTGATTGCACTATAGAGGTGCCCTTAATAAAAAGGAGACTTGGTCCTGAAGTGGTAGTTACTCATCTCTGCCTTGCTTGAAAACCCTTTGGGCTAGTTCTTGGTATCACCTGACCTTGGATGTCAACTAGCATTTAGTCTTCGAGGCTGTCGTTTCCTGCATGATAAGATAATCATAACGGAGCCAGAGCTGACAAGTGGTATTTTGATGTAAGCAATGAGCAAACAGACAGATCAATAAGTGCTGAGCAAGGCACGCTTCACCTCATATTGTATCGACTTACTGCAAAAATAATGGGGCAACAAAATGAAAATGTGTTGTGTTCTATCTGAGTTATGGTCAGTGGTTATATATAATATAACACAATATATTAACTCAGATAGGACTTGCTGTTGAAAAACATACAAATGGGCAGGCACAAAATGTACTGTCTCTAAACGTACACAGCAACACATCGAGATTAATTACACAGAATATGGGAGGAAACGAAAGCAACAATAAATTTCTATTATTATAACCATAGAAAGACCATGAGAAAGATTTATGGCACTAAGAGCAAAATTTCTCTGTCCTGTTAGTCTGACTGTCTAATGTGTGAGAGATTTATGAGGCCAGTGACTAATGATCAAAAGTACTTATAAAAGTTTACCACTTCTTAGCTTTTATTTTTGCTCTCATTGAGGCTGTTTATGAGCAGTGGAAGGATGACACTGGGCTGACTGGCTGTTGGTAGGAGTTGTGTTATAGGCTGGTTAGAAACGTTGTGATTTCAGAAGCGCCGATCTCCAAAAGCCGGATGATATCCAAGGTAGAGAGACGCACGTGACTGCACTGAAGGAACTCTGATATGTTTAGAGACTTTTAGCTTGTATAGGTATGAGCGTAGGTGCACAGAGGTAGGGAGGTGCTCTCCTGTGCTAAGGTTGCTTTTTATGCACCAGAGACTCTCTTGCTTTGCCCTCTCTTGCCTCTCCTGATTAATCACGATGGGCACACCTGCAAGGGATACATTCAAATGTTGGTGCATGATTTCTCTGAGTGCAGACAGGCACTTCGATATCTCCTAATGCATGCTCACACTTGCAGAAATGATGAGCAAGTGTATCAACGGGGTTGCTGCCAGGAGGAAGGCAGAGTCTCTGTGATAATCAGGTTGCACAGAGAGAAAGGTAATGGGAAAGAGTGGAATAGCACACTGTTGGGCGGTTATTGCCTTTGAAATGGATTGTGTGTATCTAGAATATAGGACGTTTTTCACAGCTATGTGGGCATCTATCTTATCTCCCAACAGCAGACAGCAAACTGCCTATTCAGGGACTTATCAAGATAGAAGATTATTATGGCTGCTTGGTTAATTGTGATATGACATGACAGAGAATATAATTTACCTTGATGATAATTATCAGTGACCCAGGTAGTTTTGCAAAGCTTGGATAGAGTGTATAGGGTCACTCTGACGGATCAGTTGCTTCCAGGAAGGCTCTTCTGTAGCTCTGTATCTTCACAGGCACTCTCTTGGTGCACCAGAGTGTTTTTCATGTGTTTGATTTAGGAATCCACACATAAAAGGAAAACAAAACCAAGGTAGTAGTCTCAAAAATATCCTGGAAAATAAGTATGTCAGTCTGGAATGCATTTTCAGTGGGTTTGGGGGGCAGTAAATGCCATAGATATTTGCAGAATCAAATAGCCTTTGGAGTCACAATATTGAATCCAAATGTTCTGTCCTTCAGGACTTGCTGGGGTTGCTGTCCTCTCATTTCTTTTTTCTCGTAAAGCAGGGAAAATCAAAAGTTTTGTCTTTGCTGTGATCATAAGTCTGGGATATAATAAGACATCTAAGTACAGACTGGAGAGGGGAGGTATTTTAAAGCAGGGTGCAGCATTTCAAATATTTAACTAGGTTGTTTCCTGGTTGTTGCCCAAATTTTTCAGGAAATTGTAAGATTTTGAATAAGCTTCCTTGGCTGGTGGCATAATTCAAATGATTGTCAAAATACTTTCGTCAGCAAAACGCATTATCAAAATAGTTTTGACCAGCCAAAAGTCCAAGACACTACAAACATTATTTGCAAGAAAATCTTGGGCCATTAAAAAAAAAAATAATCCGTATTTTGGATATTCAATTGCTGAAGAAAAATCCTGTTTGAGAGAAAAAGGATGCTGGAAAATACTTGAATAGCTGTTATTCAAAAAGATAAGCCAGATAACCCTAAAATTATCCAGATAAAGATATGATGCCATTATTTAGGTAACCCCTGGTAGAAATAAGAACAGAATTTGGCATAGTGAATAGATTCTTAGTACAAAAATGATTCAATCCAGGTAATTGATCATTATGCCTGATGTTACAAAAATACACAGTGGTCCAAGCAACGACTAGTGCTGTTGAAAGTAAGGCGTGTTATTTAGACATGAAATTTAATATGAGGTTCCTTTGACTGACAGCTTTTGCCTTAAAAAGTATTGTCTTAATACTTTTTAAAAAAAAAAATCAGGACAAAATTTTATGTGCTTCAGGGACTTCTGATTGCAGTTTTGGACTTTTCCGTTGCTGTTTGGGGAATTTTGGAAGGAGCTTTGTTTCAGAGGCACTAGAGATGCTGTGAGTGGTTGCAAAAGCCTTTAGCTCGTGGGAATTATGTGATGCTCATGGACATCAGCAGGGTCTGGTAATTTGGAGTTTTTAGGATCTGGCTTTGTGGCTGTCAGGGTGTGTGGTGCTTTGTTCCTCCTGAAGATTCACTCCCCACCATTTCTCTGGTGTGACACCACTGTATGCAGCCATGGGTCAGACCAGAGTGGCATTAACTGGCAGAGCTCTGTTGCTTGCAGCAAACCCTCCCTGCATTTTTAAAAACTGCTTGCAGCAAAGTGGCTTCTTACTGCAAACACGTTGTATTTCCTGTTCATGCCTGCACTGATGGCTCTGGTCTGCCTTCTTTGCTGTATCCCACTTTTGCTTGGGGATCGAGCTCTCTCTCCTGCTCTTTTCATCTCAACACCTTTCATCTTGTGCCCTGGTTTTGGATGGAGAGGGAAGTTAGTGGCAGGAAGAGGCTGAGAGCATCAAAGACACCTTGGGGAATTTGAAGTCTAGGAACACTGACTAATACAACGGGCCGGTGGAAAGAGGGTACAGTAGGAGGTCATGGCCCAAAGGGGGAAAGGGGTGGGGTTTTGTCATAGAGTGGAAGAACAGTGTTGGGGGATGTACTTTCCTTTTCCTGGGGTTCAAGGATATGAGGCCTTTGACCAATGGCTTTTCTGCATACCAAGTACTTGCCTTGCCATAAGTGAGCTGGAAACAAAAGAAAAAAGAAAGAGAAGTGAATAGGAGTAATTTGAAACGGACCATCTGCATGTTCATTATTAAAAGAAAAATAAAACAAATCCTTAAAAAGTCAATATGGTCCCTGGAAAGGCATCACTTAGCAGGTGATAGGCTAGGCAGGCATCTAAATGCAGACATTTATTTTTCCTGCTTTCTCATCAGTCCTCTCAGGCTGGAGTCTCAGCCCACAGCCATCTGAGCCCTGGCTGTAGCCTCACAGATACTTGCTCTCTAGCAGGTCGTATCTGGGGAGGAAAAGATCCTCCAAAAGGAGCTCAAAAGGGAGTTTTAGTGATTATTTAAAGGGGAAGAAAGTCTTTGAATAAATATATTTTACTATCTGCTAGGGGCAGAATACACCTGACATTTGGTGTTTTCTTCCCGGGACTCTGAAAAAAATTTAATCCATTTGGGTGTGGGGTGGGAGGTGGTCATGATTTGTCTCCCCCGCTTGCATACAAACCCTCTCGTACAATCATATTTATATGGCTATCAAGCTCCATCTTAAAACTCATGGGCAGCTCACTCCTGGCCTTGTGCAAACCTTCGGTCCACTCGTCTTTGCCAGCATCATTTGCAAACATCCTGGTACATGCTCTAGCATGACTGAGCTCTCTCACAAGTTAGCCTGAAAATGCCAGAAGAAGATGTTTTTGTCCTCACTGTTATCAAATCTAGGTCTGATTGGAGCAGGAATTTTCTAGAGGGACTATTGATTTTTGCCTCACGGACTGTACCCGGCAATTTGCAAGTCACACAGCCATCATTTATATCTGGACTTTGGCAGCAAGATAACAGTCCCTGTAAAAAACCTGATACATTGACCATTGGCTTGGTGATGGATCACATTAATAACAGCCTCAGAGTCACCGTAGCCAAATCATGAGTCTGTCCCAGATGTAGTGTTTTAGCTGGAAGATGGCAAAGGATATGTGAAAATTGCTGGGACAACACCTTCTTAATTTTATATGAAGGCCACTTGAGATGAGGAATCTTGGTTTCTTCACCAGGATTAAAAATAAAGAAGGTTTTTTTCTGAAGAAGCAGATTTGCCAGGTTTCTTTGCCAATCTGATGGAAAGTCCATGAAGTCAGTCATCTTCTGTAGATGTGTGTGTCCTTCTACATAGACCGCCTCAGCTGTTGGAGTCAAGATCAGCTTGCCTTGGGGGGAAAGGACGTGCATGGTGGGCTCACAGAGTCGCATCTAGAACCTTTTCTTGTAGCTTTGTGATCTCAGTGAGACTATAAAAATCTAGGCATGTTGCTTGAAACATCTGTGCGTTGTGGTCACTTAAAACCATACCTCCTATTTTGGATGTGGAAAACAGCTATTTGGAAAGAAATTTTCTTCTTTTTTTCACTTTGTTTTTGTTTAGAGAATGTCGATGTTTCAAGGAAAATGATCACTAAAAACTAAACCAGTATCCCTCACACAAAAAATATGGAGAAGATACAGATGGAAAAAAATCATCTGATACTATGGTTAACCAACATAGGAAAAAGAAGGATGAAGGGACACTTGTGCTGTCTCTATTTGCAGCTGTGCTCCTGACCTGCAGCTGAAAAAGCTGCATGTCCCTGTGAGACTTCTGAAGCTTTGTCCTAGAGCTACCCTGCAAGGCTGAGGGTTCAGGTGTTGTGCATGGGAGACTGTGAGGACCTCTAAAGTTGTAAAATTCACAAAAAAGACAGAAATTTTGGGTTCTATCCTATTCTGAGACTTGTGGAGGTGGCTTCTGGTGAATTACTGATCTGAGGGGCTTGGGGGCTGGCTCCTTTAATAGGACTTAGGTTTAATTAAACTTATCAGACCTTTTCTGTATCAAAACAGCATTCTTCAAAAAATACAAAGCGCATATAAGCCAAAAAGCATTAGTGTCGGGAGGCTTTGAAAGGTGCCTGGCACAATTTGGAAGAAAGCTGCCTATGGCAGTCAGTGCTGAGGTACATCCCCGCTGCCTCCAGGGCTCCTGCACATCAAGAGGAGCGCAAATGACTGAGCCTGGTTAGCCCAGCAATGCAGAGAGGTCCAGAAAAACTGCTTTTCGCTCAGTGCACAGGGAAGGAGAGAGGCATCTGGCACTGGCCCAAAGTCCTGCTTGGGGCTGCGAGACATCTCAGTGCGAGGCTTTCCTGAAGTCTTCCAGCTCTCCATGGGCCATAGCATGCTCTCAGCCTCCTGCAGAGAACCGCTGCAGCCCTCTTTGCATGCAAATTGTTAATGCATTGTGCATGAGGGCCCTAATTAATACTCTGCTGCAGATAACGATTTTACATTATAGCTATTAACCTTGGCATATTTCAAACTAAATGCCGGCACGTTGGGGAGGATTTTGTGTACGATGCGTTGTGAAATAATGGATTATGTTTTTGCATATTTTATATACTGATTTTCTTTAGTAATTATGAGACTTATGTTGGGGAAAAGAGGCCTGCAGTAGTGTATTGGCTACTGCAATGGTTAGGGCATTAGCCAGGCATTTGGAACCTCAGGTTCTGTTTCTTGCTCTGCATTGGCTTCCTGCAGGTCTTTTAACCTTGCATGTGCAATGGAGATAGGAGGGCTTCCACTCTCATAGGGGTGGATTTGTAGAAGGTAATCCTCCTGTTCTGTGCCCCAAAGTCCCTTTTTCCCAGATTTTGTAAGAAAAGGTCCTCAGTTCCCAGATCATTTGGGTATCTGTCTTCAGTGACCTGATTCCTGGATCAAGATTATGAACCGTGTATCATCAAAGTTTGGATGATAATGAGTTCTTAAGTGAGAATTTAAAAAAACTATTTCTCTTTAGGATTTAATTAATTTCTTCCTAATAACAGATACTAATTGATTATATGGAGTAACAATGTTGAAAGCCTAGTCTGGTGGGGTTTGTCTGAGGGGCACAGTTCTGAGGAGGACGTCTGATTCAGACTGAGGACAAGGAGACTTGGAGGCTGAATGCCACTACTAGCTGATGGGCACTAGTGCTAAAGGTGGTTTAAGCTGTTTGCATCTGCAGTTCTTTACCTTGTTGTCCTCCTGGGCTTGTTAGGGGAGAGCATCTCCCATTGCCTGTCCTGCCAAATAAAACACTAGCCTTGTGTGCAAAGCACCCTGCAAACCAGTTTCCTCTGCCAGCACAAGTGCAATGCCTGGGGCAGAGCTACAACCTGCATTTACTGGGAGGAGGAGAATGTCCAAGAGATTTGCAGTCCTTTCCAACTCACCTTTTTTCCTATACTTGGTCCTTGAGTGATGTTTAAATGCAGAATATCCCGAAGTGCCAGACTCTGAGGAAACCTGGCCCTCATTTACTCTGCAGTTACCATGATGTGTAATGGAAAAAGAATGCTTATAAGGCCACTTTCTTTTAGAAGAATTTTGTTTCTGATCCAGCTGGCAATAACTCTAACTCTGCGTAAACTATTTTATGGATCTGTATAGTCAACAGATCAATTTTATTATACTTGGCCACTGCAGAAAAACTGTAAACTCCTGCTGTTAGCTGATGTCTGGGAAATATGTTTACAACTTTATTCCTTTCCTTTGGTAGCATCAGTGTATTTATTTTTTTATTTAATAAAAATTGTGCTGTGCGCTCTCCCATGCCGTCTTATCACGCAGAACTTCTCCGCATGGCCAGCTCCAGCACAGCGTATTGTGCTAATGAGAAAGCATTCGCAATTCTAAATAACCACAGGTGTCTTGATTTTCCTGGGCTGGTAAAAGCTCACTTCTCCTTTGTCTTTTGGCTACTGGCTTTTACTGATTTTAGAAGTATTTTATGTAGTCTGCTTGCAAATATCAGTTTCCAGTGAATCCCCCAAAGTGGCTGAGAAAGCAAGATTCGCTTCAAAACGAGTTAACCCCTTTTAAAAAAATGTAGAACGTATTAAAAGGTGTAGGAGTGAGTTGCTGATATTTACAGCCATGGTAGCTGGCGTGCTGGGGTGGCTTCCTTAGGCAGCCATGCTCCAGCCTGTGACGAACTTAGGGCTGGTAGCTGCCCCGAGCACATCCCTCCTGCTATTTAATCAGTTTAGTGACAATTTTGGTTTACGCAGGGAACTGGGCTGTGGCAATGAGCTACCCAGGGACCTGAATGCTGCTTGGCTGGGAGCAAGGGCTTCTCTATGGGATGTCAAATTCTTACGTTTTTGGAAGCTGGCACTGCCTCTCTGGAAGGACATATTTGAAGGGAATATTTGATCAGTAATTTTAAAAACCCCTTTAAAAATAATCAAGTTTGGAAACATGTTTTCATGTGATCTAAGCTTCATCTAACCCAGTATCCCATCTGTGACAAGCATCAGTGCCAGATGTTTCTAAATAACATATGAAACTCCCACAGCAATAGATATGGGGTGATTTGCCCTAAACAAAGGTCTCACCCTGACTTTACATAGTTACAGATCAGTCCTGGAGCAGGTGTTTTACTCTGAACACCTGGTGGACAGGGAAAGCTCATGATACACTCAGTACTTACTGAATTATACTAAATGAAAATATACAGCTTCCTGGCCAATCTCAGCTGTGCCATCTTTTGCTGTACACTGAATTGACGTTTTCCTTTTCAAAAGAGCTGATTGCAGAGTCACAGAATAGACAAAGTAGGAAAGGACCTCTTGAGTGAACTTCAGACATGGGCTGCACTTTGGAGCCTTCAAATTAGCAACAGGGAAAACAAATTACAGATCTCTTTTACTACTAGAATGGGAAACAGTGAAAAGCACTATGGTGAGCCTCGCATTTCCAAAGTCACTTTTTGGAGTACATTCACACCTCAGCTATTGCTATGATATCTTGGTAACTCTATTATTTCATATTTTCCCTTGGTTCCTATGCAATTTGCACATTCAGGGTCAAGCCTTAGCTAATGACAGCTCCTTGCGTTTCAAGGTGGCCGAATCAGCAGGATGTATGGCACGTATCCACAGAGCTTTAAAAATATCTCTCTACATGACATATGCTGTTTGTCCCTGAACACTGGATAGGTTAATTGTTAAAGAAACATTAATAACATTAACTGATGGTATGGCTTCCCACTGCCTCTGCCCTGGCAATCTCACACTGGCAAATGGATTAATAATCCTATCGGAAATGAATGTTGTTGCTATGCAAGTAACTCAAAACTAGATAATTTAAGAATAGTTTGGATGATTACTAATTAGATCTACTGACACAGGGGAATTTGAATTATTCATGACTGGCTGAAAACAGCGGGTAATTCATTTGTGCACTTCTCTGCAACTAATGCGAAAGTTGTTTATTCCCCCCCCCCACACACACCCCCAAATGGTCTGCTAAAAATGATCCCTTTTTTCAGTATTGATCATTTCACTGTGGAGGAACAGCAGGGCTGCAAGATTAGGATAAAAAAGCCTTGAAAAGTTAGTTGGAGAAACATGTGGACAAGCTACGCTTTGAGACATGAGCTTTATTTATTCCTTATTCATTGAGTTTCAATAGGCCAAGCCAACATTTGGACTTCTGAATGGAAGTCCAAATTAAGATGCTTATGCACTCCTGGGAGAGGTGAGGAGGTGCCACATAGTGGCACCTGCATCCCTATGTGCATGCTCTTTTGGCTGCTGAGGTGCATGGGGCTAGCTGGAGAAGACACAAGGGCACCCTTCACAATCCCCCGTGCTCCCTCTGCTTTCTCTGAACTCATCCAGCACCACTCCATGTCTCTCTGCAGTAGAGTCATCAAGCTTTCTCCAGAGCTCCCTTGTCACCTGGGGGAACACCTTGAGGATCTTCCCCCTTTGAGGAACCTGTGCTTGTACATATGCACATGTCGTTCAAATCTGACACCCCCAGATCAGAAGCATGCTGTTTACACAAGGAAAGATATCCTTAGCAGCTCTGCCAACACGTACTACTGGGCACAGACTTTGCCAAGGTCAGCTGGAGAATTCAGATTGAGGACATGAAGGAGGTACTGAAAGAGGTTCTCCAGCTGTGCTCTGTTTATACTTAATGGCATGCAAGTTACTTCAAAACAGCTTGCAAAAGCTTCCTGGACTCTCTGATACCTCCTTCTGTCCTGGCACTGAGTGGAAAGCCCTAGCCAGCATAAGTGCCTGAGCAAACCAATTTTAGGATGACTCCTTTTTACCTTGTTCCTTCCCTGAAATTGCTCTGATTAGTTTAAACAGGAAAAAAAAAAGAAATGACTCTGCAACTGGAGGATAAATAACCTCACACATGAAATTACCCAGCTCGTTCAATACCAGGCTCTGCAGATCCTATTGCCTTTATTAATTTATGATCTTTATTATCTTGATTTTTCATTAAAATACAATAAGCTGGTCTAACTCATAAAATAGATAAAGTGAAGCGCAATAGTTCACTTACCATTGATCCATATTTGTAACTCACAGAAGACGACAGCTACAGCTGTCACACATGAAGCCATACCCAATTCAGAAGCGCTACACAACCATGAGTAGGTGAAGCACAGAACAGCACCTCGTCTTTCCTCCTTGGCTTCCTAATGCACTTTTTGCTCTTATTTTTACCAGTTTCCAGCACAGCAGCACTAACTTGTGTCAGTGTCTAAGATGTGTCCAACCATTCACTGAGTGGGAGGCAGAGAAACGTTAACTTGCCTGAGACCACAGACAGGAGCAGTTACTGAACTGCTTGTGGTTTAAGAAAAAAAGGGGGGAAAAGGGTGTGAAAGCTTCTGTAGAGAGGGTTATTATGCAAAATAAGACACATAAAGCAAACCATGTGGCAGTGAACACATTTTAAGCATGAGAAGCTTGCATCTTTTTTTTTTGTGACATACCAGATTCAGACCTTTTTTCCATCTTAAACCAGCCAATACCTGAGCACAGGGAATCTGTGTTTCTCCATGTGTATATGTGTGTGCACACACCACGTATATCCATTACTGGACAGAAGTGAGAAAGATGCCAAGGGCTCAAGCATTGTGAATTCCCATATATACGAATTTCTTAGGATTTTCCTCTTACAGAGTCAAAGATGCATTTGAAACCAGAGGTGTTTCAATAGCATGTAGCCCCTAGAGGAGCAATGTTAGTTGTGCAGCAAAGTCACATCTGAAATGCTGCTGGTTTTTACAGCCATTCTTATGGTCGTATCCAGCTCCCTGCCCCTTGGCAGTCCCCAGCAGGCAACATGGCTCTGCATCCCCCTCCCAGCTTCGCCCATGTTGAGCCACAGCTTAACCCTGGCAGCTACCTCCTCATCCAGATCTTCCTCACTATGAGCAGTGCTGGCACTGTGAGACCACAGAGAGCAGAGAAACACAAGAATAAATCACTACATGGCTTTTGCTTCATGTATATTTGTATTTCTTACTCCTGGCAAGTGGAGGAAGCTTAACTGGCTATATCATACTGCCATCCCTTTCTCCTTGACCCCAGACCTTGGTTGCTGGCATCTCCAGCATCACTCCATAAATGACAGTAAAGCCCCTGATGTGGCAAGTGGGTACTTTATGAAGAGTGAAATGGCATCAATCACAATTAACCTGCTTGTCCCTGTCACAGGCAGTGGCAGGCCCCATCACATCTGGTTTCCTGTTTGAAAATACTGTGTTTTATGTAGGTTTATCTGAAAACAACCAAGAGACTGATCTCTAGGCAATAGGAGCTGGTAAAAGATGAATTATCTGTCACTCAGAAAGATGCCCTGCCCGTGGAAACCATCAAGCACATTTGTATGGTTTCATTAGTCCTGCTTTCCCCGCTCTCCATGCTTTGTGTTGTTTGCTTTTCAAATCAGTTAGCAGCCCAGTATCTGCTCTCTGGGCCTTTTGGAAAATGCTTTGGAGGATGTGAAGCACCTGAGTCCCACAACAGCATGATTTAACAGCCATTTGTAAAAGCAGGGTAATTCCCTTTCTTTCTTGAATTAAATGTCACACCATGAGCATTTCAGACCCAGCATCAGTGTACACACAAATAAATATTAGCCAAATCTGTGCAAAGTGTGTTGACACTCTGCATTAGCACGAGGTCCAGTTGGGTTTGTATCATTGGGCTGTAAAGCGCTGGAGATTTTTGGTATGGAGTTTTGGTCCTGAAGGCAGAAAGTGGCTTGCAGAGCCACTGGGTAAGCAGAATTGAGACTGTCCTTCATGCTGCCTAGCCAGTGCAGAGTACTTTTGGTTTCTTTTGCTCCCACTTGCCCAGCAGTACAGCAGCTCCTCTGGGCAGCAGAAAGCAGAGTCTGTGGTCTTTGCCTTGTACAAGTCACACCATCACAGCTCTTTACGTCAGCTCTTTTGGTGACTAGCTGGTGGTTGGTGGAAGCCAGGGAAACTTGACTGCTGGTGTTGCATTTTCCTCCTTTTGCTCCCTCGAGCATTTAATCAACCCCTTCACCTTCAGCTACAGCCTGTTGTTTAATTCTCTTTTTAACCAGCCTTGTCCCTTACAGAATCTCAGTGTTACTATGGCAATGCAAGGACTTGCCACAGCACTCATGGGTACTATAAGGGATAGTAAAAGTGTATTATGGGGCACTGTACTTAAGAACATGCAAGGCAGTGAGTTATTATAGAAAACTCTTTTTTTCTTCTTCCCTTGCTCTTCAGATGGATGAGGAGGCAAACTGTGGTGGTGAGCACAGCATGCTTTTGGTTATTAGATATTATTCCAGAAACAATTACAGTGAAATTCATAGAAATGGTGGAGTAAGGTGCTGCTCAGCAAGAGTTAATGGGTGTTGGACTCTGAAGTTGAAGCATTTAAAACAGAACTGATGCTAGCACAGTTAAGGAAATGCAGTGTGCTCAGGGACTTAATTCCTATTAAATCCAGACCCCAAGGAGCCTTTGAAAACACCACGCACAACTCCAGATTACACAGGGCCCCAAACAGTTTTGCTTGCTTTTAGCTAAGAAATGTGAGCTGTAGCGTTATTCTCTTCTCCGTATATTAGCCTTCCCATGTTTAACTATATGCAGGTTTCCAAACTGGAATTGTATTTTCTAATCTTCTATCTCCCTCCCAACGATCATGATTGCATTCCCCTAATGTGCCTTACTGCCTGAACTCAGCTGGATTTGTTAACACATTTAAAAAAAATTCCTGCCTGCTTCAAATGTGTTCCCTCCTCCCCCTCCCTCCAGATAGTGCTCTGACTGTATTGAGGGTTAAACTGGTAGCTGTCTTGGACTTGACATGGTAATAAATCTAGTAATGTCCTGCTAACAGAGCTAAGTACCTCATTTGAGGAAAAATGAAGCAACATTTTCCCTGAGCTGTAAAATATGTTGGGTAATTTCATTTCCTTCATACGGAACATTAGAGCTTGGCGTAATCCTCACTCACTCCAATGGAACATGGAAGTTGTTTCCTGTGTGATAGCTCCCATCACCTCGCTGCCAGGTACCTACCTGCTGCACACTCTGCGCTGCCTGCCCTGCTTCTAGCAATGGCATGTGTGGTTTTCCCTCTTATGAAAGAGAAAAGCAAACAGGTTTGTTCTGGCATTTAGTTGCAGGCTGTAAAATTGAAATTAGCAGTCAAGGCACAATCATCTCTACCTACAAAGGCCACCTGCACCACTGATGCTTCGCTTTCAGGCATGTTCCTCAGTCTGCCAAGGTCCAAATGCCAGACACATTATCTGGCCAAGTCCTAAAATGAAGGATGATTGAAATATTAGAGGGGACAGTGAGATGCCAAAACATCAGGCTTTAAAAATCTAAATGTCTTTCCTTATGTGTCTGTCTGGGAATATTTTGTCTTATGTAGATAGCTTTCACTGGGGAAGTGTGGGGAAGAGAGACCTTACTTGGGAAGATTCTTGGTTATTATTTCATTACTATTGCTGCTGAAGTCCCATAACATGAAAGTTTTGGTTTTGGGAGCTGAAGAGGAAGGATACAAGAGGAATTTTGTGTGCCTTGAATACTTCTGTCAACTCTGCTGATTAATTTGTCTTCATTTTTTGTGATTCACTGCACAGAACACCCTAAATGAAGTCTGGCTCTCATTTCTGCTCCATGCAATGCCGTTAGCTACACTGAGCAAACAACTGACTATTGATTTTCTATGTTGTTTATATAAATAGACAGATATAAAATATATAATATAATATTATAGATATTAGAATACAGATAAAGTATATATCTATATTATTTTACCTGTCTGTTAATGATTTGCAGTCTTTTGAGCCTTATACTGAATCTTCTTTATCTGATGGATATTTTGCAGTCTTAAGTATTTATGTCTATGTATGTTTTCTAGTCCTTAGATTGGTAGTTTTACATCTGATTTCTGAAAAATCAGTTCCAGTTTCATAGACTGGTCTGGGATATTTAAGGAGGCTTTCCATAGAGCACAAGAGCTCTCAATACCCATGTGCAGGAAATCAGGCAAGATAGGAAAGAGACCAGCATGGCTGAGTCAAGAACTGCTGGCTGAACTAAAGAACAAGATGAAACTGCACAAACAGTTAAAACTGGGACAGGTAACCTGGGAAGAATATAGGGATGCTGCCCAGTTATGTAGGGACAAAGTCAGGAAGGCCAAGGTGCAGCTGGAGCTGAACCTGGCGAGGGATACAAAGAAAACAAGAAGGGATTCTATAAGTATCTAAATCAAAAAAAGAAGGTCGAAGAAGGTGTAATCCCCCTAGTGATTAACAACAGTGAATTAG
>VZZY01007352.1:0-26567 GCA_013400335.1 Eurystomus gularis | reverse complement strand
CTGGAACTGGTGTTGTTTAACATTTTCATCGCTGACACAGATAGTGGAATTTAGTGCACTCTCAGCAAGTCTGCAGATGACACCGAGCTGTATGTTGAGGTCGAGACACTGGANCTGGAGGGAAGGGATGCCATCCAGAGGGACCTTGACAGGCTTGAGAGGCTGGCCCATGCAAACCCCATGAAGTTCCACAAAGCCAAGTGCAAGGTGCTGCACTTGGGTTGGGGCAATCCCAAGCACAAATACAGTCTGGGTGGAATATGGACTGAGAGCAGTCCTCAGGAGAAAGACTCAAGTGTGCTGATTGATAGAAAACTCAACATGAGCCAACAATGTGTGAGTGCAGCCCAGAAAACCAGCTGTATCCTGGGCTGCATACAAAGAAGCATGGCCAGCAGGTCGAGGGAGGGGATTCTGACCCTCTACCCCACTCTTGTGAAAACCCAAGTGGAGTGCTGCAGCCAACTCTGGAGCCCCCAGCACAAGAAGGGCATGAGCCTCTTGGAGTGGGTCCAGAGGAGCGTCATAAAAATTGTACAAGAACTGGAACACTTCTCCTATGGAGAAAAGTTGAGAAAGTTGGGGTTGTTCAGCCTGGGGAAGAGGAGGCTCTGGGGAGACTTCACTGGGTCCTTTCAGTATCTGAAGGGGCCTACAAGAGAGATGGAGAAGGACTTTTTACACAGATTTGTAATGATAGGCTGAGTGATAATGGGTTCAAACTGGAAGAGGGTAGATTTAGATTAGAAATTAGGAAGAACTTTTTCATTCTGAGGGTGGTAAGACACTGGAACAGGTTTCCCAGGGAAGTTATGGGTGTTCCATCACTGGAATTGTTCAAGACCAGGTTCAATGGGGCTTTGAGCAACCTGGTCTAATGGGAGGTGTCTCTGCCCTTGGCAGAGGAGTTGGAACTAGATAATTCAAACTATTCTATAAATATTAGAATTCTTCTTACACAAATATCTTCTTTACTAATGATGATTATCATAAAACCATAAACATATTAACCTGTTCAGATATCTATGAAAAATTAGGATATATTATTCATTTCAAAAGAGGGAAAGTAAAGGTGAAAAATGCAACTAAATCCACCTGCAGATCTCTCAAAATACCATTGTCAGCCTATCCAAAGTTTGATGTATTTCCAAGACCCAAAATATAGCAATTCAGTTTGAGTTGTCTTTTTTTTTTTAAAGTATTTTCCTTATCAAAATATGAGATAGTTTTACAGCTTTTATGACTGAAGGAAGGGAATGAGGAACTCTTTCAATCAGCAGTTTCTAGAGCATGAGTCTACAAATTACCCATTTTCATATTTTTTCCTATTTACAATGCACCTGTAATTATACCCATGATGACACTGAACTTGTTTAAATCTCCGCTGAGGTCAGTGGAGCTCCATGCAGGAACATAGGTGCTCCACACACACACAGATCTTCCTGAAATATGAAGGTCAGAAGATAAAATGGCCAGGTCAGAACTAGGAAACAGCCATTATAAAAAATGGCCCCTGTGAAGTTCATGGTGTTATGAAGTTCATCAGATTAACACAGCACAAAACCCCTGTGCCTCATTCAGAGTATGACTTAGGGAAGTTCAGCTACAGTTGAAGGGTGTGGTAGAGGAAAAGTCCCAGTGTCTGTGGAAGCTGAAACTTCCAGAGCATCAGACTGGGCCTGTAGATTTGTTCTGAAAAACTCAGATCCCTACAAACTTTCTAAGCAGCTTTGTGGATCCTGTTCTTAGGGAATAATTAATAAATTTGTTCATGTTACATTTTTCTGTTCATGTTCTGTTACACTGATTCTTTAAAAGTCTTACTCTTTTGAAATTAATTATCTTAAAAATCTAAGTAATATTGCTTATTCAGAATTAGCCCTATTGGATATGTAAAGCTGTTTCTATTTGGGAGGATTAAAACTGTTATGAGTTTCTGGTTTATTGCTTGCAGAAAAGAATAAAATGTGTTTTTCCAATTTTGTCAAGCAGTCATGTTACAATTAGCTTGAAAGGTTAAGTTCCAAATAATTTTTTTAAAGTAAGAAATTGTTTTCAATATTTGCTCAATAAGTCCTTGAAATTTTTACAGAGATTTCCTTCAATACTTGACATATACTAGCAGAAAAATCAGGAATTATTGTCTGGCTAAATTTTGCTATAATTGCTAAAAATAATTTATCTGCAATAAAATGTTACCAAAATGTTATCTCCTGAGACTTCTGAAAAATGTTTTGCATTCTCAAAATTGTGTCAAGTTGCTGCTCTCATTTTTCTTCTAATGTAACTCTGAGTTGCCTATGCAAGTTTATTCTTTACATAAGAAAGTTTCGGATTGCTTTTTATCATTGGTATCGGTTAGTTTTGTTTTTACATAAAGACAAACATTTAATAGCACATATTAAGATAGAAGGACCTCATTTCATTCAGATGTGTGTGTACAGAACTAGTCATACGTAGACTTTAGAAGTTGCTTTTCATAATATATATATACAAATAGTGAGTTTGCACTCTTTTCCTTCTCTGTCATCTTTGTTCTTTCCATGTTCTTTTTCCCCCCTCTCCAGTTCTCCACTACATTTGTCTTTCTTTTTACTACTTTAATTTTTAGTTTTCCTGTTTCACCTGAATGAGACAGAGGCACAGTGTTTTATAAGTTCAAATTTAATTTTAAAAGTGTTAATAAACAAATATGTTTAACATCAGGTCAAATTTACGTGCAATTTTTCATTGCCAATCAACTGGAATGGATGTACATAATAAAATAGACAATTATCTTAATCTTCACACCAAATTTCAGTGAATAGTTTAAAAAATGGGAAGCAACAGATTAAATTAAAGAAAAAGATGCAATTGTGTTGCACTGTCATCCCCATATATGTTGCCTGCTAGGGAAAATACAAGCTATTCAGGAGACAATATTTCATGAGGGACAGTATTCAGAAATGATTCTTACCCAGGCAAGATTCCTGCAATTGAATTAATGATGTGACTATCAAATTATTTTATATAGGAACTGTCATTTGTAAGCTGTTTAAAACATAGCAAAAGCTAGCATTGTGGCAAGACACTATATACTGTAGGTCTCTGCATCTTTAATGAGGAAGGATTTATTTATGTGAAAAAGAAATTCAAAAGGGGGCAGTGTGTTTTAATCAAATAAAACACAATGGAGATTTTTTTCATGGCCTCTGCAGTGAAACACACAGTGATAAAGCCATGTGTGCGTGTCTTGTTTCCCCCTCCAGATTCCAGTGCTAGCAAAAGATTTTGCCCTTGATCAGGCGGTTTTAGACATGAAAGGCTTCAAATCTATCCAAGCTCAAGATGAACATAGAATGCTAATTTGGGTTCACATGAAGAGCTGGACAAGCAAAGTCTTTTATTTTAAATTGTTAAAAATGCACTCTTTTTGAGGTCCTTTTCCTGCTATACACTTCTGAAGTACATAAAACTGATTCACTGATCCCTTATGAAAAAATAGACATATACTACAAAAACATAGATAATCATGCTAGTATTAAATCTATATTTGAAGAAGCTAAAAATGTTATCTAATTAAAAAGCTATATGCCTTTATATATACTATATACTCTTTATCCTATTGTTATTATACACTGTTAAATAGAAATCATTTTATGCACAATGTATACTGAAAAAAATATAAAATGCCTAAAATAAAAATACAACAAAACTCACCAAAACAAGACATCTCCCCAGACTATATCAGGGTGGAAAGAGGTATTTTGGAGAACACTGATGAAAAGAACAAAGGAAAAATTCTCTGAATCAATTATTTTCTAAGCAACTTTAAATGGAACCTATGAGAATCTCCAAAATTATGTATTAAATGTATAATATATGATGGCACCATGGAAAATAAAATGTATATTTTATTGTGATGAGTTTGATATGGCAATACATCCCTCAGCCCCAAAGAGTGTCAAGTAAATCTCTCTAAGTAGAAAAATGTCATAATTTGAAGTTCGGTACCTGGGGAAGTACTAGAAGCAATTACTTCATATCTCACTGGAACACAGAAACTCTGTCCCTTTTTAAGAATGTAATGGTTCAAAACTACTAAGTTTGTAAGACACACAAAATCAACTTACCATTGACTCATCTATGAGAACTGTTCATTATTGTCACTGAACAATTGTAATTAAATTTGGGGCAAAGAAAGAAGAGAAAAGAGGAAGAGCTAATAGAGTTATTACTAGTGCTATATACCACATCTAACTCGAGAGTGGCTGACATTTCTCTGCCACCTGGAAAACAATTATACTGCTGACCTCCGTGCTGGTCTTCCTCTTTGCTTCTTTATCCTTCCAACCACACCAATTTTGTGCTGCTTCTTCTCCATCCTGCTCACTGCACCAATTCCAAACTCAGAAACATGTGCTCAAAAGCAGCACAGCACATCTCTCATCCTCCATGTTTCTGCAGGGAACCAGCAAGCACTACAGGAGCCACCAGCCTCAGCAGAAGGATGCTCATAAACTGGTCAGTTCCTGGTTGATATAGTCCTGTCCTTGCCCACACCCCAACCATGACCACCTGGGGGAAGGTGGCACCCCACACAGGTGGGCCAGGCTCTGCCTCTGGGGCCTGGAGCCAAAACATTCTGCTAGGTTGTGACTGGTGGGTCAACTCCATCTTGGGGCCCACAACCCAGGCCCCAGCACTTCAATCTCTAAATCTGACTAGATCAGTCTACTTCTGAGACCATCTATTTCAGTTGTAAAGTGGTCAGAAACATGTCTTTTTAAGGTAACTGCGATTGCTATTGCTGTCCAAAATTGTTACTGTCATTGAAACTAAAATTATTTACTAGCAGAAACATTCTCTAACTCTTAGCTGTAGATAGGAATGAATGGATGAATAGAAATCCAGTCCAATGAAAACAGCAAAGAATGAAGGTGAGAACTGAATCCTTGTCTTTGCTGAATTCACTTTCTTGCAGTTCATGAAGTTTAGTGTTCTTGAAGTTGTTTTTTTTTTTATCTTCCTGGAAACCAGATTAGCAGGAATGTAACACTGTGGAATTACCACCTCACAGTAAACTATCATCTCCAGGTGCTCATATAACCAGTGGTAAAACATATGTAGAAACAGTTTCAAAAACATAAAAACCTCAGTGTTCCAGTTACATTTTGTTCTTGCAGCATTTTGAAATTAGTAGGAAAATTTTCATGACAATGAAATCTGAATGGAGTACTCCAATGTCTTTCATTACAGGTTACAAGCATTTTTACTTTTTAATCTACTATCTTCTATAAGATATGAAATGCCCTCCAGTGTTGATTGACCCTTGTGCACATCCTTAGAAGCTATATAGCGAAGAACAGAAAAATGATCATTCACATTTGACAATGGGTAATATTCATGTTATGTATGAATCCAGAAAAAAAGAAAACTGCTTCTCATAAGGTTTTTGAGCAAAGACTTTTATTCTCTCCAGCACTTCATGAAAACTATCCACATGCTGTGGATAAACGATATGAGAAACAAATCACTCTTCTTGAAAAGTGTCTTGAAAATACCATAAAGTTGTACTAAAAGGAGGTGAGATCAACTAGTTGTATCCTATCTTAGATATCCTACCCTCTGTCTCCTTCTAAATAAAAAATGATAATACATAGTAAATGTATATATATATCAAAGTCAAGTCTGAATCTCTGTGCCTGTAGTATCACCACAATTTGTGTTGATGACCTGATGACCTGTAGTTCAGGCAAATGTAGCTGGCTTAGAACAGACACAGAGATGTGCTAGCATTTATAGCATCAACAGTAAACGTTACTTCAATCACTGAATGGCACGTAGTCACGACTAGTAAGCCAGTAGTGCTCTGATGTACCTTTAAAATGCTAAAAAGTGGTAATCTAGCACCAAATGTCAGCTACTGCAAATGTATATTAAGACACCATACTGGATTCTGTATTTAGCTGAGCCATGTAACATTATTTCACTAGCAGTTTTGTGATATTAAAAATTTTTTACATAATACTTCGACTTTTGTCTAGACAAAATTAGAAAAAATTTAGCACTGCAGACCTAAGATAATTTTCCATTTTATATTTATTTATACTTACTGTGCTAATTTTAACCATTCTTATAATAGCTGATCTTCAAGTATTTTCATGATTATATTATTTGCATATCAAATGTTAATAGAATTTTTTAGTGAGTACACTGTCTAGTTAGATGGATTTCCCACTGTGAACGGCAACATTTTAAGAGTAATATCTTAAACTAAATTATGAATTTGGGGTACTTTCAAACATAAATCATCTCTTTTCAACTGATTCAAAAAGAACACATTATTCTTCCACTCCCCTAGCTCCCCATCCAACCCACCAGAGGTAGTACAATCATGTCACTAAAGGAATGCTGCATAGCTTGATAGTCCCTTAGCAATTTTTATACTAATCAAATTGAATGTATCATTAATCTTCTTGCTATTATTCATTCAAATTTGGCTAATCATATAGATAAAATTCATTTAGCTGCATGTCATGAAAGCACCTGGAAATTGAAAATTTCCTGACATTTTTACTGCCAATCAAGAAGCTATCACTTCAGCACCAATACTAGCACTTGCTGAGGAATCTCACCACTCTTTGCCTCTTGGACAAAAATACACTCATCAGATTCTGACTTACAACAGAAAGATGCAATGTAGAGATGCCAGCTACAAAAGTGCTGGAAAAAGTGCTATTTCTTTTTATATGTGTGTTCAGTAACACTTCTTCAGTTCTTATTCAGCAAAACTAGCAGCATGATCTAGAACCAATTGTGAAATCACCAGGTCAGAGGTGACATTGTTATTGTTTTTCCTGTTGCCCTCATTACTATATACATGCGCTATCCATTGCCCCCACTCCTATGATCAGACAGATAAGATCAGACTTATTTTAAACCAGTCTGATTTTAAAACATAAACTAAAATAACAGTTTATGTCCCAAAGAATCTACAAACCCACTGCTGTATGAAAGAATGGATGGAAACACAGTTTCCATCAGTTGACATCTGATGAGAAAATAATGAGACAAAATAGATGCATTACTAAGTTCTCCATAGGCACACAGGCAAAATATAATTTTATAAGAAACCTAAATATACTGGTTTCTGTTGAGAATGTAGGGATAGTAAAGAGTATGAACATAATTATTTCTTCAATCCCAAAAGGGGCTGGTAAAGACTTGTCCGATTGAAGACAAATGTTGAATGTCAGTAAATTTACTAGAAATTATAAAAGTAGTAGTGGTGATCTTCAGTTTGAAAATTAAAACAATCATCTGATGTTGAATGTAATTACCAAATTAACAGTTATTGTGTGATGGAAGTAGTAGAAATATTCATAGAAAGAAGATACAGGATGAAAAGGACAGGCTGGAAGAATTATCATTCTGGTGCACTCTGGGTAGGTGGCAGATGATGACATTTCATTTTCACCAGGAAAAAAAAAAAAAAAAAAAAAAAAAAAGATACTGGAATAATGGGTGTATGAAACATTCAACCAGCAGAAAGAACTTGAGAATTGTAAAAGCACAGGAAGTACTCCATCACAGAGAATCAGCTAGACATCGACTTAATTTGCACAACAATACCTAAAGGCATGACCAAATTGAAGATAATAAAGAGATGAACATCATAGTCATCATGGTGACATTGCTTGTGCCTATTATAAAGGATGGAGGAACTCCACTCTGCACTTCACACTCCTGGTCCTATGTGTGTCTTGATTCTTGCATTCCACCATTTCTGACTAGAATTTTTTTAAGGATTCTTGGATGTATAGATGAAGAAGTATCTATGGGGGAAAGGTCTTTTTCTCAGTGTTTGTGAGCATTACCAGAAGATTCCTTAGGATTTTGTCTTATTGTGCAATCCAGCACTGACTGTAGTGTGTTATATCTGAGTTCATGAGTGCACTTCTCCCGCAGGACAGGCACAGCTCTTTCCCACTGCAGGGGAGGAAAAAACATTCCATGAAAAAGTTTGAGGATGATTGTAGAAGGAAACATCATCCCAGACCTGTTGACCTGGAGCTGACAGGTGGTATTCGGCAAGGATTCCTGAGAGGTAGGCCAGTATTTTGTTTGGTCAGAAGGAAATAAGTCAGCATTTGTTTTCAAAAGATACTGCATAGTTGCTTTTTGATCAAGAGTCTGGAGATGAGAACAGCGGTATAAGAAGGAATGCTGGCATCCAAATCAGACTTCCTCACTGACTTGTGACCCACAGGAAGTCAAACTCCTTGAATGAAGAGATGCGAAGAGCAACAATTAGAGAGGGGCAAGTCCTTGCCCCAGCCACCATTATTGCTACTGAAAAGGAAGCAAAAGTTGGGCTTTGTTGCACCCTCATAAATCTGTAGGAGGTGATAAAGATTATTCAGTCAGAGCGGAAGTTCAATCAAAAAGGAAAGATGAAAACCAGAGTAAAGAGGAAATCAAGAGAAGTCCTGCTTGCAAGAAGAACAAAATGAGCTAGCTCTGTCAGATAATAGATCTGTGAATATATACTGTTGCAGAGTTTTGGATTTGAGAAGATATTTAGGGAAATTTTGGTTGCATTGAAGATACAGAAGTGGGTTGGAAAAAGCATACTATAGGATTAGAAATTAATACTTAACAGCAATTGCGAACATTATTCTCAGTGATCACAGTGATAAAAAAAAGGTCAAAGATTGTAGAATAAAGCAGAGTCCAGAAGACTTTTTCCTATGACATAAAAAACTGAACCGTTTTGCTGAACTGTACAGGTAAATGTACTGTGTGGTACTGTACTGTACCTTTGGGAAAGGGAGAAGATTAAAGTGGATGTATTGGAATCAGTGGGAGAGAGAAAGGTGATAAGATGGGATACTGGGAGGAAATAAAGTGGAAGCAGAAGGAATGAAAGAGTTGGAAGAATGGTGCCATGGCAGTTCAGTTTGTCCATGTAGGGTCTAGTTAACCTGGATAAGATTTTTTCACCAGGGATAATCACAGACCTGAGAAGCAGGAGATCAAATACAAAGTGAAGGAAGTCAGTGTAGTTGTGATAATTGCAGACATTTTCTTCATGCTGAGAGCAGGATCCTGGGATGTAGTCACTGCAGCTGGTGATGGTGGGCCAGACCCACAGAAAGAAGGGAAAATATTGTGCAGAAAAGCCTTGTTGATATCAATGGGGAAAAAAAAAAGCTGAGAGACTGTAAGAAAGCACAGAGCACTTGAAGAGGAGAGGCTGTGAAAACAATAATATCAAAGATGTTATGAGAAAGTCAAAAAATGGTGGAAGGGGAACCAGGAAAGCTTGATGAAGAATGGATCAAATGAACAGCACATGTGACTATCAGCAAAGCTCAATGAGTAAGGGACAACTGAAGAGGGATAAGAAAAAGTTCTGCTATGGTATCAGATGAATAACCAAATAAAACAGAATTACTATTAAACATAGCTAACTCTTCTGTAACTGTGAAACTCAGTAGTTCAAATCTACACTAGTAGATTTTTAACAGTAGTTAACAGTACTAGTAGATATTTAACAGTATATTTCTGACTTCTTGAAGCTTACATAGAGACTTCATGTCCTCTTTCTTACACCTTAGAAAGCTGATTTCTTCCTAGAAGAGGTTTATGAGAAATGATGATAGCAATTTAAAGAATAACTCTTTTCCTGGAGCCAATACTGGCAATTTTGTTTGGATTTACACTTCACTGTATGGCAAGAGGAAACCAGATTAAATGGAAAAAGATATAAACAAAATAGTTTTGAAAGAGTATTCGAGGATTTACGGTACTGTACTTGACTAGAAGTGATTGGCAGCGCATTAAATAGAGCTTTGTGTCAGCTGCAGAGTGGACTCTGCAAAGACAGGATGTCAAGTTACGAACTGCAGACTTTGTGACTCCAACTTAACTCCTTGTTACATTTTGTGATATTAGCTGGGAGAAAGTTTATATCTACAGTGCTGGAGAAATTAAACACACACACATTGTCACGTAAGCCAAGCAAAATTTTAACTAAAATAAAATATTAGTGAAACAAAACTAAAAAGAGAAACAAAACAATCCTGGCATTTTATAAGGAGGTTATTTCAACAAGAACTAGATGGGTTGCAGAGGCCCTGCACTAAGCTGTAACTTTGTCTTTCAAATAAAACTATTAGCTCTCCCTGTAGGCTAGGGCCTCTTTGGTTTGACAAACTTCACTTAATTGGTTTCTAAAGATTACTTGACAATCTGTATTCCAGCTTTTTTTCTCCATTAGTGCTTATGACACCACAGTTATAGTATAAGATCATCATCACAAATAGAAAGGCCTGGTTTATATAGAAGTAATGAAGTTTATTTTCTTTTTTCCTACTCATTTAAAAGATTTTCTCAGGAAATACCTACTGGAATCTAACTGAGTTCTGGAAACATATGGGAGCCTGAAAGACGTGGACACTGAAACCAAAGTCACAAATATTCCCTACTGGCAAAAATAGACTCTTTGAATTTTATGTTCCTTTTATCTGAGGATCTCAGAGTGTTTTGGAAATATTAGTTGATGATTCCACATTCACACTGTCCCTGTAAGAGAAGTAAGTAGTGTTTTAATGTCACTGTTTACAGCCCACAGACTATGGTCAGAATTCCATTACGCCTGTAAATTGTAGACTTCAGGGAGGTCTATAGACATCTTTTTGTATCAAATCCTCCTAATAATGATTTTAAGAACTTAATAAGTACTCTGAGACATTTGCTGTTTCTGCCACATCTGTAACATTGTAGTTTGAAATCATAGTGCTTTGTTTGCTTGTTTGCAAATGCTGTATATAATGACAGCTATAAAAAAGAACAATTTTGTCTGAGTTATTCTGTGAAAGATTTAAACTTCCATATTTTCAGAACACAGTCTGGGCACCTCAGTTACATTTCCCAAGACCTAACTCCTCTAGAAAAGCAAAATTAACAAACTATCTGTGTCATAACTAATCAGCAGTTTCCTGAAGAAACCCCAAATGTTCATCAGAACTATTTATTTTAAAAGTTGCTTTGCACAATATTTCATTATTACTGAAAAGACTAATGAAGCTGCACATATTTGGTGCCTCTGAAGATCAGATCCTAGCATTTTTTAATTGTTCATAAGCAGAGTTAATAGAACTATGGTTTTGTCATCAATATGTTCCTACAAAGTTTTATAGCAAAGCTCTCATTTTCCTGGTGATTTCATCAATCATAGGAATGAAGTGCATGTTTTGTCCAGCATTGACTCTGTATTCACTACCCAGCAAACATAGAAAACTCTGTATTGTGGTGTTAAAGATGTCTTGTATTTGATGTCACAAAGAATCCACGTACTAGGAGGAAAGCAAATCAGGAGAAAAGCAAGTCAGGAAGGAAATAAAAACTTAGAGCATGAAATAAAAATTAAATTGGGATGACTACTGATGGAATCAATAGATTAAAAGATAGTTTTGACACAAAAAAGACTCAAGTCTTTACAATATTTTATTTCTTATTTGAAGAAGCATAAGAAATTTTAGTTAAAATTATGTGCTTCATTCTCCTTAATTGTTTCTCTTATTTATGCTACACAATGCATAAATAAATCGACGTTCATTCATATATAGAATCATAAAATCATTTATATTGGAAAAGTCCTTTAAGATCATTGGCTCCAAATGTTAACATAACTGTGCCAAGTCCGCCACTAAACCATGTTCCTAAGTGTCACATCTACACATCTTTTAAATACCCTCAGGGATAGTGACTCCACCACTTCTCTGGGCAGCCTGTTCCAGTGCTTGACAACCCTTTCAGTGAAGAAATTTTTCCCAATATCCAGTCTAAACCTCCCTTAGCCATTTCCCCTTGTCCTATCACTTGTTACTTGGGAGAAGACACCTCCACCACCCATCTCACCCCACCCTCCTTTCAGGTAGCTGTAAAGAGCGACAAGGACTACCCTAAGCCTCCTTTCCTCCAGGTTAAACAAAACCAGTTCCCTCAGCCTCTCCTCTTGTTTTCTAGACCCTTCACCAGCTTCATTATTCTTCTTTGGACACACTCCAGCACCTCGATGTAGTGAGGGGCCCAAAACTGAACACATCTTCATAAGCAGATTGTGACAGGTGCGCTATATTCTCCTTTACATCATACAAAACTTACAGTCAACTATGTTCAGCTATATATATCCCTGCATGTTTTTGGATATGTTAACCCTTAACTTACAAATTTCAAACCAGTTCTAAACAGACAATGATGATAATAAACTGTAAGAGATGCTACTGGCATCTATCTAGGAAGGAAGACAGACATAAATGTCAGAAAGGATTGGTTTCTAGAATGTAAATGGTTAGAGAGATTAGATCTCTGCAATGCTCCAAATCTGCAGTAGCCCTCCAGAAAACAAGCATCTAAAGATTATTCTTAATCTTAGCAGCCATATAACAGTGGAACAGCTGTTTCATAGCTGTCGTTTCTCTTGTTTTTAATTTTGTAGTTAGAAGCGCTAGAAAATCAAGTTTCTTAAGGAAAAAAAAAAGGATATGTCTATAGTAAATGTAACTCTACATCTTGACTCAGTTACCAAATATCTGATCATTTAAAACATTCACTGAGATAATTTTATCTTGTTTTGCTCAAGCTAGAAAAAAAATTACAAAATCAATGACGATTAAAGCATATATGTTAACTGAAAATGTGGTTTATGAAACAAATCCATAACTTCTGTCATGTCTTTTACACTTGAGACTCTTTTCAACTGCCTCTCTTCAGGGAAGCACAACTATGATATTGTATATTTTGGCTAGAAAAACTTTCCATTCCCAAAGGACTCACTTTTTATTATTGGCACAATCCACACTTAAGGAGAGCAATGAAGTATTTGCCATTTCAAAACAAAGAAAGAAAATTTCAGCATTCAGCAAAACTTCACAAGAATGAAGAGCAGTAGCGCTTTGCCTGAACTCTGCTCCCAGGAATTTCTTTCAACCGTCTCAACCACTTAACCAATATTTTAAAAACAATCCATCAGCCAAATAATATTTTTCTTTGAAAGATTTCCAAACACTACAGTATTCCACACAGAAAACTGTGTGTTCCATCACATAACAGGTAATATTTACCACTTGACCACTGTCAAGTATCTCCATGGAGAAAGAAAAGAGATACTTTATGCTGCAACAGTGAAGACTGCTTATTTCTAATCCTGGAAGACTAGAACATGTCACATAGCACACCTTAATCTCTTCCTTCACAAACACAGGGTTTAAAAATACTTTCAAGATATTCCCAAATCATTATAGTTGTGCATAGACTAAGTCCATTCATTTTTTACTACAGGTGAGAAATTTTCCACATTCCCCTTACAGCCCCTCATCTGCCTGAAGATTGTTGTGGGCAGAGTCTCAACTTGGGCTCCTCCATAGGCTGCAGTCCCCTCAGGGATAACCCTGGCCCAGCATGGGTCCTCCACAACCTGAAGTCCCCTCAGTGGGCCCTCAGCCCAAGAGTGCATCTCCAGGTGTGTCCTCTTCCACATGACTCCTCAATTTTGTTTCTCCAAATATGTCTCTTCAAGTGATCCTTTTTTTTGTGTCCTCCTGTATATCCACCCACACCTCATTTTTCTGTGTCCTGACATGCATCTTCACCTGTTTCCTCTTGTTCTTCCTTTTTTGTGTCCTCAGGTGTCTCCTCCTGCGTCTCCTCATTGTTCCTTGTAGAGAAACTAAATAGTTTCATCTACCACCACCAATCAACAAATAAACAGGTAAGTCATTTTCAGTCATGTCAATGAGTACATACTTTATCATACTTACAGATTAATTACCCAAGGTTAAATATATATATGAGATATTAAGACAGCATACCATATATATTTTCATAAGATATTCCATGCAGGGCAAATAAAGCTCACATGAAATTCTTTCTTATATCTGGAATTCTTAATAAATTATAATGAAAGGGAGAAAAGAATATAAACCAGCAGTCTATATTTTTTCATTTCTTTTCTCTGCTACTTTATCTAATGTAGATTCTAAAGTTGATGCCACAGTAGTATCATTACAAAGTAAAGCCTATAGGTTGTTAGCAACAATATTTGGTTATACTTTATTGCCATGTAATGTACTCTAATGTGACATTTCTAAGGTTGTCTGTTTTGAGAAATTGTTCTTACTAATTTTGTCCTTTATAATTTTAAGAAGGAAACATAATAATTTCCCAAAATATTCTTCACAAGAAAATATCTTAAATGAGGCATATAAATCTACATAATACAAAAAGCTTGGACTATAGAAGAATTAAAAAGTGTCATTTTTTCCAGTAAGAATAAAGAAAGATAGAAGAAAGCTAAACCACACCTATATAGTAAACAGAACAGTTCTATAGTAAACAGAACAATAAACCCCAAATGACATTAAAAGCACTATACCATCCCCATTGAAGTAGCTTCATCTACTCAATTTCCTTATATTGTTGAATTCACTGTACTTGTGTGGCATATATGATGCACAATCAAACTCATGCATTAATTTTTACATTTGTGTTCCAATTATCTGACCAAGACAAGTACTGGGAAAGGAAGAAGACACTTTGAGAGGAAACTATGTTGCTCCTTTGTCTTTAGTAGACATTTTTTATGGATAACTTTTCTAAATTTCTGATCTCCTGAACCCATTTTGGAGAGAGACAAATAAAGGTATATCCTGTTAGCATAAGAAGCACTCTTATGTTTCTACACAATATATTTTACAGAGGAGGGCATGATCATCAGGGGTTTTCCATAGAGTGAGGTTTTCTGAGAAGTGTTCCCTAAAACAATAATAGACACAGCATTTTTGTACCAGGAAATCTTATTAATAAGGAAGCTTTCTAGGCACACAAATACAATGAGACTAGCAAAGGTAAAGCCCACAAAGAAATAAATGTTGCTTTAAATGCAAAAAGATAGCGCTGTACGATGTAGACTCTACACAGAAGAAACTTTCCAAATATATCCCTTCTCATTTATCTCAATATCAGTCTGGGCCCCTTGCTGTTCTCTCTCACTTCTCTTAACATAGCTGTCTTTGGCAACAAAGCCATAATACTCTGCAAAAAAGCCTTCTCAGCCTTCTTTCAGCCCAGCAAGTTACATACTGATGCAAACCTCTCTGATAGTATCTTCCCACCTAACCCAAACTCACCATCTGCATCACCCTTCGCTGTGTTTTTGTTTACCTTTCCTGTGTCTAATGGGGTCAATGCAAGTTCTTTGTAAACTGGATCTTGCATTCAGCTCTGAGATGGTATAAAATTGCTATTGCCTGAGATGTCCTAAGAACAGCAATAGCCATCTCAGCCCTTGGGAGGACAGTTAGGCATCTGGAAATGCCCCAAGTAGTTGTGCTTTCAGACATATGCCTGCGCTGTCTTTTATTGTATTTTGTCAGTGTGATACTAAGGGTCTTATGAAGCTGTGAGCATGTTATACTTGAAAATGTCATGAATACCACAATAAACTGACAATTTCAGTCAGGGAAAGTGCCTATTAGACCTTCCAACGTGACTGGAAACATGGGCCCCTGTAAGTATCATAGTTACTCAAAATCACATAAATTTTCCTGTAAAAATATATTCTCTTTATCAGATAGAACAATCTTCACTTAAGGTATCACCCCAAACAGCGACCCTAGCCACTCCAAATAAAGTAGTACATAGTTAATCCCACCCAGACTGGACCAGCTGTACCCGTGTTGCAAGCACTTGGCCTGTTATCATCTGTGCTTCATGTGGCACAGCTTTAGATCCTATGAGGTAATTAGGAGAATAGGTTTGGTGAATTGTGTTATTACAGTCTGAATCAACACCATTATACTATGGCCTTAACTGGCATTGTCTGGGCTGTAGCATGGGGAAACATGAGAAATCTGAGGCTGGTAGGCTTCGTAGATTTGATAGAGTCAGACATAAAAGGGGTTCAGTTGTGCAGCCTTTGAGCAGTGTGACCTTGAGACAGCTGTTCTTAGTCTTTGTCTCTGCTTTTTCACTCAAAAGAGAGCCCAGAAATAAAGTAGTACATATAAAGCATACATGATGATGGAAACACACACAGTGAGGAAAATAAAAATGATATTATTTGACAGTTTCATGTTTGATTTTCCATGGATGTTTATTAACAAAAAACCTAAGAGAACTAGTACAGCTATAATTAAATATATTTAGACTAAATATTGGCAGGATTATTTCAAGTAATAGCAGCTCCAAGAGCTGCCTCATCTGCTGGGAGGTGTTCAGGACTGCTCCTGTAGCCCCAGGCTGTCCTACTCCTGGTTGGGATGGTGGGACACGCCTTGGCTTCTAGACCTTGCCCTCATAAACCCTGGGGATCAACACAGCTCCCAGCCCCTAGAAGCCACCAGTCCTTAGGGCATCCAGAGAGTGTAGTATGGCCCTGGGAGCTTGGAACTTCCTCTGTAAAACATATTTCTACTATTTATAATCTCTAAGGGCTTCTGTGAGAATTAATTAATTAGTCTTGGTAAAGTGGGAGGTCTTCAGGTGAAAACTACTACGTACAGCCTCATTCCTCAGGCTACTGCTGATTATTCTCATTTTGTAGTTGTGTCCTGTCTGATTGTCATGCACACACTTTGTATTACTCCTAGCTCGTGCTCTTTGTCTCATAATGAAACATGCAGTCTCGTGTGCTCAGGCCATCCAACACTGTGTCTGGATGAGAGGGAAGTTGTGCTAGGACAATGAAGACATTTTGTAGTACTGGAGAAGAAATAATGCCTCCTAACAGGCAGGAGAAGTGACGGAGGGAGAGTTTTGGCAGCCTAAGGTGCAATTCAGATCTTCTTGCATTGCAGAAATAGAGGCTGAGCCACTTTCATACCTTTTTCTTATTTTTTTTAAAGAAAATGACAACTGTTGATGTCTAAGAACCTATTCAGAATTTCTTTCACTTAAAAAACAAACAAACAACGAACTATTGTGATTGTGCAACAGATATTATAATTTTGTCTTTATATGCATCTGTATAGTGCTTTCTTAGTTAAAATCTGAAACTGGATTGTGAATGACAAAACTTATTTTCTGCTATACGTTGTCAACAGAAAGAAAAAAGAACAGGTCAGGGAAGAACCTTGATTTAACTTCAATGTGAAGGAATGAGGTTTCTATACCAAAATAATCGTTAAAAATGAATGAAGACTAAACCAGGTATAACTTCCAAAAATGGTCTTGTAAAATCAAAACTTTTTGTTCAGAAACTATGATTCAGCTCTGCCTCAACTCAATGATGAGGTAAAATTTAGATTACCATCTAAGTAGTGTTTAGTGCTGCATAATCAGTGTTTGGTTCTGGGTAGAACTGCACACCTTGCCTAGTAGTCTCTGCCAAGATTGCAAAAAAATGAATGTCAAATATCCTCCTTTCTTTCATGCCAAGAGATACTTTTTTGAGGTTTTTGTCAGGAAGAGGGAGTTGACAATATACCTGCCTTCGCTTCAGCCACGTTCTTTTCAAAATGACTGTCAACCTCCAGACATTCCCTTCTGTAAGGTCTAAACTTATAAAAAAATCTTTATTAAAAACCCATAAGCTTCTTTTAATGTATTTGTTTTGCTCTCCCTCATGAATCACTACCTTTGCTTTTTGTAACAGGATTTTTTTTTCAGTTTCTATTTTCTTCACATATTACTTTAAGAATTTATTCTTTAATGCTTAAAATCTATTTTACATTAAGTTAATACATAACTTTTAAGAATTATTATTTTTTTATTATTTAAGGTAACTCAATCTTTAAATGATTAAAAATGCACATGATCCACAGCCTATGTCAAATCCTATTACCATGCCAAACTCAATTGCTAGGATAATTAGGTTAATGTGTGTTTATTGATCTCTTTTTAATGAGAAGAAAATAACTTCATAATCTTGTGCTTAGATAGATTGTCTGGGTTATTTCTGGTTTTGTTATATCTGAGAAAGTAAAACTAAGCTGAACTCACAATCTTTCTGTAGAAGAAATATAAAAATAGTGCTATTTTCAAGCTGGATAAAAGCATAAGAATGGCTGTCATGGAGAGGTACAGAAGTAGGAAGCATTCATTGAGTTCACTGTGATTTATAATCAATATTAACTACATAATATACTGAGAAGCACAATGCACAGAGAAAAGGCATGGTTGGTACTGTTCTTTTATCCTATGAAGGTCATAATAAGATGGGTGAAATGACAAGAAAAATTGATGGAAGATAGTTTAAACTACAATGGAAAAAAAAAAAACATCTGTTATGATGAAGAATTCCCTCCAGAAATCTTGCAAAAGGACTGACCTCTGCTGTAAATTTGCTTGAAAACTAGAACGGAAAGTTTAAATGAGATCTTTAGTGATTTCTGGCCTCACTGAAAGCTGGAAAATGACAATTACTCAATTTAAAAGTCTCTCTGTCTCAGAAAGGTAGAAAAAGGGTCTGACTTGATGGCTCAACAGACTAATGCTACAGCCTGTAGAGCCTCTTGGTTCTGAGAACTGGCGTTCTAAACACTGCTAATCATGTCAACACATTTGTTTCTTGTGTCAAATAGTGGAAGGTTTTGTGAATTGATCTTGATTTCAGTTGAAGGGGAAAAGAGGAAGAAATGTTGATAAAATTCCCTAAGGAATTTCCAGATAGATATATGTAAGTAATTTCACCAAGTAAAATTCCCATAGAAGCTTTAAAGTGCCTTAATGTTTCTCCTAGTTTCTCGCCTCTCTTAATGATCCTCTGTAGATTTCCTTTTAGATAAATTTTGAAATACTCTAGGCCAAGGAAGGGCCAGTACTATGACCTACTCTCTTATATTTCTCAGCAGAGCAAGGAAGCTTACAATACTATGAATTCTCTTATTTATTGTCTTCTTTACTAATCTATGTAAAGAGTTGCTTGCTGTATAGAGCTGCGTCTCTGAAGTAAATACTACCATAATGAACATTGCTGCATAGTTCACAATAAAATTTTCAATGTAAATTAGGGAAATATCATCCTGGTTGCTCATAAGTTGTAACATTAAAAATAGTGAAAGTGTCCTTGCATTAAGGTTAAATTTTAAAAGAATGTCTATTTGTTTCTAATTTCCAGATGATGATTTCATCACATTGTAGAGGTAAGTTTCATGAAGTCCCGGTTGACAGAGATAAGGCTGTTGGTACAAGCCTCTCTGCTTTTTCTCTTCAAAAGGCCTCCTCATTATATTTTGCTCTTGTTTCAGAACAGGGTAGTTGTTGATATAAAGGCTTGTTCCTGCTTCCCGCCTTCTAGCCTTTCAATTTTAAAATAGCATTAGTAGCATTGCCTTTTCCAGCTATTCCCAAAGCAGTAATCTAGCTTCTGTTATCATCTGAAATGAAGGTAGATTGAAGACACAGAAGGAAACACGAATTGTCACAGTTAGATTAATAAATTTGATTTCTAAAGACGAATCCCAAATGCTTAAAATAAAATACCAGAAATGCTCTGAGGTACTGCCTGCTCCTTTGCTAACATCTATTTTAAAGATAATCTCTGGAAGCAGTTTCCCCAAGGTTCACCAAATAATTCTGTACTGGAAAGGTCACACTATTACTGAATGATGATTAACAAGAAATAACTATCAATAATAACTAGGAATTGTAAACAACCCTATCCAATTTAGCATTGAATTCAAATACTTTGCAGACACCTTGGAGGCAGATTCCCATAAGCTCCAATTCATAAAAGGCAATAGAAGACAGTATGCTCATTCCTTCTAGAAGGAAAGGTACAAACTGCTGTCTACTGCTTACATTTCCTTGCCCAACTTGCCCCAAGCATCTGCTCACATTACATAGTTCCTGTTCTCATTGAAGCTTTTCTTCTGTCTCTTTTGCTTTCCTGGTTTAACTTATGTTACCTACCTGCACCTAGTACACAAATGGAGATGCTCAGAAAAAGAGGGAAGGCCAAATGTTGCAAGTGATTTTTGACAGGTGTGGAATAATTATCATTTAGCATTGATTTATTCAACTGCTTTTGCAAAATGAAAACTCTTGCATTTGGAAAACAAATCTTTTTTTCAATTGTTGTGCTTCCATATTTGAATACCAAAACCAGCAAACCGTTTATTTGGGGATTTATCTTTTTCCTATTTGCTTTTTTAACAAAGCTTTTCATAGATTTGAATTAAATCATAAAATGAATGAACAATAAGAACAACAAAAAAATCCACAAAAATTAACAAAATAAACTGAAACTATGGAAAATTATCCCTTCATAATTTTGTAGCAAATCATCCTCATATAAATTAAACGTAGCCCTGCAGCATCCAAAATGGGGATTATGAAAGATATCAAACATGAGAAACATGCCAATTATTCAAGTGTCCCTTTTTCTGCTTGGACAACAGTTTCAAGAGGAAAAAAAATCACTCAAATTAAATGCAGTGGACACATATACAAGATGTTTTCTACTCTTTGGTACAAAAGATTTAACAACATTTCAAGCATTTTATCTTTTAGTTCAGTTCAAGTAAAATCAAAACCAGAGTATTTTCCATGTGTTTAATCACCTCTCACTGCCTTTTCTATATTCATATTTACACATCTTAAATACCAAGAAAGTTTGTTTTGAAAGTTTGCTTAAAACCATCCTTGCAACACAGTATCAAAGGAAACAGATTTGAGCTTGAACACTACTTTAATTTCCATCTGTTCTATAATACTGCAAATATTTCAGAATGTATTTGGCATAGAACATTGTAAATATTATTCTGCAATGCCCTTTATGCAACATAAATATGCTAGCAATCCAACAATAAAGTGCCACACAGCATCTGTCTATATTCCTGTACAGTACATATTCCAGCTCTCAAAAAAAGAGGGTATTCAACATCTGGTGGAAATGAACTGTATAATTTTACTGTTTCAACGATTCCCATTTTGCCAAAATAAACATCCTCTTTATGTAACAATGACTTTTTAAAATCTCAAATTTTACACATACAACTATAGCAATATGTACTGTAGGATTTCCACTAGAATGTACAAGGCAAGATCATCAGGTGAAAATGAAAACATTCCTAAGATCCATTTCACTATGTTAAATCCCCACACAACACAGCACACTTAAAAGACTCATTCTGTCACTTTTTTCCATTAGGAGCTATAAAAATCTAAAAAGATTTTAGTACTTTTTTAAGCAGCCTTTTTAAAGGAAAATTGGTGTCCACCATGCTTGCTTAGGGTTCACATAAGACAGGATTTCCTTTAACTAAATTCTAAAAAATGTGTCCCACTTCCCCCCTAGAATTTTATAGTGTTTATTTCTTTGTGTTACTTATTATACCTCCTGACCCAAATCTGAAAGATTACGTTCCCTCAGGAAAAAGGAATCCCAAAGTTTTGATAAGAAAGACACAGTCGGAACAAAGCTCCTGCCACAAAGAAGTGAACCTCTTGGCAGGGCTTAATATAATTCTTCTTAGACTTCAGGTTGATAGTAAGACGTTGTTTTATGCCCTACAATATTGTCTGCTAGCAGAGGTCATGTGTCATGCAGATATACTTCCTTGTATCAAGTGACCTTTTAATTGTCTGTCAGTCCTGTCTGGGGTCCCGCCTGTGTACACTCCAAATGCAAATATGAAAAGCATGAAAGGTGGAGCAGAGTCCGTGCTTTCATCTGTGTATCATTTTTCAGAAGAACTGAAGCTAGCCTGTCATTATATTATGGCCCGTGCATTAGGCACTCTTGTTTCACAGTAGCACAAATCATAGTGGGAATAGGGGCCAATCTGTCAAGCAAGGCTTCCAGGCAAATTCTTGTTTAGCACAATGGGAAATGGCACAAAATTCCTTTCTTCAGCCTCTCAGTAAGAAAGGTTGCAGGTCCTCTACCAATACTGACAGTCTGCCTCAATGTGATGCCCTGATGGCTCATACCATGGTGGCTCTGTTATGGTGTCTCAGGGACACCATAAGATTTTTTGTTTCTTTGAGTAAAGGGCTTTGCTCTTTGGCATTTTGCAACACTGAACTCACAAGTATAAATTGCTTTTGCATCACTTTGCTCTTTAAATAAATGTCCAGTTGTGTCTCAGTCCCATGTGTTTTCAAATTTTCTTAGTAAGATAGGGCAAGAGATGATTTTCAATCCATTAAGTACGCAAAACCAAAGAGAAGTATAGCTCACTAAAGGAATACTACCTACCAAATATTAGAAATTACTATTCTGTAACATGGGGGTTTCCATGCACCCCATATAGTTGTACTCACTATTATCAGCAGACCTGAGGTAAACACATGAAAGAGATTAATCAGTTCTGAAGATAAACTTTCCTGCTGTTCTGTGTATTCACTACAGCTTCTAGGCCTGGGACTAGTTCTTATGGATGAAACACAGTACTGTGGGGTGGCCCTGTGTCTCAGACAAATCCTCCAAAGAGTCTGGGCTAGGGGCGTTGTTAGTTATAGAGGCCACCACCAATTATGAGTCCTCATGCTATTTTTAGGTCTGGTGTCTACTCTGCCTACTTCTTACTCATAGTCCCACCTATAAACCTTCACCCTGAAACAGCCTATTAGCATGAGTGTCTGGAGAAATACTCTGGGGGCAACAGATCACAGTAGTCTGTGTCACTGCTGTCTGGTAGGGGAGACATTAGTCCATAAATATTCTCACTGAAGTCAAACCTGAATGTTTCAGAAGTCAGTTCCATATGGGCAGCATGTGATTGCATCCGAACTACAAAATGTCACTTCACCTTCTACAGGCAATTTTGAGCATTAATGAATAAGAAATAGCAGTGAAATTAGCCTTTCACTTGAAAGCTTTGATTTTGAGTACATTTTCTGGTGACATATGTTGAAATTAAAAGACAAAAAAAATCTCAGGAAGTTGTCACTTATGACCTTTGTCTGCCCTTTCAAAAAGTGATAAAGTAAGTGCGTGTATTTGGATTCCTCTTAATAATACACAGACCTCTGCCATGTGAACAACTGAATGATTTTTGTGGGTATAAATTGCTAACATGTGTGTTCACATACTCCACTATGTCTAATGAACAGTACTGTGTGATAAATATAAACACTTTTATAGCTACTGATGTGTAAATTTATATATATATGCAGTCAGTATCAGGCTGCATGATAATGAACAGTGGATTTGACAAATTGTTTGGAACAGACATTCAGAAAACCATTGTCTAATGAATTTCTGTGGGTTGAGCCACATGTCTCCTTTTTACTCAACTTGTTTCTAATAACTTATGTCTTTGGACTATGAATTCTGTACTTGGTTCCTATCACTGAAAGGAGTCTCACTGTTGAACTAAAATGGAAACAGCAGGCCCAAGTTCTGCAGCCGTTTTTTCTGCCAAATACCACAGTTATTTTAAAGGCGTTTGCCAAACCACTTATGAAAATTTCCATACAGGAAAAAAGGGATCCAGTAAAGTTGTAAATCACAAGGCAAATATTCTTCATTTGACAACTTTGGTCTTCTTGTGGTCTGCAGAGAGCAATGAGTGGTTAAAAGAAGGCATGATGATTTGACTTTTCATTGTTTGAATCAGTTCACTGGCAGTCAAAAATTTTCAGGAAGCCAACACTGATACATGTACAAATTCTCTTCAAATGTAGGGAAAACTGTCAATTTGAGAAATTTACCATGGCTACTCTGGGTCTAACAAACTCCAGATCAATTACAGCATCACAATACACAGTCATTTCTTGGCAATAGGTCATGTTTCTCAATTTGCCTACTAGTTAGTAAATTAATTCAGTCCATTAGAGATAACTTTAAAGTAAAGAATGTAGGTAATTTAGCAGAATGATGAAAATAAATTACATCAGCAGACTAAATCAGCTAGTGGTAGCTTTTAATTTCCACAGACAACTATGTTTACTTTTTTAGCCCATCAGTGAACTCAGTCTTGAATGACATATTTGGAGCACATAAGAAATTTTCTTGAACACAGCACTATTCCTAAAGAATAAACTTTCAGTATTCACTTACATATTTTGTTTCAGATGATAGAATCTTGATATAAACTGAAGATGACCATAATTTTCCTTAGAAAAGACAACCTTGCTATCAAACATCCACCTAGCAAATTCCTCATTGGAAAGTTCCCTTATCAAGATTGTATGCAAGAGGCAGACCTGTTTTGAAAGTCAATGGTTTTAAAAAAGCTCTACTTGCTGTGTGTTTTTTAGATGCAAGCTTCAAACTGTCAGAGTTTTGTTATTGTTGATAAAGCTGGCCAGGGATTGATGCCCAGAGGGGAGTCTGAGTTGAAATTATGAGGCAAAGCTTACATTCAGTTCTGTTGGTAGGACAAGCAAAGACAGGAGAGAACACAAACCCTGTTGCCATCATACTGGTGTCTAATCTATGGTGATTACTGGTTGCTAAATACCTTCATTTTCTAATTGTAAGGACGTATTTATGCTCCAGTTTTCAGAAGTACTCTCTTTAAACCTTTCTTAGTATTTTTTGTTTAGAGAAGTCACTATCAAATAGAGAATCATAACGCCTAAGTATCCTAAATTACCTTATTGTACTATCAGTAGAAATGGCTTCAAAAGTGACTGCTACGTCACTTTCAATAATTATTTTTTAAAAGTTAATATTTGTGATAAATCTTTATGCTTCTTTTAAAAAGATCCATTAGATTCCCATTTCAAACTGACCACTGTAAAGGTTGTGAAAACAATGTCCTTGCCTGTTAGCCTTCTAAATTTCTAGAGGTACAAGAGAGACACCCCAAAAAGATCAGCGTAAGTAAACTATGCCTTGAGTTTTCAAAAGAAAAAATTATATAGAAAAATATTCTGTTTCTAGGAAATGTGGACCCCTAGCTTACTTTGGCATGTTAGCACATACACAGTATAAGGCAAGAAGGGAGTCTTTTTTATTTCAAACTTAGGCACATTCAAACTATATAGCATGTATTAGCACAAACTGACATTCCAAATTGCTCCCCACTGTAAATGCACCTTAGATTCAGAACCAATAGAAATTTAATCCATTACATTAAATGTTGTATTTCATTGTAGTCATTTCATAACATTGTAATAATATTACCGTATCTCTTTTGGAGGCATGACACAAGTTCAAATACTATGACCTCACCATACGAGTTGATGTGAGTTTCCTTGTCTCAATTTATTTTCCTTCCACACCACAAATGAGTGTCAGTGTAAGCACCGAGTGAAGGCTGCTGCTAAAACGCTACTTTTGAAATGCTGTCTTCTCCAGCATTTTCATCCCCTATTAACTTATAAAATTCCAGGCCAGCTTGTGCTTTTTTACCAGTTCCACCCACACAGTGAGGTTGGCAGAGCACTAAGAAAACCCCTTGCATTTCTTCAGTTGTCTTTGAGATGAAATGTGACATTACTGAGGGAGAAAGTGAAGGAAAAACGTCTTTTCTGCCATTGCGCTAGCAGAGTCCAGTTTGACATGTACATGTGAAGTAAGAGCAGCCATACGGTATCCCAATATGTTTGAGAGAGCAAAAGCAGTTACTGGCACTCTTAGGCATATCCAAGAGGAATTGCTTCTCCAAAGAAGGATCCATCCCCAGTGTCCATTGTGTTAGTGTGGCTTCAGCTAAAGCAAAGTTTTCATGACTTGTGTAACACTCAGTGACTCTGCTCCTATGGATCATGCTTTTGCTGCTTTTGGTACTGTCTAAACATACATATAAATTGCTACACATGAATAATTTATATAAAAAATAGAAAAGCTGTAAAAAAAAAAACACCACAACAAAACATAGTAGGCCTATGTAGGACAGAGTTCATGCAAAACATTCTGGTTTTCAAATCTATGAAAAACTATAGTTTTAAGACAACAGCTCCACACCTTCAAAAGCCAGGAAAAGGCTAAGTTGTTGAAGCAAGCAACTAGTAACAACACAGTGATACTGAAGTAATTTCATAGCTTTTTTTACTGTCTTATTGGGCACTGTCATCTCAGTCCTCCTGTTCAGTCCGTTTATCCTACAGAATAATTTATCTTTGGAATTCATGTGAAAGTAAGTTTTTAAGGACTGAAATTCAAGCCATGAGAGGGAGCAGCAAGAGCAAATACAGACCAGTTTGGCACATGCACGTAAGATGAGAGCAGCCATGTGATATCCCAATCCATTCTGACAGAGCCCAGAACAGTGCCTGGCACTTGTGAATGATGGATGGTACCGTTAAATGGGGATCCTGAGCCCATGGCCATGGATGAAGCTGTTTAGGGGCATTATGACCTCTTTGTATTCTTCATGCTAACAATTAATGGATTACTTCTTTCTCCAAACAACCACATAGGACCCAAGATGGCAAAAACCTAGCTATCAGTAACTTTTCAATGGTTGACTTAATTTATGACACATGTAAATTAAAGATGCTAATCTAAACCACTGGATAGGATTTTTTCCTTCAAACATGTAAATAATAATTTTATACACTTGATATCTTTAAATTCATACTATTTTTATGTCATTTTCCAGAGGATAAATTTTATCAAAATCTTGTATCTAAATCTTTAGTGGAAGTACAAAACTGAATATAACATAAAATAAAATAAAATA
>VZZY01007351.1:0-11287 GCA_013400335.1 Eurystomus gularis | reverse complement strand
GGATTCTGATGTAATGATTTATCATTTTTAATGTTTTCTTTTGACACTTATTAGTCAGAAATACACTGCAATATATCTGTTGTTTATATATCAGAGAAAAATCTTAGCTTATAGTCTTCTCCAAGCAGTGCCCATGTTTATTCCTTTATGGAGTAGGTAGTTACCACAAATGAAAATTTACTCATATGCTCTTTTTACCTTTAAATGTGTTAGTGTTGCAGCCAGTTTGTAGGATGTTAGTTACTAATAAAGACCTAAAGTCTTAATCTCTTATAATTTGAAATTAAACAAGCAAAATGTATATTCATTATACATTTTCAGTTCCAATAATAGCAAAGAATATTCTATAATCTTTATTTCCAGAAGCTGAGCTGAGAGTTTTGCTTTGTAAAGATAGAAAACTTCAGGAAGATTCTGGGATTTGTGTGTTTTTCAATTAAGAAGCAAGGTTTGAGTTTAGGCTTTAAATTGTTTTGATTATGTGAAAAAGAAAAAAAAACCCACCTGTGAGTGCTGTCTGGTAGGAATAGAAATTGAGATTTAATCTTTTTTTTTTAATGGACCTTTAAAACAGTTTCTCTCAAAACACAGTTTTCAAAACAAACTTGTGGTAAAGCTTTTGTTGTTTAGCACTTAAAATGAGATTAAATTGGTAGGTGATACTTGACTTAGGATAACTTTGTTAGTATAGAATAGGCAAGATGAAATAGAATAATTGACCATATGCTGCACATGACTCTACAATACAATGTACATTATGTGTACAGTACCTGTGGACACGGTACATGTAACGTACATCTTATGGTAAAATGTCACTTCAAAAAAAATTGGTTTTGTTCAAATGCCATTTTATGTTGAGTGTTAGAGCAAGTCAGATGTTTTTGTTGAAGTCTTATGTTCTTTACTGGAATGCTGTTTACATCCAGATTATATTTTAACATCCTCTTACTGTTATAAGTACCTTATATGTGTTTTGTGGATTTGTAGCACCTGGACTTGAATTCAACCAGTTTAGTCCAGTTAGTTACTCTTGATGAGTAAATTCCTGGTATTTCTTAGAGTGCTTCAACTTTGCAAGATCATTTAGCCTCATGTGCCCATTGGATTCAGTCAGAATAGGTAATAATTTAAAAATAAGTGCTGTCACAACATAGACGTGGTGTAATCAGAGAGGATTTCAGTGTATTTCTAGACCAAGAGCTAATTAGCTGAGGGAGGGAGCAAGTTTTAACTTCTCATTCTGAAAACTGACTACTCAATTTCCAGAATATAGACTAACTTTATTTGATTGGAAGTTGTGGATTTTGTATGTGTTGTGAGTTTGTTCTTTTTAACTTTTTCTGCCCAATAGTGTTTCATATTTTCTCTGTTGTACAGACATACTCTGCAATATAGACTAGCCATATTCCATGGGAGAGTGTGACAGAAAAGCTAACTTTTTATTTAAAATTTATTTTATGTGGTTGTTGAACTTTTTTTTCCAGTTCCAGTTGAATATTGTTATGAGTTGCACTTTCTAACTATCTTCTAGTATCTGAATTATGGAAAGCATATAAAAAATAATGTTAGCATTTAAATGCTGTATGGAAAGTGTATGGAAAATTATCTTGTAGATCTAAGTATGTTTTACTAAACTCATTTACTACATGAGTTCTTTTAAGAAAAACAAGTTTATCACAGTTTTTCTTTTGTAAACAATGTAAATGTTTATGTCACTACTAGATTTGAAATACAAAAAAGATCGAAAAAAGAAGAAGCGAGTGACAAATATTATCTCATTTGATGAAGAGGAAGATGAGCAAAATATGGGAGATGCCACGAAGGCTCTGATTACTGGAGAAAGTTCAGAGGAGAGTGTAGACAGATCTTCAGGTTTTGTATTGCCTTCATCTGAAAGCAGTCTTGGAAAAAATTTGAATGGGAGTGACAGTAACCATTCATGGAAGAGCAATTCAGTATTCATGAATGGAGAGTATGAGTACCAGAAGCTAGATGTCAAGAGCATTGATGATGAAGATGCAGATGAGGATGAGCTGTATGGAAAAACGTTGGGAAATAAAGGCACAGAAGGTGAAACGGAAGCTTCTGAAAAGTAAGTAATGTTGAGGGAACCAGTGTAAATTTTCCATGGTCCCCCACTCCCCCCACCACTTCCTTCATGGGTACTGGCAAATTTAGGTAACTAACTGAACTATAGGTTTTCTCTTATTCATTTCCCCACCCCGCCCCCCTTTTTTTTTTTCCTCTTCCCTCCTGCTTTTTTTCCTTCTCTATTGTGTAAACCATTTAGGCCACTGTGGTGTTAGTATTTTGCTTGTTAAGTTCTCAGTTCCACTGAAACCCCAAATTTTGAGATTTCGTAGTTGTTCTCCTTGAAGTTCTCAGTTGTTGAAATTGTTGCATAATATAGCCAGACTATAATTCAGGCCTATTTGAAGTTTCCTTATTCTTGATATGATACCAGCTCTGTTTTGACTTTACAGTAAACCCACGTATTTTAAACAGAGTAAGCCTGTTATTATCAGAGTACCTAGTTAAATGAGACAAAACTGAGAGAAAAAGAATAATTTTAGATACTGATATGTCCTCTTTTCTGACACAGAAATCCATTTGGAGGAAGAGAGGCAAGCACTGCTTGTCTCATCTGCTTTGAAATGGTCTGATCTTTAATGAATTTATGTATGTCTGAACTAAGAAATTGACAGGCAGATTGAAATAAAGATTTTTCCTGCAGTGGTATCTCTGAAAGGAATATGAGTGCTATGAACATGAATATTGACTGTATAAATAGGTTGGCTTGTTTGTGTTTTTTTTAAATCTAGGCCTCATGAAATTGGCACATGTAATTCTCAGATATGCAGTTGGACGCCTCTGCAGGTCCTGAATGATGACTCAGATGTTCTATTTCCTGTCAGTGCTGTTGGCTCTTACTCTCAAACAGGTAGGTATTTTAATTTACTGAATTCTAGCAAACTTTTAAACAGAATTTCTAACATAGGACAACTGTAAGAAATAATGGGAGCATACAGGAGATATTGCACATCCCTTCCTGGGATGACAGGTTCAATTAAAATTTATTCTAGAGCTGAATCAGAGTTCTCCATTTGAGTCGATATTTAGCTGAGGAGGATTTATCAATGTCAGAATAAACCGGAGTTTTGTTGGAACTAAGCTGTTGTCTTGTATGGTGTTTTATTAATATTTAGGATGGTTGAATAGAAACTATCTTTATTCATTTTCTAGATACCAGTGAGCTAGAAGAATCTGTAAGTGTGTTTGAGAATTTGAATTTAAATTAATCTTGACGGATTAGAGAAAGTATCAAATATTGGATGCAGTTCAGTAGAAGCTGTTATCTCTTTATATACAGGGTGAGGAATAATTGGCTAGGAAATACTGCTCCAGAAAGGATATTGTAATCATAGAGTGGTTTGGGTTGTAAGGGATCTTCACAGATGCCTCTGGTCCAACCCTTTTGCTGTGGGCAGGGACATCTTCTGCTAGATCAGGTTACTCAAAGCCCTGGCTGACTTGCCTGTGGACACTTCCAGTAATCATAGAATCATAGAATAGAATAATAGAATGTATTGGGCTGGAAGGGACCTCTAAAGGTCATTTAGTCNTTGTGAACAGATCCTCCCTCGCCTCCCTATAGGCTCCTTTCAGGTCGCTATAAGGTATTGGGTATCCACAACTTCTCTGGGCAGTCTGTTCCAGTGTCTCACCACCTTCATGGTAAAAAAAAAGGGTCTTCCTTATATCCAATCTAGATCTACCCTCTGTCAGTTTGAAACTGTTGCCCCTTATCTTATCACTACAGGCCGTACTAAAAAGTCTCTGTTTCTTATAAGCCTTTATATATTGAAGGACTGCCATAAGGTCTCCCCAGAGCCTTGCCTTCTCCAGGCTGAACAATCCCAACTCTCTCAGCCTTTCTTGAGAGGAGAGGTGTTCCATCCTTTGGATCATTTCTGTGGTCCTTCTCTGGACCCACTTTAACAGATCCATGCCTTTCTTGTACTGTGAACCCCAGAGCTGGGTACAGTATTCAGTGTGGGGTGTTACAAAGGCAAAATAGAGAGGGAGGATCACTTCCCTGAACCTGCTTGCCATCGTTTGGTTTATGCAGCCCAGGATAAGATGGGCTTTCTGGGCTGCAAAGCCCCAAATGGTCAGAGGTATGGAAAAGAAGACCCTAGTGCTTTTCCACTTTTCCAGTATCTGTATTGGTACTAAAACCAAACAAAAAACTTAGAACTCCCCCCCAACCTCTAAGTTAATATTTTGCTAGCTGTTAATAAAACATTGCTTTTATAAAACTTTGGGTACTTATTCTCATTTAAGTGACCAACTTCTCGGTGGCATTCAAATAATGTTTTAATTACAAAATACTTGATATTTTTTCATATACATTGTATGAGTCAAGAATTTAAATGTACTGTTAATTGAAGGCCATTGTGTAAAAGTGTAATTCAATTCTGTAAGTTTGGTGATAAAATTAATGTGAATTGCAAAATAATGCTGCACTGCCCTCTGCTGTATTTTAAGACATGTACCTCTTAAGAAATGCCAGTGGTTAAAAAAAAATAGAAAGTTCTTTTCCATTTTTTTTCTTGTGCTCTCACATTTTTAAGTTTATGAAGGAACAGATCTAGAAAGCATGATGTCATGTACTCTTAAATTTTATGCAGAAACTGTTAGAAAAAGTCCATATATTTATAAGCATTTGCTGACTGCAACAGATTGAAATCCGGAATACAAGTATGTGTTCCTGTTTGAGGGCAGGGGGGTGGATGTGTGCGGAATGGGAGCTTGCAGCTGAGCTGTGGGAGTTAGTAGCCAGTCAGACATCACAAGGTGTCAGGAGCTGGTGCTAGGGGTTTCTAGCTGAAATAAAAAATCAGGAGACCAGGTCAAGACTTAGCACTGGCAACAGATGACCGAAGAGGACAAGAAGTGTAACATGGGCTTACTTTTATAAAGGAGATACCCAAGATCCTTGTTTCATCCTGCTTCATCGCAGAACTGTTGATAGTGCTCAGACTGTTAGAAATGATCCACATCAGCCCCATTCAGGTCCCTTCTGGCACAATATGCAGATATTTTCAGTTCTTCTGCTGCCCCTCTTTCCGGTAAACCCTATGGTCCAGCACGCAAGCCAGAATGATCCAGCACTGGATTGGTGAAAGGAATCTTGATCGGTTATAAGAAACAGCAACACAGATTCTGCTGTCTGATTTGAACTTCCCATGCTGTCGCTGGGCCCTCTGAACAGTCCTGAACGGAGTGTGCAGGCAGTCATCGCTGAAAGGCCCACCATGCCCAAATGTCAACTAGTTAGGGAAAGTGATGCACAGGGGTATGGTCACCCTCTCCCCAGCCATAATGACAATATGGTGAGACTGAAAGCTGCCTTAGGCAGTTGTTTGCTTGACTTTGGAAGTCACACTTTTGCTAGATGAATGATATCAGAAGGAGCATGGGTTAGCTTTTCCTGCTAACAGTCCAGGAACTGTCAAGCTCATTATTATTATGACAACATTTTTGTTAAAACTTGCTTAATGAGCTCTTGTGAAATACGTAGTTGAACCCAGTGTTTTGGCTTACAGGTCTTAATACAGGTAGATAAGACGACATATATTTGAAATAGGTTGCAGCATAATCTATAGTGGTGTATGCTAGCATCTGTGTTTTCAGTTCTAGTCTGTTGCAGTGCTTCAGGGATGTGTCAGGGCATATCATATCATATCATATCTCCATGTACCTAGAGATGAGAAAGCCTGAGTCAAAATTCAGTTGCTTGGAACAAAAATGGAGTATGGATTTTAGGAACTGAGCTTCAGTAAACTCTGCAGCTTAAAAATGAACTTTCTCCTCCACAGTAATTTTGACGTAACTCTAATTCCAGTTAACTTTTTTGTTCTAGAATTCCTGCTTCCTAAACTTTGTGCAGTTTTAACTCATAATTTTAGGATTGTTTTATGGTAACTTTGTAACCCTTACATAGTGAGATGCAAAAAAACATAAACCCCCGCCCCCACGTTTTATCTTTTTTTTTCCACCTGAGCTACCCTAATGACAGGCCCAGTGATGTGTTTGTTTTGATCCTGACAGTTGTGGATCTGTGGACAGATGCATATTATCCATGCTTTTTAAAAAATAGCTCATCTGTCTGATTCCTGATGTTTGGTATATAGGCATAAGGGGCCACAAAAAAGCCATGGTGCTCGGCTGGGAGTGCCTAAAGGACTGGTGTCATTGCAAGGTTTCACATACTGGGGACTGAGCACAAATTCTCCTCCTGCAAGTCACAAACAGATTTGTAACAAGTATCAGATGCCATGTGGTGGTTGAACTCCAGGGGCTTGCAAAAATAACTTCACTACGAAGTCTCTTCATAGCTTTGGTATGTTGTTATCCATGTAAGATGTGCATCGAAATTATAATTTAGGAATTGCACAATACTGTTTTTCTCTAAACTGATGGCTGCGTTCCTAAGGGACTTTACAATTCTGCTGGCATTCAGGGTGAATGTGCAGAAGACAACCTTGGCGAAAGAATTTAAAGTGTTTAAAAGCTTTAGTAAAGATGAGTATTTCTAGTTAAAAATGTAACTACCTTCCTCCTGGTTTTGTTTTTATTTTAAGTACTGTTAACTGAAGAAAGCTAATGCTTGGGCATTCTACTTTAGATAACTTGGAGAATGGAGAAGGACTTGAACATGTTCATGCAGTAGAACTGGTTCCAAGAAGATGTGATCTTCCTTATAGGTACACGTCAAATATGTTTTTCTTAAAATAAAAAAATCTTCACTCTATAGCTGCCAGCTTATTATTGTTACCTAATTCATGGCCTCTCAGTACTGGAAAACAAACTCTTCATCAGGGTGCTTTTGCAAAGGTTTGCAAAAGCCTACCCTTCCCTTTTGGCATAGTTTCATACCTTGAACTTTTCCTAGTTGTCTGGAAGTTGCATAGTCATGTCAAGTAACAGGCAGACTTAGCCTCCTCGATTTGAAAATAGGTTTTATGTTGGTTTTTATGTTATTTTTTTACTGTATTCTCCATGGCCTGTTGATTGGGATGTTTTTGTGTGTACTCTTTAATCAGACTCACAACAGGTACATTAAAGGATAATTAATCAGAAGTTGATTGAATATGGGTGAATGCAATGACAATGCTAGTTTCTGGAATGCTTTTGTCTTAAGTTTTGAAATCAGGATTTTGATTTCAGTTATTGATGATATTGTGCTTTTATGGCTAGAGTGGAAGTTGGTCCTCCAGCTCCAGTGAATACTTCAAGCAATATGTTGCCTTCAGCCACTGTGCCAGAATCCATGACAATTAGTAAGTGCGTCCTTGATGTATCTAGATTGGATGGAATTAAATTTGAAACTACAAATTTCTTTTTTTAGTTCAGTAAGCTCTATTTAGAGAGGCATAGAGTACTTCATTTCTGATGTGCTGGCCCCATTAGAAATGACTGCTCTAAAATTATTTTTGAATTGACAGATCTCAGGTTATGGTTCATTGCAATTGGTATGACATTAGCATCTCTTTCCACAGAGAAGCTAATGTCATCCTTAGACTAGTTGTGGCTTCAGTAGTTAAATGAACAATAATGATTTAATTTGACTAACATCTTAAAATCTCTGCAAGCTCTGAAAATACTAATGGTTGATTCTGATGTGATCTTACTTATTTTGCCTGCTTTCATTAATGCCTAGTCAAAAAGATATCCAAACAAACCCAGAACTCTTCTTGTGTACAATTAGTCTGTGGTTTTGATGTGGAAGTCTGCTCCAAACATAAATGTGGGCTTTCATAAGCAAAAACTTGGTAAAGATTAAGGTGGAGAACAGTCCTGTTAGCCTTTGCTGTAGAAAGAGATTAATGGAAGCGCAGACAGTTAGTTTACCCTATATTTAATATTTTTTCTTCACGTAAGCTTGTAGAACAAAGACGTTCTTTAACTAACTAGCTGTCTAAACACGTAAGCCAGTATGGTTTTATTTTCCTCACTATATAGAAAGCTTTGTAACTGAACTGGTGGATATGGCTTTGTTCCTAAAGCTCCGGGGTGTGTGTGTGTCTGTTTCTTTTTATAAATTTAAATATATACCGATTTTAAATTATGATTTTGGGGAAGTTAGAAGTGATGAAGCCAAATTCTTTTCCTGAAATTGGTTTATGAAATCATCAAAACGAATGAACCCTTAAGATCTTCTGTTCTCATGTTCAAACAATATCTGTGTCAGTGTGCATTAAAGGAGGCAGACCATGCATTTTCCCTGAGCTTTGCAAAGCTGAAAAATCCTTTCTTACAAAGTACTTTATGAAGTGGGAAACAGTTTGAGACTTAAGTGATAGTTGAAGGCATCTATAGAGTTCCTGTTGATAGTTACTGTAATACTTTAGTCACTGGATATGCTCTGCTTATGTTATTACTGCAATATCCTTTTGTTCTTACATTGTTACTTTATTTTTCGGTAATAGAATTTTAATGGGAGACTTCTTGATTTTGTTGCACTCTACTGATGTTATTGTTTTGCAAGTGTATTAGGTGCCAGCAGGGGCCGCAGTTGGTCTCCTTCGGTTGCTCATTTAGTTCCTATGTGTAGTTCCGACAGCTATACAATAGAAAGTAAATCCTGAGATTTTTCTTGATACTTAGCAATTTGTAAATGAAATGAACCACAAGATCAACAGAAGCATACTCACTATTATTAGTTCTCATTTCAGAGAAGGTTTTGGTGGAATGAAGGGGGGAAGCATGTCAAAACAATCTATAAAGCCGGTAGAACACTTGGTAAATAATCTATCATTATCATCAAAATTGAGCTGACTATACATACAAGTTAATATCTTTGTAATAGCAGATCCCAGATACATTAAATAAAAATGCTTTTTTCAGGTTCATTGTTATTGGTCTTTGATTCTTTTAACAGAAAGAATTCAGTGCTATGACAAAGCCAGACACTGAAGCTCCTTTTCTCTATTGCAATTAGCGGAAGAATTATTAAATGGTGAGGCTTATAGCTTGGTTGCATAGCAACTAATTCTAACGCATCAGACAAGAAAAATGGAATGCAGTAGTGCAATGAGAAAAGCTGTGAGGTCTCCAGTGACTGGGTTTTTGTGCTTCGTACTTCTGAAGACAAAGCCTGAAATGAATTTTTTAAAAAAATCTATTCTTTTCGTGCTTCCTTTCCAATTTATTAGTATAGTACTAACCTTTTATCGTTTTTTTTGATATGCAGACTAGACAATTATATTATGAGAAGCTGTAATTTTAAATTTCTGCCAATTGGAATGATTTTCCTAATTTGTCCCATGCATTTGTAAGGTATAGGTTAACTTAGCAGCAGCTACAGCTCAAAAAAATACCGATACCACTGAGGAGAAATCCTGATCCACAGAGTTAGGGTTTTGATGTGTATCTTAGATGTCATTTGGAAACTTGCCATACTTTACAGATTGTTATGTCTTATAACCAGTTTTATAAAGAATTAAATTTGTCAGAAGTTTTGTATTTATGTACCTATTCTATTATGTTATTTTCCAATTTTTATAAAATTGTATTTATCTTGTCATATGTGAATCAGAAACAACTTTGTCTTCGCCAGTTGTTGTCACTGGAAGATGATATTTTCAGCATTGTTTTACACCAGGAAAATCTGTCCTACCAGCACAAGTCTCCCCATGTGTTTGTGGTTTTTTTTGCAGTGGGAAAAAAAGGAAGTTCCAAAACTTTCATTTTAGAATCATACTACTTGTGTCCTTCTTTACAAGGTTCTTTGATTATAGTGCTATTTTTAGTAAATATTTAGGAACTTAGTTTTTCCACTATAATTTTTCTCAGTTTTTAAAGTTGGGCTTAACCACAAAGGTTATCAGAGGTTGTAGTATTATACATTGTTCCATTATTTTTGATACATTCTTGAGAAAGACAACTGTTTTTCATGATCATTGAAAAATTTTGCTGAATAATCAAACCTATGTGTTATATTTTTATACTGGCTGTGTAAGTAAATAAGGTGTATCTTTTTGTTTTTTTCCTCTATCCTCTAAATAGCTGCTGACCTGCTCTGTAACTTGGTTGCCACCAGTCACTGACAGCTACTAAATTCTTGTGAATTCTCTGAAAGTCTAGCTGTGGAGAAAGAGAGTGTGTAAATTCCCTCACTTGGAAAAAAGCTGCAGATCATCTTACGGAGTTTGTTTTGGTCAGGACCTTTCTATACAGTAGAAGGCCAACACTGTATTGTTTATTGCTACTAAAATTTGCCCTATTAATAGTGACATGACAGGATAATATACACGATTTCGGAGCACTAAATTAAGCCTTAATAGCCAATGTTCATGCAGGCATCTTAGGGAGCAAGTCTTTTAAAGGTCAGACTTCTGATTTAAGATGTAACTAGTCTACTGGAAGTTTTATTTGTCTCTGAAAATATCTGTGTAAACTTGCACTCAGGAAAACAAACAAAAAATCATTTGTGTAGACTGCTCCCAGCCTACCCTGATATTCTATCTGCAGGATTGCAGAGGAGGGCTGCGTGACCTTGTGTTCACTGAGAGATGATTTTACTTACAGCTCATTCTTCGTAACAGGTGATTGCAAATCATACTTATCCAATCTTTGGCTAAACAGCAGAGGAGTTGTGAAACTTAGGATTTTTCTGGAGGTTGCTGGGAAATGTTTCTTAAAGGATGGTGCTTTATTATATATTTCGTGCGCTGAATGTGACCTTATAGAAACTTATAGAAGCTAGATTTTGTATGTCGTATGCAAGTGAATTAAAAATGTTTTAGAACAAATATTTGCTTTATTAGACATTAGGCACTATAATTTCAACAATAAAAGATAACTTTTGGTGTTTTAAAAAGTGAGGTTTAATTAGCACATTCCTTGATTTTTTTTTTTTAATGTTATCTTTTTTACCCATAAAGAAAGATGTGGTTTGGAATTACTGGTTTGCACATGGGAGTCCTATTTTTTTAAGAAGTTGTTGCAAAAACATCTCTTAAGATTCCCTAATTTGAAAGACTTCACTAGTTATAACTGTCTTTATGAAACTCTGATCATCACTTGCATTTTAGTTATGTTGGTGTTGAATGCTGATCCTTAATAACAGTAGTGTATCTCTTTCCATTAACATTACGGAATGTAAATGACATACCAAGCACAAAGCAGTTCAGAAGTAGGACATAAACTCTAACATCAAAAAGTTTCCTCAAGTGGGTATACTTGGCCATCCTCCCACTGTTTTATTTAAATAAAAAAT
>VZZY01007350.1:107670-122889 GCA_013400335.1 Eurystomus gularis | reverse complement strand
GACGTAATTGCCATCGGGGGAGGGAAAGTGTGTGGGTGGGGGGGGGTTGGTTCAATATTGGCTTTGTATATATTCCATTTTATTATTATTTTCATTAAAGCAGTTTTAGATTTGTTGTCTAATCCATAAGTCTCTCTCCCTTATTCCCTTTCTCTTCCTGTTTGGGATGAGAGAGGGGTTGACAGAGAGCATCTGTTATAGGTGTAGCGGATGGCCCTGACTCTAAACCTTGACAAAAACCACTTTTTGTTTTGTTGTTTTTCTTGTGGTTTTGGTTTGTTTGGTTGGTTTTTTTTCCCAGATGTTCTGCAAAGGCCCCATTAAAAGTATAATTGCAGCAAACTTCAAACCATGACCTGGCTGATAAATGGCCACATGAAAATAACTGGTCTCAGTGCTGAGCAGTTAAGCTAGAGCAGAGGTCCTCAAACTACGGCCCACGGGCCAGATACGGCATTCTTTTTCCTGTTTTTTGTGCACTACTACAAATAAAATATGTGCAGTGTGCATAGGAATTCGTTCATTTTGTTCCAAACTATAGTCCGGCCCCCGACAGTGTCTGAGGGACAGTGAACCGGCCCCCTGTTTAAAAACTTTGAGGACCCCTGAGCTAGAGGAACACCACATTTGGCATAGTCCTTCTGACAATAACAGTTTGTTAGGGTTACAGGTAAGCCTGGAAAATTTCTGACAGATAGGCTTGTGACGCTACAAGAGATAGCGTTTGGTAAATCTTTAAGGAAAAAGATACTCTTGTTGCAGGCTGATGGTCATCAGAATAAAATGAAATTTCTATGACACAACTTGTATTTCTTCACTGTCCACTTGTCCCTCCCCCAGATTTCCCTATCCATAGCACCTAGCTAAAAGAAGTGCAGTGATAGGCTTTAAGAATCCCAAGGCATCAGAAGAAGTGCCACTTTTTGGACAAATGGCTTATTTGCCATTGGTGTCTGTGACAGATATCTGAACTTTCAAAGACTTGCTGAAGTGATTGATGACATACTGAGTATTTTAAGTAAATTTCTAGAAACGTAAGCAAGACTGCCTGCAAGTTTTCTAGCAAGAGTTCTTTTCCTAGACCATCAACCCTTTATTTACTCTGGGCATTTGGGGTAAATTTTGGAATTACAGAACTGGGAACACATACAGTATATAATAAAAGCAGGGCAAAGCCATAGAAAATATAGTTGGTCTTTGTAGAACTTCTTCCTCTTGATGTTGCCTGCGTGTCTGATACTGCAGTTAGCTGGCAAGTGAATGCCACACAGATCTCAGTGAGGAAGGCCTTCCAATGACATTAGTGTACTGGTGGTCTTAGTAAATTCTTGTTTAGATCACAGATGATATTTCCTAAGTATCTAATATCCCATTTAAAAAAAAAAAACCAAACATGATATTGTGGGTGGTCATGACAAATTATTTTATTTTGCTTTTTGGAAAATATTTTTACTAACTTTACACTAGAAACATTTGTATTGTCAGAGTATCTTGATTTCACAACAGAATACAAAAGATCTTGAACAGCAACTGTTTTCTTGTTTTCTTTGCACAGGAAACAACTGTAATACAGGAAACCCTGATTTTAATATAGGTAGGCACAGACCAGGAATTTATTCAGTGATGTTGAATTGATGGTGCCAAAATGACCATCTAAGCATCCGTTAGTAAGTGCAAAATTAACTGTAATTAGTGGAAGCTACCACCACATAAATGAGACATTAGCTAGTTAATCTGACAGGGAATGGTATAGAATCAAAGAAACTCTGCTTGACTGTGTACCAGCGTTTTGTCATGGAGACACCAAACTTGAAAAATCCTGTATAAAAACTTAGTTTTCTGTGCAGTTCCTGGCAGCCCGGAAATAATCTCATAATTGGTACCAGATCTAATTCTGTTGCCTTGCTGATGCATTTTTCCTAACACAGCAAAAGCAAAGCATATGCAAAAAGAAAATGGTACCAGTGAAAGTTTTGCTCAGCTTCCAGTAACTATATTCCCCTTCTTCCCCTGAATGTCATTCAATTATTAAACCTGCCAGGTATTGTCATCCAGTCACATGAAAAGTGAGGGTTTTTTCCTGCCACTCCTTTCTAGAAGCAATGTTGATACTTAATGTTTTGAGCTCCCTCTTCTGGTCTTGTAATAGTAAATGAAAAATCCTCACCTGAGAGTTAAGATGGGGCAAGGATAGGAGCAATAGTCAAACAGCCTTGTAAAAAATACTGGGGTTTTTTTTTTCAGATTCATAAAAAAAATCCCTTATTTAAATATCCAGACTATTTAGCCAGTAAATTTCCTGCCACAATGACCTTATCCTTAGATCCTTGTGCATAATCCATATATATGTAACTGCCTGGCTGTGTAGTAATGCAAAGCTGTTGGTTTAAAGTATATCAGAATATTGATCTTTATTTTTTAAATTTTTCTCTCCTCTATTTTCAAATGAGATTCAAAGTCAGTGTCTAAGTGTACAGTTTTGTTTAAAAACACTTTGTTTTAGCTAATGACTTCTGAAAGAAACCTGTACTATGTGCAGCAATTGTCTCTGTGCTCTAACTATGGTAAGCATCCACAACCAAAAGGTTGTCATTATTCTGTAATACCAAGTGGAGAGAAGGCCACAGCTGTTTGCCAATTATTTGAACACCATGTGGCTGCTTAGGCAAGTGCTGCCAGTTTGTATACGGACTAGTATTAATCGCTTCTTTGAGGATATCCACTGAGGACTCTGATACTAATTCTTCTTTAAATAAGTGTCCAAAATCTATTCCCTTTAGCACAGAATGCTTGAGTCTTGCACCTCTAAATTAGGTTACACTGATATCTATGTATATCTGTATTAGCTGATACGTACACTCTCACCCCTTTTGTTTCAGCATCCCAGATCCCTGAGAGCAGCCCTGAGAAAGAAGACTTGGGGGTGCTGGTTGATGAAAAGCCCAACATGAGCCAGCAATGTGTCAGTGCAGCCCAGAAAGCCAACTGTATCCCAGGCTGCATTAAAAGAAGTGTGGTCAGTAGGTTGAGGGAGGTGATTCTGCCCCTCTACTCTGCTCTACTCTGGTAACACCCACCTGGAGTACTGTGTCCGGCTCTGGAGCCCCCAACACAAGAAGGACATGGACCTGTTGGAGCGGGTCTGGAGGAGGGCCATGCAGATGATCAGAGGACAGGCTGAGAGCCTGGCTGCTGGAGACCAGCCCAGGGGCCTGGGGTCTCTGCTCAGGCTGAGGGATGTGGCTATTACTTTTCTGTTTGCAGGTTCAACCAGTCACGAAGCTGAGCATGTGTCCCAGAAACACACACAGAGGACACTGACATGACTGGTTACACAGCCTGCCACGAGCACAGTGCACCTATATAGGACTCTAACATAAAGCAGAGACAGCCAAGTCCCCTTCCTCCTCTCCAGCTGGCACAGACAGCAGCTGACTATTGAAAGCACACACACACTCAGTCATCCCCCAAGTACCAGCACAGCCCCTCTACCTTCTTGGTATACCCATGCCCTAGTCCTAGACCCTCTTACCTGCTTCATGGTCCCCTGCTCCCTGGCTAGTCCTGCTTGATGTTCCCTAGCAAGCACATGCACTTGTCCCGCTGGCACTCCATGTATCCAGGTTCCCCTGGATATCAGCACAAACCCTTGCCCATCTGCTTGCTGATGAGTCCATCCTGGAGCTTGCTAGCGAATCCACATGTACTTCCCACAAGCACCAGGATTAGGGAAGGTACAGACACATGTCATTCCCCCCTCAGGCAGCAGCTAGCACCACGCACACAGGCTGTGACCCATGGTGCTGAGCCCTGCACTCACCTCACTTTTGCTAGTCCTCCCAGGGAGCTGGTTTTCAGGACACACACCATTCCTGCCCCAGTGGCTGGAGGTTAAAGACCCCTACTCCAGTAGCTCACACCACATGCCCTGTCTGACTTGTGGCACCAAATCCAGTCTCATGCACACAGCTCTCACCAGTAGCTGTCACTTCGTCCTTGCTGTACACACACACATGGGATAGAGAATGAGATTACACAGAGAAACAAATAGTTAAGAAAAGATTGAATGAGAAGATACAAGAAGCTAGGACAGACTGCAGTGATTAGGCACCGGGCTGAACCAGACAAGTGTACAGACTGGCCCTATTTCACATGCAACCAGTCCCTTTTATACCCTTTTCTGTCAACCCTCCCCACCCTTCCTTGCTGCTTCCTTTTCCCTCTGCACATCCTCTCATGGGTTTGCACAGCTCTGCTGATCCCTGAACACCTCCTAGCCGGGTGTCTGGGATCCCCAGGTCCCAGTCTTAATCAGTTGCAAATTCTAGGTTAGGACTTCCCAGTACTGAGAGGGGTAGTTTCTGGAGAGCGCATCTACTAGTGTGAGTGGTGAGGTTTGTTTTGTCAGGTCTGTGTCTCTATAAACTTTGTTTCCGGGTTCTCTCTTTTTCCCTTAGTTTCCTAATTAGCAAGTTCCCTGATCACTAATCTTGCTGGAATAGCTCTCGGACTAGATATCCTTAAAGGAGCAGACACTCTCCTTCCACATAACCTTACACTAAGAAGATGATTCACTTCATATTATACAAAACAAACATATACTAAGCTCCCAAACATCCAGACATTTGAGCAAGGTTGTCACATAAGCAATCCTGGAAAAAGGTGCACGTTGGCATTCTGAGCCCAAAAGGTCTTTTACAGTGCACGTAAAATGTGTGCATAAACTTGCCAGAAAAATTCCTGCTGGGTAAACTGCTTTTGTTTGTGCCCTGGTAGGATCTAATGTGCTACATGGCACAGTCGTCCCCACTGTAAAACCTGTGTGTACCCAGCCCTGTGTTCTTATGCAACTTGAGAGGTTTTTTGAAAGGCCAGAAGGGGAAGAATAAAGGGAGGATTTCATACCTCTGTGTGATGGCACGTCTCTTCCTTCCCGTGTATGATAAAGATCATAGTGAGCACACAGTTTCTTATCATTTTGTGTTGAAGTAAAACACACACAAGAAAGGTCATAGTTGGAAAGCTGAAAAATCTAAAAGACGTTAGCAGTTTTGTGCATTTCCCTCATCAGAATGATGCTACCTCAAAACTTTTAAATCTTTCCATGAGAAGCTCAAAAAGATTTTTCTTAAATCATCACTTCTCAGTAAATACATGTATTGGCGTGTGTACACGCACACATACACTGGTGCATCTGCCTTCCTCATGAGCATGTTTTCCACCAGAAGTTTTTAGGAGCTGATTTCCTCCTTTAAGTTTACAGGCCCTACTCCTGCAGATGAAGCCCCAGAAAACATCATTGATTTTTTGCCATAGCTCAGTCTGCAGTACTGGGGCTCTGCTCTTTTTATATGTTTTCTTTTTAACTTGTGCTGGCATTAAGGTTGCAAAGGTATTAAAAGGAATACAGTCTAAATTATTCTTCCTATACAAACCTAGGTTTGCAGCCACAAGAAGCAGCCTACATGTACATGCTGTACAAACTAGACTATACTTTACCCTGGCTGCATCAGTCATTCCTGTCCATATGTGCCCTATATGCATATAAAAGGAGCAACATGCACCTCCTCTCAGTTCTTCTGAATTTCTTGACTGAGTCATAGCAAATTTCCTTTCACGCCTTTCTAGAAAACGGCCTTATTTTTTGGTAAGGCCCTTGCTGACCTCCTAAAATCTTTGCTGGTATGACCAGTTTTCCCTCATCCCCCACTTTCTCTTCATACTGATCCTTCTGCACGTGTTCTATATACTGCTCTGAAACTCTGGCTGCCTGTAGACATGTTTCTTGTAGTGCAAGGGTCTCCTCTCCTCTGCCATTACCTTTATTGCTTTGACAAAGAAGATAGAGCATGTGTTGGCATGACCAGCCTGGCTTTTCAACTAAAGGTTGAGCATGCAAGCAACGGTGGTAAAAATTAACAGTCAAGACTAAGGTTTCCGTGGTGCTCTCTCCAGAAAAACAGCAAGGAGACTTCCTTCATTCTTTGAGGTGGCCTCAGAGTATCCATCAAAAACCCAGATCTCACCTACCCCAGAAGCAGCATGAGATCTCTGACAGTTACCTCACCTTTGCTCCATTGCTCTGCCTACAGTGACTACAGGTCACCAGAGCTCTGGGTCTTTTTGTGATTTCCTATCTGCTCATGCATGATCAAAGGCAAATGGCTCAAGTAATGCTCCTTATGCCTGTGTCAGAGGCTGTAAAGGAATGCCATTGCCCATATATAAAGCAGTGTCCTTTATCTAGGTCTCGGAACAATCTGTTTACATTGCAGAGAAATTTTACAAAGCCAGTGGCTGATACTAGAGGTCTGGATGAACCTTTGGCAGAAAGCTGGGTTCTCCCAGTGCCTTCAGCTTCCCTGCTAGATCAACCGCCACACCAGTTGTCCTTCAGAGACATTCTCAGCCACAAATGTCTAGTTTTAAGTGATGAGGACTTACTATTTGCCGAAAATAATATCTAGCAATTGGAATGAAGTGCTTTGTTCAACCAAAGTTTTTCCAGAAAACTTTTAAGATCTTGAATCCTACCTCTAGGATTAAAACCACTTTCTGCCCATACTGTACATCTGATCTTTTGAGAAAACTTTCTCATACAGAAGCCTCTGAGATGTAAGCAGGGTTTTCATTAATGCATCAACTTAGTTCAGCCATATTTGCACTGCAGCCCTTGACTCTAAAGGACTTTTGAGAGTAACCTAAAGGACACAAATCAATACAGTTTTCCCAGCTTTAGTCACAGTTCCCTTTTAGAGTTCTATCCCCAAAGGATGTTGCAGTAAATATCTAATTACACTTGGCAGACTACAATGTCGGACAAATAGATTGCATTTGGTTATGATGTCTAGAACTAACTTAAAGCACTACCATTTCTGAGCCCATCTTCCCTGGTTCTTTTTCAGGGACCTTAATCTCCTGTTAGAGGAGATTTTCATAAATAATATTGCACAGTCTGAGAGTGACAGATCCAGTTTCTATCCACCTTCAGAGAGGTGTAACAGTCACTATTCCCTGGTTGCTTCCCAAAAGAGTGGTGATTTGAGGCTTATTTTGGATCTCAGGAACCAATGTGCTTTTATCCACATATTTTAAAATTTGGTACAGTTATTCTAGCATCTGATATCCCTTTCAGTAAAGTGATCAATTCACATCTGTCAGTCTGCAAGCTGTGTATTTTGACACGACATCTAAGTCTTATATCTGAAATATCTTTGCTTCATAGCGGTCCCAAACCTTTCCTGATTCACAGCCACATTCTTCTCTTTGTCTTTCAATGAATGCACAGAGTTTTGGGGAGAACTGAATGCTAAAGTTCAAGCAAAAGGGGCTTAGCTGAATGGCGTGACTGGCTCACAAAGACTCCTCACCTCATAAAGTGATAAGCTCAATGTTACCTTGAAAGCCCTGGTGTCTGTTTCGCTCTCCTCCCACTTCTCAGTGTGCCAGCTGCATAGCTTCCTTGTTTCCTTGCTCCTTGCAAGACTGGGAGCTTGAGCTCTCTGTGCTTTAGAAGACACTTATGCTGCAACCAGTGTGCCTGCAGTTAAAGCCTGCCAAATATTTCTTCCACATACCACAAGACATCATATTAATGGAATGGTACATAACACCACCATGGTAGACAGTGGAGCATGACCCTCTTACCCATGCAAAGTAGCACAGCGGTAGTCAACTTTTAGAGCTATTTAGCACTCAGAGACTGAGAGAGTTTCACTGATGGACTTTGTCAGAGTTTTTCCCCTGCCAAACTGAACACTTGGAAAATGTTTGTTTTAAAGCACATTTCACAGCTATGGACAACTAAAGACCAAGATCTCTGCCTCAGAGGTCAATAAAAACTGCAAACTGGTCTCTGCCTGTGTTCAGCCATTTTGATTTGGAAAAGCTGAGATATGAATTCTCCCTAGGTCTTTTGACACCAAATGAGGCAGGCACCCACAGGCCCACATAATTTTGGTATTGGAATCTCGTAAGGCTCTCCATATGAAAAATTGCATCTCTGTCTTTGCTTCCAGATCTGTCAATTTGCCAAGCCAAAGTCTTTGCCTGAATCTTGGGTTGTATCCTAACAGTTGGAAGCTAGAAGGCTTAGACAAATATAATCATGCAATTCTCCTTCTCTTCCTCAAAAAATATTTGCTTAACAGCAAGCAACTGTCCCCCAGAAAAGCCCATAAAGCAAAATACCTGACATTCACAGATGGAGGTTCTGTTTATGTCCCTGTCTGAAATCCTTATTCCCTTCCTTTCAGGCTGTAATTTAGAATCTGGATAAACTAATTTTCCTGTATGGAGAAAACAGGAGTCCTTTGACAGCTTCTTTGACTTTTCATTCCTGGTTCTGTTGAGCTCTATTCAACTACAAGGTGGTTTTTGCAAGTCCTATCTAGGCTCTTCCTGTGAAGGACCCCTTTTCTTAACAGGATTTAAACACAGGCTGTCATTTCATAGCACCCTAAGCCACCCTAAGTTTCAACCTTTGTCTTGTGCCAAGTTAGTTTCACCCGAGTTTGGTAAACTGGCAGGGGGAAAAAAAAATCAAACCTGACAAAAGCAAATAGTTTCCTGTTACTTAAGATAAGGCTAAAAATGCTCAAAATATGTAAGGGAAGAGAAGCAAGGCAATAGCAGCCAACAGCTGTATGGTCTTAGCCATGCTGCAGGAGGAAACACTTTGAGCAGCTTGTTTCCACCTTTTTTTTATTTATGATATTTGACTTCCTGGTAGCAGTTATTTCCATTAGAAGGGTAGGAGAGATCCAGACCATAAAGACAAACTTTGTTAGTCTTTTTCCTTCTTCTTCTTCTTTTTATTTAAATGAATTATCTGAGATCTAATTTCAAAGAGAACCTAAGGTGATGCCAAAATTTAATAATCTGGTTTGAATGAATCCGTGTGTTTTCTTCTGAAGTGTTATGAAACAAAGCTCTACTTTTGAGCCTTCTCTTACTTTAGGCATGCTTTGTCAGAGCTTGCAGACAAGGTGATTCAACCATCCTAGCCAGAGGAGGATGCCTCAGTGGAAAGCTGCTTTTGAAAGCTTTTGAGGGAGCCAAGACAGGGCCTCAAAGTCTGATTAGGATTCCGTTTATCAAGAGCCTGAGTAGTGTTCACAACGTCCTTTTGAAATTCCAGTAATAGCTGAGATTCAGAAGGTCACATCATAGATGTCCACTTACGCTTTTCAGTAAGCATTATGGTCTAGTTCAGGCATCAAAGAGGGATGTTGCTAAGGGTAAGGCAGTCGTGAAGATTGAGGTTTGACCTTACAGAAGAGCTGATTTTACAGCTGTGGACTGGATGAGTGTTTCTCCTCTTCTACCCCAGCCTCAAGCCCTCATCTCCCACGTAATTCCTCTCTCCCTTGTGTTGGACCTAGTAACCACATGGTGCCAGGATGCATCAGTTCAACTAACCTGGAGAAGAATCAGCTAGGCCAGCGTGCTAGACCAGTGCCACAAGCCCGAGAGGGGACACAGCCTCCTCTTTACAGCACAACTGACTGTGCAGTTGGCTTGGCTCATGCTCAGGTAGGAAGCTGGGGATTCTCTCCCAGGCGTTTTCCTGTGGTCAGTGCCTGCATTTGCCCACAATATAAATGTGTGTGTTAGACAGGAACTCAAAGGAGAAAGACGAGTTATTTATACACAACTATTTGGGGACAGTCATGTTTTCTAGAGGAGTAAGTCATTGCCCAGGGCTGGAAGCCTTCCATTGTAAGAAATAACATTTGATCAAGTAATGTGCTTTAGGGTGTGCTCCTCAAAGAAGAACGGCTTATGGAATTAATCTGATTTAGCCTCGCACCCTGTCCCCTTGAAAATGCCCATGCCAAAAATTATATCTTTCAAATAATTCTGTATCTAAATGTCAGTACTGGAGGAACTTGTTTTCTTCCCTCACTGTAATCTTTTTGTTAACATAACTATTTACAGCTATCAACAACATGCCCAGGCACCTTAAATTAATGATCAGTTTCAGACATCAAGACATGCCTTGTCTTAGAAATAATGATCTGTAAGGCAAGTTTATCTACAGCAGATATGGGGTGTTTACCTACCCACATAATCACATCTCTGTTTCTGCTCCTTATGCAAGCTGCTCTAAGTAGGCATGTCAGGACTAACTGATTATACTTCCTCTCTGTTTCTAGGAGACTATTTCATCAGATAGTTACCGTAAGTGAATTCCTAAAACTTTTTTTTTTTTTTTAAGTACCACAGCATGAATGTGAAATGCACAAGCCACAGTGGGCTCAAATTTATTGGCCTCTAGGAAAGCCAATTCTAGTTGCTCAATTCACCAGTAAACATCCTAAATAATGCTCTAATTCAGAATATGCAAACATGATCAAGGGAGGGAGGTGCTTCTTTTCTTTTTATTCCTGAGCTCTTTGTCTTCTTTTGACAGGCCCTAACAGTATAACCTGAACCTCATGCAAGTACAGCTTGCTGCTGTGCCTGTGGTGGGGGAAGACTTTTGTGGGGCCAAGTTCCTGCTGTAAAACATTTGTATTAAATACCAAACAAATAAAAATATTTCCTACTTTTTGCCCAGATATTAACTGCTGATAGGTTCTGTGATTAAAAACACAATTCCAAGAACAAAATGCAAAGCATGATAGCACCAACTTTCCAATTAAAACTCAAAAACTAGCTAAAGCACAAAGCAAATCTCTTTACTGGCATGACATAACTTCCTCAACTCTCTTTTTCACTTTATAAACTTAGCTCAGAACAGCTCAGAGGAATAAAGTAATGTTTTTTTCCCCTGAGGAGAGGGCTGATCTTTAAAACCTCACTCTGCATGACTCAGGTCTTTTCTGGTTGTGTAACACTGCGGGAATCCCCTTCACTCAGCAGCAAAGCCTTCCTCCATGGTGGCACTGAACTAACGAAATCCCAAACTACTGCACATCTATCTTAATGCTGGAGTTGCTGATTTTTGAGAGATAATGAAGAATATCAGGCTCAGCAAAGAGCTGGTGAGAAGTCAGGCTCCTCAAGGTGCTGCTCTGGAAAACCTGTGCCCAAGGGTGTACCTTACCAGGGGCCTCATCAGGCCCCCGTTGCTGGAGTCACCATAATGTCAAGTCTGCAGACTCAAGCATTTCTGACACTTCCTGAGGCCAGAGCAGGGTCCAGGCACTGCTGGTAGCTGCGGAAGTCCATGTTTCCTTGCAGGGTGAACTCTGTTCTATCCAGTATCTCCTTCTGAGCTCAGGCATCACTGCAGCCCAACCACCATGACACCGGCTGGCTGTGCAGCAGTTTGCACACACTTTTTCTCCCAGCTGCTTTCCTCTTTCCCAGATTTGGTTTTTTGGTTGTTTTTTTTTTTTTCCGTGGCTCTCCCTCACCTTTCTCAAGAGGCAGTATCAGAAATGGATCCTGCAGCAGCTGGAGGAGCATAAATGCTGCTTGGAGAGCAGAACAAACATGGGTGCTAAAGAACGACTGTCATGGAAGGGAACTGTTGCATGGTGGACCAAGACTTAGTTGGCTGTGTCAAGAGACAATAGAAAGAGAATAAACAGATGTTTATCCACTATTTAGCACACACCTTTTTCCATGTGTTTGTGAGCAGATAAAATACTTGCTCACTTTCTCATACATTCACAGACAGAAGGTGGCATATACTGGCTGTGCGAATGCAAAAATGCAATATAATCTTCATCTCCAATATCAAGATACTAGGAGCATTTTTTTTTTTTTTTTTTTTGATCTTGTGATTTCCTTTTAACTGTTGAACTATTTGATGGTAGCATCTCTGCCTTTGCAGGCTGGGAATAAGGACATGAGAAGAAAAAGAGCTTGATGTCTTCGTCCATTTGCTATGCAATGACATACAAACCCCTTGGGAATAGAAGTGGGCTGCAGAAGACTTAGTCTGTCATGTGCTGGGGACCCGAACATTTTAATTATTGAAAGGCCCAGAGGGAGTGGGACTTTTAAGAGAACCAAGACATCTTGCTGAATTGGAGATGCGCCTTTACATGCCTGAACACCCTTTCACCTACCTCCAAAACAACTCAGTTTGCAGATCATTCTAGATTTCGCCCACAGGTTTGTAGAGCTACCATAGCAAATTTTGCAGGGAGAGGCTTTGTGTCTGAACAGACCAGTACGGCTTTCCTCTAAAACTTTTTTTTTTCATGTTAGGCCAGTATCAAACCACTTGATGACATTCCTCTTCCAGAAAGAAGATAAAAATCATAGCAGCAAACACTAGGAGTTGGAAGTAAAGAGGCAAGAGTTTGAAGACCTAGCTTTTGTCAAAACAAGCCTGTAATTTGTTTAAGGCTTGCTGAAGTATAGTTTGAATAAGACTTGTGTGTTTACTGTTTTGTGTGTGTTTACTGTTCTTTCCTGTTTTCAGTACTTTGTGGTTTTTCTTGCTTATTAATGATAGTCTTTGCAAGTGTCTGTAAGTTCATACCACTTGAAACATCAGCAGAATAAATACCATGGATGAATTCCAGTCCCTGCTAAAAGTTTGAGGGGGGGAGGAATTCTTCTTTTTTACCTTCCTCCTCTTTTTGGTTTCTTAACTGAGTTAGCCATGGTTCTTTACATGAGACAGCTAGAAGAGGGGTAATGGAGGAATACAAGGAAGGTGGTTGATTTCCCTCTTAGACAACTGTGGTCCCCAATTTTTCACCTACTGAACACTACCTGATATGTGAGGTATCCCTGAGTCTTACAATGGATGAATTTCACCTCTATCTATGTGTTATTTTTGGAGAAATTGCTTATATTTTGTGGATTCAAACCTTTTTTCAAGACTCTGAGTCATAAATCTGGCTGCAGGAAAATGATTGCCTTGATATTGACAAGCTGTCTTCTCATGGGTGAGTTGGTTTCAGCTTTACAAGGGTGAACCCAAGAATCCACATACAGTAACTGGCAAGGCTGGGATTTTAAAGTAGTAATTCTAAGCAGTTGCATGGGTGAAATACACCCAAAACTACTTCCTATGTCAGTCTATTGTTATGTGCCATAATTCATTATCTTTTTCTCTACACGTAGAAAAATCACGTAGTGATTTTAAGAGCTTTTAACGTGCAATGATAGATGGAACTATTTCTTCTCTGAAACATACTTCCTTCTACCTTCTCTTGTTACCCTTCACTTTCTCATGTTGATAGCTTTTAGTGAGGGAAAGGGACCAGCAAGAAAAAAATAATGGATCCCTTGCTTTCTGATTTGACATTAACATTGCTTTTTGCTCCCTAAGCTCAAAGAAAAGAAAGCAATATACATCATTATAATATACATCTCTGAACTCCTCTAGGTTCTACAGATTCCTGGGTTAATGAGTGTTTTATTTACTTTGGAGCTGATTGATAGGATCAGATGTTGCACTGAGTCCAGTTCTCTCTTCTTTCCACCTTCATTAAATCACTATTTATTCCTAGTTCTCTCCTCTCTCTCTTCAGCTCTTCTTAAGCTACCAGTTTTAAGAAGTCATCCCTCATCCACTGATGGTGAAAACTACATATTTCATTAACCTTTTTTTCATGAAAGTGCAACCAGTAATTTTGAATTCCCTCCTAACAGCCTGCTAGAGAGTGATTTCTCGGGCTTTGGCCCCTTCAATAGGAAGCTCAAGGTACGAAAGACATCAGCTGGAACAAAACCAAAAGCCTGCAAAGTTCCTGCCGGGTTTGGTAAAGGGAAAACACATAAGATCAGCTATGGGATTTCTCTAAAAATTGCAGGAAATACGTGTCTTTCAGTGCAAGGGTAGAGGGAAACCCCTCTTCAGAAGTCATGTTTTGAGTTGCTCTTCTACATATCTGTTTCCTCTTTGAATCAAAATCTCATTAATGCATGAATTAGAGATGTCACAAAAATTAACATGTTTTCTGGACATGCCATTGTGCTATCTAAATTTCGTAATTAGAAATTGCCAATGGCTTTCCAGGCTACCTGCTTCGCTACCTGCCATCAGTACCGTTCCAAAAGTCACGCCAACTGTGTGACCAAAATTCCTCCACTGGCTTCAGACATCATTACTATAGGATCTGTCTCTCAGCACAGGCCCGGCTCTGGGGAAATCCCAAAGTGAAGCTTGTGGAGTGGTGGGTTTCGGTAGAACAGCACTGCTTGACTGAGAGAGTTGAGTCACTCTTCCCAGAAGGGTTCAGAAAGAGGTCAATACGTGCTAAGTGCAGAGAAAACGGGCATCTCTAACGGAATGATTTTAATCTCTACCATCCCCTTCTAGCCCATCTTATTTTGACAACCAACCCACCAACCAGTCAGCCTTTCAGCATTTGCTTTTTAATTATTTTTCCTCCTTTGTTTGTACTCCTTTCTAGCTTTTATCATTTGTGTCACTGTTAAAAGGCTTTGACTGAGATTCTGGCCTGTTTTATTACTGTTCCTCCCTACAAAAGGAGGATCTTTGCCCTGAAAGCTTGCAAAATAGAAGATCAGGCCATACAGGTCTAAGAGAAAGGGAGGAATCTCTCTTTCAACTGAGGAGGAGCTGAACTACAGTGAAATGAAGTGATTCACCCAGGCTTCCCTGGAAATCGAAGCTGCCCAGCCCTTAGATAAGTGCTCTGAATGCAAGATACTCTTGCTGTACTTCCCTGTTTTCCTGTTGTGAGAAATCCGATAGCAGCGGCGTAAACTTTGCTCAGGGAGCCTTCAGGCAGCCAAACATCACTTTTATTAATATTAATTAAAGATGTTTTAAGTACCCTAACTCTGCATGGTTTCCTCTGTTGGCTGTCTTGCCAGCCATAGTTCTGCTGACCGCCCAGTCCTGTACTCATAAAACATATTTTCTCTCAGAAGTGTTCAAGAGAGGGTTCTGTGACTTTGTTCAGGCCATGTATGAGCTCCTCCACTTTATGGTGCTTTCAACTAGAGTAGTGTCAAAGCTCACAAAAACAAGCCCCTCCCTAAAGGGTATTTAAAAGAAATTGTTCTTTTAAAACAGGAACCATTCGGGAGGGACGCTGCTCCCCTCCCGGGGATCACCTCCGGATTTTTTTAATCGCAATACTGTGTAATCGATAGCCTCAGTTCAAGGTGTGTGGTTGTGCTTAACCACGAGCTGGTGTCAGGCCAGAGAAAGCCGGGGAGCTTTAACCACTTAATGGCAAGACTTTCTCACGTCAACCGCACGCCATCAGTCCGCACGCATCAACCCCCCGCGCCCGCCAGCGCGGCCTCCATGCGGCGGCAGGGGCAGGCCGCGGG
>VZZY01007350.1:78885-107176 GCA_013400335.1 Eurystomus gularis | reverse complement strand
CGGGGAGGGCGGAGGGGGGAGCGGGTTTCACCCTTTCCTCGCTCCGCCTGCGCCTGGCTCGCTGCGGGTGGACAAGCCCGGCTTTCTCCTGCCCACCCCGGGCTTGCTGCTCCTAGATCTGCCGTCGTCCGGGCTGCCAGCGGCTGAGCCCCCGGGCCGAGGCTGGCTCCACCGGGCAGCGTGGCCCCGAACCGGCCGCCTCAGGGAGGGAGCGGCTGAAACCTGCGGGGGTTCAGCCTGGGGGGGATCGGTAAGGTTTAGGTCATTCAGGTGGCCGTAGTTTGTGGTGCGGCACCTGTTCATCAGCTGTACTTGAGCCTCCTCCGCTTAGTTTTGTGAGCCGACAGTCCAGGAAGGGTTGGATTTAGACTTCGCTGTAAACGCTTTGTCAAAGTGGGGCGTGTGTGTGCCTGTGTTTGCTCGGGTCTGAGCTGTAGCTCAGCAGCATAATCCTGGCTTCGCTGTGTATCCCAGCAAGTGTGGACAGGCTGCTGGGACACGTCTCGCATGAGGCATGCCTGCAGCGTGGGCCTTACGCGGGTGGCTCCGGTGGGTTCAGCGTGTCCGCCGTCACGTTTTCTCGCGTTCGTCAAGGCCTGGCTGGCCCGCCTGTGGCTGGTGAGCCTGTTAGGCTCTCCGGCTCTTTAGGGTCCGCTGCTGCTCCAGGCCTGCAGCCCGTGGCTGGACTCGGGAGCCCCAGGTGCCTGCGAGCGGGTTGAGGCGAGCCAGGGGGACCTGTGTTGCCTGGTGCCATCCCCTCAGCAGCAGCGGGATTTCCCGGGGCCTGTTCAGCTTGTGCCTATGGCCTCCTCCAGCTCTGCGCTCTCTCTCGTAGGCATGAGAAGCACAGGTGTGCTGTGCTTCTTCCACTGCAAGTGGAGATGCTACACCTTAAAATCTGAGCCAAAAAAATAGCCAGCTGTCATCCCCTGTCCATACTTGGCCACATGCTTCTACCATTCGCCTTTTGCAGGCTTTGGTGCTTGCCTGACAGTATGAGAAGCCAGTTTGGTACACCGGAAGAACAAAAGTCCATCCCCAAACACCTAAGCTTCTTTTCTGCCATTTAGCAAAATGATGTCTTCTAAGGCTGGTGCAGGGAAAGGGATCAGAAATCATTCAGGAGCAGAGGCTGTGAAACTGATGGCTAGGTCAAGCTGTGCTTTCACTCGCTTAAACTTGTGGCTTCACACTCTGCTGTGTGAAAGCTTTGACTTGTGGCTTGAAGAGTCAGGAAGTCTCTGCATCAGGAAAAAACAATCTGAGCACTGTTTGACAGACGGTTTAAAAGAACCAGTTCATTGAGGCCGCATTCTGGTCAGAGAGAAAGGATGGGGCGTTTCTGCCTTTCTCTGGCTAAGGCAGTTTGGGCTTTTCTAGGATAGTTGCATGTGTAGGTACTTCTTTCTGAAGTGTGTGTTTTGTTACTTCAGGTCATAGAAACGAATGATTGTTACGGAGTTCAGTGTGTGATTTCAGAGATTTAAGTAACTTGTCAAGTTGAGGTATCTAAACAAAAGACGGATACGTTCATTTGGTGTGCTGTGGAAACAGATCCTCAGTGCAGTCCTAAGTGCCTTGTGGTGCACAGCACCTTGGGGAACTATATACTTGTTCAACTGTAGAGCCATAGATCTGATAATTTTTTCATTTTTTTGAAGCCAGTAGAGGAAATAATCTGTTTCTGAATGCTAATATAAGGCAAAATAATCAGCATGCAGTCTTGACTGAGAAGATGAACCAGCTGCCCTCATCCTTCATTGCTGCTTTTTTTTTTTTTTTTAAGAGGGAGAGAAGAAAAAAAATGCTGGTGCTTCTGTTTCGTTCTGACAGCTTTCTTGAATTTTGTAAAATTAGTTTGTATCGGATGTCTGAGTGCACAGATTACTGATGGTGTGAGATACCTTTGCCACATGCCAGACCAGCAGTGAGAGTGGGAGAAAGAATCTGCATGACTGGGAAGTGAAAACTTTTCTTGAACAAAGAAAAGGTTACTTTGTGGCCTATAAAATACACCAGAGATTAATAGCTGAGGTAACATTTCTAGCTATAAGGAACCTCAAACAAGTTTGCAGTGCTGAATGGTCCATCCATAGCCTAAGGCAGTGTGTGTTTATGTAAGAGCACTACTCAGAAGTCAAGACTAGGAAACTAAACCTACCTAAACACGCCTAAATTAAACATACTTAAACATACCTACCTAGAACTTTGAGAGCTTAATTAGTTATTTTGTATTGTGGACTTGGGGTTTAGTGCAATTTTATGAAGATTTGTGTTGTCTCTTTCCTGTACATGGCGGATGTTCAGAACCTGGCATGATGTCTCTTCTGAAAGATAGCGCTGTCGACATCATTGTGCTCTCTAGTGCTGTCTGTAACAGTCAGATGTAGAACTGGAAACGAAAAGAAATTTAACGTTATCCCCATATTCCCAAAGAAGGCTGGGGTCAGAATTTAGCTTAAGTGCTTGATAAACAAACCTTATCTTAGGAATCTGTTTTTTTAAGGAGAGAAAAAAAAAAAAAAAGGAAATCTCCTCATATGAGATTGTCTTTGAGTTTAGGAGCTGTTGACCCAAAATGTTTGATGGTGTAAGGGGATCACTACATGTACAAATATATGTCAAGAATAGAAGGAAAACCTTTCTCCTTCTTAGGACAGGCAGGCAGTGAAGCTGTTGCCTCGCAAGGTTGTGCAGGCTCCCATCCTTGGAGGTTCCAGGACCTGCCTGGACAAAGCCCTGAGCAGCCTGGTCTGATGCCAGAGCTGGCCCTGCTCAGGGCAGGGGCTTGAACTGGAGACATCCCAAGGGTCCTTCCCGCCCAAGTGACTGCAGTGCTTTGGTTAAAAGTCTGAGGCTTTTCTTGGTTTAAAGGCATTTGTTAAATGTGTTTTCCCGTCTTCCTTGCCTAAGCCTACTTGTGGTGATCTTAGTCTCTTTCTTTGGCTATCCTAATTCCTTGCCGTTGGTCTCCTTGTCTTTCAGCACTTTTTAGTTCTCCAGCCTGCCCTTTTGCCCTGGTTGCCAGCAAACATCTCCCTCCAGCTTCTACCCACTTTCTCATCTGCCTTGCTTCACATCACCCGCCCCCATTTCCGTAGTCTTTGCTTCTCTGCCTTTAGCTTGGCTGCCCCCCCTTTCTCCTCCCCCTTGTTTTTTCTGCCCGTCCTCCCCCAGCTCTGTGCCAGGCCTTTGGCTATGCTCCAGTTCCAACGGATAGATGGCTTCCTTCTCCGCTCTGCTTCAGCCATCAGGGAAGTGGTTCTTCTCCCGCGCTGGAGACACAGCTCTGCTCTCTGCTTCTGTGGTGATCACCTCCTGACAAGCTGCTCCAGAGCTTTGTTAACCCCCAGGAGTTTATGGAGTGACCAAATTTGGGTGGACATTCCTAATAGCAGAAGGCACGCCTCTAATGGCGATTTCTGTCCTCCTCTGCATTGTGAAATCGGTTTCAAAAGTGACAAAACTGCAGGCTTGCAAGTAGAACAGTGCCTGGTGTGTTTGTGAATGTTTAAGCATGAGAAGGTTTTTGTGTTTGTTTTTTTTTAACCTGTTTTTTTGGAAAGTTTCAGTGGAGTGAACTCAGTGTTTTCAAGCAAGTTAGCAGGAGGCAGGTGGTCAGGAAAAATGTGTTCTGAGTTAACACAGTAAAATGTGAGATGCAGACAACTGAAATAGATGAGTTTTTTGTAATGACAAGCAGCGGTGGGCCTTAATTTATAGCTTCATGGGGGTGCTGGGTGGGTTCTACTGTTTTATGCTGTGCTTTCAGTGCTGTGTTCTGTATGGGATAAATAACAGCAGTAAGCTGCAGGTCAGCGCTTCGTGGATAGCAGGGGCTTAAATGTACTGCACCTAAAAACGGAATGAGGAGGAGGAAGGGTTTTGCCTGCCAAACAGTGGAAGTGTAATACATGGTGGTGGAATTTGGAGACCAACAGTTAGTTACTGCATATTTGAATGCTTTAATAGTTATTTTTTTTCTTCCTCTTACTTTAGAATCTTCTCTTCATTTACCGGCACCGAAGGATGTGGTGATTTATTCCTATAACTTTCATAGTTCACTGAGGTGGTCTCCTGTTAAAGTGGATAGAGGCCTGGTGTTATATACAGTCCAGTTTAAAACGTAAGTAAATGGATCTAAACCCAACCAAATTAATTTTGTTCTAATCCAGTAACACAATTGGTTAAGAAAAAAAAGGCTAAAAATTAATAAGCAGATGAAAGAATGAGTAGTCTATTACAGATGCTTTTATATGTGTCTGAAAGCAACTTCTGAAGACTGTCTCTTAGCCTGTGATATTTCCACTAAACTGAGCAAAGATTGAACACCTGAAGGGCACCCAGAGATGTTGCTGCATAGTTTCCTGTACAATTTTAGCCTTACTGCATTCCCCCTCACTAATTTTTCCCCAGCTACTGAGGAGATCCATGTGCCGAGAGGCCTGTGGAATTAAACCCGCATGAAGTGGTAGCTTTGTAACATACTCTGTTGCTGCAAAAATTGTCTAGGTGTGAGGGATTGTATTTTAGTTGGTTGTGCTCTTCTGCTGATGCTTCATTTGTCCTTTGCTTTGCATTGCAGAAAGGCCATGAGAAAGTGGGATGAGATGAACTGCACGCGCATCACCCAGACTGAATGCAGCTTCCCCTCGTTGCTGAAGAAGCGGCACTGGACTGTTGTTCTGCGTGTGAGGGCTGAGCTGGGGCAAGTGACTTCTGACTGGGTGGAAACAGATCAATTTGTGGCACAGAGAGACAGTAAGCGCTAGTTATGATTTCAGTATCTCTCAAAGGAGATTTCTTTGGAAAAAAAAAATGCTGCTTGTCTGTTGTAGGCTTTTTTTTACTCTATTATCTACAAAAAAACAAGTGAGAGAACTGTAGGTGTTCAGTTGACAAAGACTGTGCGGCCTTGGTGTGTCACAAGGAGTTTGATACTACTTAGTGCCTCTGCAGCGGGGTTAGCAGTGCCTGCTTTCAACAGGTATTCAAAGAGAAACTGAGGAGTTTCCTTGGATGGTTAATCCTTATAAGAACTACAACGTACATTATGTTAGAGAGTTTTCCATTTTCTTATTTCCCCGCTTAGCACTGTCGTGTGCGCACATATGCCCCCTTGATCTGCGGTCGTCTGAGCACAAACTGCCTGTTTCTCTTGAACAGATCCCTTTTCTAATAAATATAAACTGTCCTGACTCTAGTGTAGAAGGGTCAAGGCACACTTTAAATCCCATTAAATGTGTGAACAAGCGTATTGCTGTTCTTTATAAGATCTGCTTTTTGTCTTACTGTGATTGGTTTGGGGACGAGAGGAAAGTAAATATTGAGTTTAAAAATACCTCTGAAATTATAATGAAGCAGAGGAATGGATTTATTAACTCCTTTGTTCAAGTTCTCCCATACCTTGTCCGGAGCAGCGGCGGTCCATGCTGCAAAGAGTAAGATACTTTCCCTGGTAACTTCTGTTCTAAATCTTGGATTTTCTCTAGTAGCAAGAGTGTGAGGATGAGGAACTACCCAAATCCTGAGTTGGAGATTACAGCTGATGTATCTGTAGATTGCGATGCAGGATTGTTTGGGAGTGGGATCCTTTGGAGGTTAGGAAGGCGTTGGGCTGATGGGAATACAAGATAAAGGAGAGGCTCGGTGTGGGAGAGATGTTTGTGTGTTTGTTCCTTGGAGGAGCAGGGGAATATAGTGATCCTTCTTATGTGACTGCCCTCGAGATCAGTTCCTAGACACCAAGACTGTGGGCTGCTCAGTAAGTTCTCTCCCTTTAAAGCTCTGGTCAGTCCCACTTGAGAGGGGAGTTTCAGGAACGTGCGAGGACACAGGACAAGGCATTTGCAGTTGTACAGCAACAGGAAGTAGAAAGAAACTGATTTTTTTCTACCCACATAAAGACCCATGGGGGGCAATTTTCTCTGAAGTAACAGTGAACAGAGCAGGCCCTGCTGGATTTTTTGAGGTACAAAAAGCAATGATCGCATGCAAGGATTGGTTTTTGGTGTTAATAGTTACGCCCCTTTAGTATGCATGCAGCTGTTAATTACTCTTATATTTGCCTAAGTGGGGTTTTTGAGATCCTGGAGTGCTTTACGAGTGCTGATAAGCTTAACTGGTGAAAGAAGTCAAGATACATGTATGACCTGTGATCACAGAAGTCTCTTGTATTAGGACTGGAAGTACTTTATATAATTTTTCATTATTTAAATCTCGGAGTACTTCACAAGAGGAAGTCATCATCTTTTCCCCATGGGACAGATGCAGATAGCAAAGCAAGGAGGGGGAAACTAGTTATTCCTCTTCCAATTCATTGACCCAAACAGTGTGTTCTTCAGAGAACGTGGAAGGTGTGGTAGGCTATTTGAAGAAAAAAGAAAAGGAAAAAATGCTATCGCGATTAACTGCAGATAAATTCAGATGCATTCTAGTGAGTATTTACTGAATTTACAGGGAAAGTTAGCAGGAAGCTTTTTTCAAAAATACCTAGTTTCACTTATGTTTTCAAGTCTTTTACCTTAGATTTGTAATAAAGTAGAGCTCTTAAATGCATTAAGTAGATGAGAAAACGTCGTATTCCTTTTCCTGAGAAAAAGTTGTCAATATTTAGCATGTTTGCTGGGGGTATCGAAGTAAAGCTGAAGACAGTATGATGAGCTGTTCTACATGCCAGAGATTCACTGCTCTTTCTGTGTTTATTTTCAGCTACCATAGGGCCTCCTAAAGTGAACAGCGTCACCGAAAGCTCTGACTCACTTCTCATTAATTTTGCACTCCCTTTTGCACCAGAATTGGGGGACTCTTTGCAGTATCATGTGTCCTACTGGGAGAACACAACAAGTACTACTAAAAAAGTAAGAATTCTCACTAATTTATTTTGTTCATAATGTGTTTGTGACTAAGAGATATGAGTCAGTGTCTCTTGGCAAAACGGCAGAAATGGAGGAAGAAAACTGATGTCATTTTTTCTCTCTAGCAGTGAAGCTCGCCATTTGGTGTCTTGAAAAAAAGGTTAATTTGGTCTTGGCACAAGTATCGCATGTCTTACGAAACTTTCAAAACTACCTTTTTCCTCCATATGAAACCAGGTTAAATCGCGTTGCAGATCAAGGGGAGACTCCACAAAGTGTCAAAGATGGCTTTCAAATGACAGTTAGATGCCAGGGTTTCCTTAGGCAATTTGGAAAACGGAAATATCGTTCTTCCTTTCCTGGGCTGGGCTTATTTGTGCTGGCAGCTGCTGTATCAGGCTGCTTTGGCCTGGTGTCACCTGTTCCTAGGGCAGAGAAAGGTGGAGTTATGAGAAACACGCTGGGGACAGCTGGCATGAGCTGTCCCTGTTCGCATTGACACTTAGAGGTGTTGGTCTCCTTGTGTGCTTATGCTGCTGTCTGGCGCCCTGGTAATTGTGTTTGTGCCAAGCCAGTGTTGCAGAGGAGGGATGAAGTTATGTTTGGGGGGGGGAAAAAAAAAAAAAAGAAAAAAAAAAGAGGAAGACGATTCAAAGGAACGTCATTCTAAAGTCACATGTTTAAAAAGCAGAAGCAGGAAAAAAGAACCAACAAACCTTTTGTTTCAAAGACCTTGCTAAACCTGAAACGTCTTTACTTCCTTTCTCTCTTGCACTGATGTGTATTTTTCTGACACACCTAAAATACCTTCAGAGATATTCAGACAAGAGGTTACTCTTGTATGTTTCTGGAGGCTCCACCGAGGCCCATATCCTAGTCCCTTACAGGTTTAAAAATTCCCAAAAGACCACGGTGGCCATGTGGAGACTGTGGAGGTTTTGCACTGCTCATCAGCTCTTTTCCTCTTCAGTAGAAGGAGCTGAGATGGTGTAAGCTCTTCTCTGAACTACACTTCCATCAGCCTTCTCTGATGGTGGAGGCACTTCTCATGGCTTGTTTTTACCTCCCCCCTCCTGTGTCGCGCTTGCTGCCTGAGCTGTTACAGAAGCTGCATCAGAACATCCAGTAGCATGTGGTGGATCAAATGAGACCTTGGCATCAGTTTTCATGCCTCTTATAGATGGTTTTAAATGGTCAGGCTTAATTTCGTGTAAAAATAATGATATTTCAAATGCATTCAAGTAGGGAAATTGAACTATATTTCACTGCTTCTATTGTTCAGGAAAGCTGAATTATGAAGAATAAAATCTGTGCTTTTTGAATGAGAAACTTAAATATGGGGAGGGGATTTGTGTTGAAGACAGGTCTGTTTTTTACAGTAACACCTATTTTTTTTTTTTCCTCTTTTCTTCTCTTTTAAACAGGAGACAAAGACGAGCAATGCACTATTCAAAATCAGGCATCTAAAGGAATCAACGCTTTATTGTTTTACAATTCAAGTAGAATTGACAAGCTACCAGTATCCCCCGTTACTCGGACTGCAAAGTGTCCCAGCGTGTTACAGAACTTTAATCAGTGGTATAAATAGAATTTTGATGTTTTTTCTATATGGTGTAGAACCTGAGTCTTAGATTGCGTCCCTGGTCACTGACCTGTATTTGTCAGGAGTGCTAAGAGAGCACCGTGATGGTAGTTCACAGTTGTCATTAATGGCAAAATAATAAGGAATTTCGCAGTCAGTAATTGAGGTTCTGTGCTGTGCTCTCCCCCTTGTCCTTTTCCTTCATAAATACTACTGTGCGTATTACTTTGTAGAAATATGCAAAGAGAGAAAATACAAATACTTGGTCTGTAGAGGAATTAACTGATGAAGGAGATGGTGTTACTCTTGCAAATCGTCTCCCTTCGCCACTGCCTCCTGCAGGACAGGATCGTCCCTCTCCTTGTTGGCCTGCTTCCTTCTCTGACACTTCAAGCTCCATGTTTTTGCAGGAGATAAGAGAGGGTGGGGGGAGGAGAAGGCACGTACAAGATAATGGCGTTTGTCCTCCCTTGAATGTCTCCGTGTAATCACCACCAACGCCCAGGCACAACCAGTCTTCAGCATGCTTTAAACATGCTGGAAGACGAAACTGGCTTATGCAGTTTCTGAAGCCCCTCAGCAGCTGACCTGCTGGGGAGCACTGACCCAAGTACTTGACCGCGAGCCCCTGAGCTGTGATGTTGGAGCCTCTGATGCTCCCTTTGCCAAAAGGAGGTGCATGTTTTGAAAGAGAAGCCCCTGGCATTAACAGCCCTTGCTGACAACTTGAGGGTGGAAGGACAGATCACATTCCCTGCCTGCCCTCTGCCCACCAGCAGCGATTCTCCAGCTCTGCCTTTGCCCCGCTAGCGTGTCAAGGGGAGGCTTGCCTTAGGCTGCGTGGTCAGGGGGCAGAAGCTCATGGGAGCTGGTGACGTCCACGTGGCATCACAAAAAACAAGCTACTTCTGAGCACAGCTGTTGAGAGGGCATCTATAGTAGGGTTGTGATCTTAGCCTTGCAAATTATACTTTGAGTACGGTAAATTTCAACTTGCTGTACCTTGTTTTACTTTTGATGATGTATAAATATGAACCTACCATCTGTAAATGAGTGGGGTTTTTTTTTTTTTTCTTTTTCAGAGGCAACCAGAGCTGGATATATTGTACTAATATTTGTGTTGGTGTTACTGTTTGTAAATCTGGTAGCAGTTGGTTTGCTGCTTCTATGGAAGCACCACAAAACAATTAAATATTGGACTCAGCCACCTTTAGATATCCCATCCCACTTTGAAGAGGTACGTGTAGATGTTTTATTTTTCTTCCCCCTCTCCCCTTCCCCCTGTAGTGATGATCTTGGAGTGAATGTGAACAAAGCTAGTTGCTGCGGAACAGAAATAGATATAAATAATTGTTGACTTATATGAGAAAAGTTAGTTTACGCTATGATCTCCTACTTTACTCCTCTTTTATTCAACCGCATCATTTTTTCTCTGCACTAAGATAAAAATGCTGCTATAATCCTGTTATGAAACTGGAGTGAGATTCTCTGTTCCTTGACTACCCCGTGTCCGCCCCTGTCTTTGCTTATCTCGGTTATCAGGCCTGAAACAGTTGCTTACTTGAAGCAAAAAACTCCTTACCCCGTGGAACATGTCTGTGGGACCTAGGTCTCTGACTAGAAATCATAGAATCGTTTAGGTTGGAAAGACCTTTAGGATCATCGTGTCCAACCATTAAGGTGAGCATAATCAAATATGGAAAAGCAAGCACTGATCCTTTTAAGAGTGAGGACTGAAGACTAAGGACGACCAAGAGTTCTTTGGGTTTTTTCTTTTTTTTCCTCTTTAGCAATACTCAGATGAAAAAGTCATCCCAGGACTGTTTTTTCTCCTCGTAGCTCACACATTCCTGTACTAAATGATACTGTTTTCAGTCCTGTTTGTCTTCCTCTTTTTAGTATTTAAACAGGAAGTGGTCTTTTAAGCAAAGTTCCTGACTTAGAAGTTCTTGTTCAGAATGCATTCCGTATCTTTAAAAGCTTGTATTCGTTTTCAGTTCTTTGAGGTGTATTTCTTTTTACGTACCTGTGTGTCAGAGTAGTCCGTTGTACTGTGGTAGTTCTGTGATCGTGCAGCTGGTTTTTTCCAGGAGTGTGGGCGAGCGAAGCCAGGCTTTCTGCAGAGCCCTGACTACATCATTTTCTCTCCATGCTACCTCAGCTACCACTTCATGGGGGCTCGGTGGAGACGCTCAGTGTCCCATATCAAACAAAGTACATCTCACAGAGAGGGGAAAAAACCAATCCTCGTACAGTGCACTAAAATAGTGCAGCCTTTCGCACAAAGGACTTGAAAGAATAGAGTTTTATCATCATGTGTTCTGGAGTAAATGTATTAATCTGAAAAACAGGCAGCAAAAGTAGATACTCTTGAACAATGGCGAGCCAGGTTTGGGGCAAAACACTGATTAGAAATGAAGGAGAATCAGTAAACATGCAGAATTTGGATCCAGTAAACACGCTGGATCAACCAGCCTGAGGCTTCTCCTCTTGGAACGCTTTCCATGAGTACAGAATACCATTTTTTTCAAGGCAGTTTTGTTTGTACTCCTTTAGATTTTCAGAAAAATCCCATGCTTCCTTCTTTTTACAGAAGGATCTCAGCTTTCAGCGTCTGAGTTACAGGGAGCAGTTCTATTGCAAGAAAAGCCTTCACAGAGCAAAGCCAAAGTGAGGCTCATTTTTGTCTTGAGTTTGCTCAAGCGGCTGTATCTGAGGTCCCCATATGAAACATTTTTTTAATACACCCGAAAAAAAATAATCCTGTCGCTCATCAGCCTTGCTGTGATTGCAGAGAAAGTGATGCCTTCACTGAAACTGAAACTAAGGTTGATTTTTGTCCCACAAGAGACATGACTTGAGCTGCGGTCCCATCTCAGCCAGATTATGACACCTCCTACAATGGAGAACAAGCTTTTGAGTAAAACTGCAAGCCACGGCAGCCTTTTAACAATGTGAAGGTGACTGTGTTTGAGACATGTTTTTAATTATTTAATCAGAGAAAAAGGGTGCAGTGGCAGATACTTTTTTCTTTTCTTTTTTTGATGCAGTACATGAAGTGGCAGGTGACTCCAGTTCCTCGTGAAACGCACTAGGAGCTTAGTGATAAGGAGAGCACCTGGGGGTGGCAGGAAGAACAAAGAATTTTCTCTAGCCTACTTTTTTTTTTCCTAATGCTCCTTTGATTATGCATTCATTGTAAAGCTGATGACTTCATCAGGGAGAACAGGGGAGCAAAGGGGAAGTCAAAGCAAAAAGTAACTATAGCAGAATGCCACTAGAGTTTTCTTGCAACAGTGAGAGCTGCAGATGTGACTTGTCTGACACGGAACAAACCAGAACCTTCGATCTCCTTTGCTCCATCGTAGCGTTAGTCAAGCTGTGGGTTGCTAGGTTCCTGCAGTTGGAGAATATGGCCCAAGCAGTGTCATAAAGAAGTGTTTTCTTCTGTGGTTTGTTCTTAACTTGTAGGAATTTGCTTGAACTGGTATAAAAACAGTACTAGCCCAAATTAAAAAAAATAAATTTAAAAAAAGGAGGAAATGCAAGCTGCTTTTACTCGCTTAAATGGATGTTTCCATGACTGATTCCCCCCTTCCCCAGAAATAAGGTATTTTTAACTTTCTCCTTGTTCAGTTTAGTTTGAAGGAAATCCAGGATAAAATATGTACATTTAGCAGCTCTCATTGTGATTTCTGGCCTGAAGCAACTTGCCTATAGGTGGTGGTACCTGCTCCACCACTGTAATTTCTAATACATCTGTTTTGGGGATAGACATCTAACCTGTTGTTTCCTTCTTTTCCAGTATTTGAAGGACCCCAGCCTGCCAGGTTTAGAGGCGTTGGACAATTACAGCTACGACGATCCCCACGATTCCTTATCTGTTGTATTTTGTGGAGAAGGCAGCCAGGCTGGTGGCAGCAGTCTGGATGATCAAGCTCCTTCATGCAGCATGTCCAGTGAGAGCGACGTAACTTAAGTGGAAGCCTAGTGAGAGCACCGGTACCACATCTTAGCAGAGGCTCCCCCTGCCGTGAGGGGGGCCATGTGGCTGCTGCCAGGACAGACAGCAAGCTCGGGACAAAAGGAGGCCACTGACAAATCCTGAGCAAGATGCTGCTTCCTGAGAAAAGCGTGAACCCTGAGCCTCTGTTTAAATGGCTTCCGCTGTGCAACAATAGCAACTGTGTTCTTCCAAAGAGATGAAAAAGCTGGAGCGTGAAAAGGGAAATGAACACTAAATTACCTTTAAAAAGACAGATGGTTATAAAATTATTATATTAGCATCACTGAGAAATAATGGCACTTTACAGGAGGGTGCGGTACAGCCTGGAACTTTTCTGTAATTGTACCATGACTTGCTTTTATAGTTGCTTTTTGTTTTGTTACTTTGTGAAGCCTGTGTTAGCACCCAACACGTGTTCTATCCATGCCAGTATACTTTCCTGAATCAGTAGAGTTTTCTGTGGCAGCTTCTTCCCTCCAGCTAAAAACAGCAGTCTAAAGAAATTTTACTTTACTCGCCTCTGCGTGAACCTGAGCAAAGAACTGCTCCAGGAAAGGGCTCCTAATACCCGCTTCCTAACACGTTAATAAGAAGCATTAATCTTCTGCGCCTGCAGCGAGACAATTGTTCTTCACAGCAAAACAAACTTTAAAATAATTTTACTCAGAATGTATATAACATGTATCAGTAACTATCAGACACTAAAATCTCTCGCCTGTCAGATTAGTCCTGCAACTGAAACGTTGACTGAGGGTTGTGTTGTCAGTCCCGTAAAGCAGAAGCAGAAGACCACGGTATTCCTCACCTTACAATCCTGTGGCATCTAGAAGGTGTCTAATAAAGAACAAACGAACCACTTCTGTACTAAAAAGACTGGTTTTATTTGACTTTTTTCTCTAGGTTTGATACAAGTTGTTTAAAAGTAAAAGACATATTCTTGTTTGCAAATGACTTGTTCAAGTTACTTAGGTCTGCTAATGAACGTGGTCCCTGTCAGAGCTGTGGGACACCAGAGGTAATGCTCTTCCACCTCTTCCAGGAGTACACAGGATGAGCATGAAAAAATCAGGAATATTTTTCAAAAAGCTTCTTGAGGTTGTTTCCTCACAGAACTAATATAATCACTTGTGATTGGGCAACATGGCCATACAGCACAGTTCTCTGAAGCCTTAGTCACACTTCGAGTCTGGTAGGAATTTCCAAGTCGGCCACAAGCTGCACAAGACCTGCTTTTACGTTCATCCTGTGCCATAAACAAATGCAGAACCACGGGCTTGCAAAAGGAACAGCCGACATGCACAACAGAGGCCATAAATAAGGCGGCAGTTGAAACATCTCCTGTACATGGTTAACAACACCGAGTACAACTTCCTGAATAAGCCCTGCACTAGACTTCTGTTAAGAGTAGTTAATAAACATTTTTTACAGTTACACAAATAGGCCAAAGTTAAAAACCTTTTGTTAGGAGTAACTCATGGGTTATCTTCCCAGCTGCCCCCTGGAGCAGGCCAAGGCATTACCTCAACTGGGCCCTCATCCACCTTGGCCTGGGCTGGAACTACCAGTAGTGTTGGAGTGGACCTTGGGATATTCTGAATGAAGCCTGAGTGGCTCTAGCACTACGCCTTTTTTCAGCTTAGGTTACCCCAAGAGACAGCTGCTCAAAGCTGTATGGAGAGCATGAGCATTCCACTTCTCTAAAACCAGAAGGGATGGTCAAGAAATTAGTCACAGGAAAATGAACCTCTGGTAGAAAATGCAGGTAGCCTCAGCCAGAAGGTCTTGGTTTTTAACCAGGCCAGTGCATGGAAGCACGCTGTAAGCATTCTTCCAGAGTCAACACTTTACTTGTACTGTGGAAGCATCAGGTGCAAGAGACCATAAAAGGGATTAGCTATAGGCCACACTTGTTTTGCATTTGATAAAACCTGGTTCCTAAGCAAGAAACTGACAGACCTGAAAACAAAACCCTTGGTTTTACTTACTAGCCGCTGTAAGACTTGCTTTAAGGTCAGCAGTGCTTGAGCTAGCGAGTACTACTGTACAATTACCTTGTGAAGTTCACTGTTTTGAGAACGTCAGGTAAAGTTTATTGCAGTTTTCTGAAATTACAACCAGACGACTTCTGTACAAAGCCAGGATCAACACCAGTGAATCTATTGCAAAACTCACTGCGGGACGGTGAAAGGGGGAGGCAGTCGGTCTAGCCAGTAGCACAATTTCAGCTGCAGTATTTGCTTCATATTCTGCCCACTGGAGCGATTCCCACAAGGGAGCAATTAGATGACTAACAGCATACAGTAACCATGCACAGAAGTTACATTCTGCAGTTTAATACCATTTGGTCAGCAATCTTCATACAGGGAACGTTATGAGAGCATTTGAATCTACCTGGTGTCTAAAAGCTTTTTAAAAGCACATAGAAATCATAAGGAAGTCACCAACAGCAAGATGAACGTACAAGATCAGTCCCAAGCTATAAAATGTCATTGTTCTCCCTTTCTGCATACCCCAGCTAGAAGAAACTGGATTTCATAACGGAAGCATTCCCATAAAGTGCCTGTGAAATTCAGGAGATGAGAAATATATTTTAAATGGGGGAAATGGCCGTCCTAAAACCGCCAATTATTTCCAGGTAAGATTGTGAGCGGTCTACTATATTCCCACTTGAAATGCTTGCCTTTTAAACTGAAAAGGTAATAGGTAGCAGGATAACTGCTCATTTATCAGCTAAAAGCTTCCCCTGAAGAAAATTATGCTAGTCTAATTTTAAAGATGTTAGTCTGACTCTCATTTAGCCTCTATATTCCTTAAGTATGACTGGCATCAGTTTGCTGGGTTTTTTGCTCTTGCATCAGTAAATACATTAAATACTAATCGGTATCTATTACCCTGAACAGCATGAAATTAATTCTAAGGACCCTGGTGCTACCAAACATCATTTGTGCTACAGCAGCCAGACGTCAAGAACAGTTTGATTCGCCATGCAGAACTTGCTGAATATAGGGCCTCGTTTAAAAATTCATAACCTTTTACAAAAAAATAGGTACTTTATCGTTTTCTGAACAGTTTTACAAAATTCTTAAAATCAGCTCTTACCTCAGTGTACAACAGAATTTACCCTCATTACATACAGGCTTAGCTGGGTCGTCGCTCCCACACGCCGACTACTCTTCCACGTTACACAGGCAGCCCTTGCAAAATCGGCTCTAGCTCACCTGGGTGTAAAAGTAGTAACCCCTTTCACGGGGTACAGGCCTCATCCTGCCTGCTCCCTAACAGTTCTGCTGGAGGCTCTGACACATGAAGGTTTGGAAGGTCAAGTCTTAGGTGTCGATGGAAACCCACGTAATTGAAGAAATAGGCCTGAAGATTTCAGAAAGAAAGCCTGACATTCCGTTTTTAAGATATATACAGTAATATGTACATATTCACAAATCTGTCCTGTGAAAAGAGGGAGCGTATTACAGAAACTGTAATTTGCCTCCGTTCATACAATCTAGAAGGCAGAACAAGGACAAATAAATGTAAATATATCTACATACATAGTACGACATAACAGCTATGGAATAGACAATGCTATATGTGATCTCTCATCCCCATAACTCTTCTGTTCTTCCAAACTTGTAGATCAGAGTGCTGAAAGGGGGAAGGAAAAAAGAAAAAGAAAAAATCAGACCATACATAAGGTGGAAAAGATAACTTTAATAGTATCCTTATAATCCTATGCTATCCACACTGCAAATCAACATCCCTCCGTGTAACTTTTGTTCAAGTCAGTATCTGGTTTTGGTACTTGTATTTCATTTACCATACATTGCCAAAACCGAGATCCAGCTGAAGCGGCTGCTCAAATAACAAAGGAATGGCTAGGCTCACAATAAAAGCTGCTGCCCTGCTGAAGAGAAAAATTCTGGCATTTAAAAGATCTAAGACCAATCCATGGAGTTACAGAGCAGCAAGTCTCACCCTGGCATCTGGCCATCAGCCGAACATAACACATCATGCTAGGATAGAATGTAAGCAATTAAATGTTTATGAGAAAATCAGAAAGCATATTGATCCTGTGCTAAGAGCCAAAGTACAATTTGATTTCCAAAATTCCTTTTATAAGGCTGGATGCAATTACATGTTGTCATGCGTTAAAAAAATAGTTGAGGGAACAAAACCAAGCATGATTTCCTTATACTTCATTTTTTTTCCTTATAGCTAACAAACAGGCGATAAAGAAGGGCACAGTCACACTAAATCATAAGAGAATAAAGAGGGAAGGAAACGTGAAATACTGACACTGAGAAAGAGAATAACAAGCGATGATAGATAAAACAAGCTAGACACCTGGGCAATTAACTAGGGAACTACTAATACAACATGTTAAATGATGTTCAAAAAAATGGTGGAGTAACAACAGCCAGGGCTGAAGCACAAGTCCCGAAGGAGACACGCGGTTCAGGGAATGCAGACATTATGGAACAACACTGATGGAGGAGAACCTGATGCAATGAAACCAGAAATCCTGGATAAGGACACCAAGAGGGGCACCGCTGACTGACCCAGGTCTGGACTAAGGAAAAGAGTCTACAACAATGGATGGACTTGTAAATGCCACTGCCTAAAGGGCATGGTGGCACAAAAAAAAAAAAGAAGAGACCTTTTTTAAAAAAAAATTAAAAGGCCGTAATTTGTCTCATTGTTCATACCTAGAAACAAATTTTAGATGATAAAAGAAAACAAGTAAACCTAAAATCTATCTACATATGGAGTATCACAGAAACTAAGGAAAGACACCTTCAGAAACAAAGCAGCTTCAGAAATTAGTTTTTATTGCAGTAGTTTGATGAACTTAAGTGTTTCAGGGATGGTGCAATTATTCTCAAAAAGTCTGTCTCCATCAGTACCCCATTTCAATCATCTGCAAGACTGCAGGAGAGATTTAGGAACTGCTATTTTCTGCAAGAACATAAACTGATTTTCCAAGCAGGGAAGCATGGTGGAGCCAGTCAATTGAGCTCACTGCAAAGCATTTAACATAGTACTAGAAGGAAAACCTTTAGGACGGTAACTGAAGTGCATAAGAACTTGCAACAGAGGTTAGGTGAACTTTTTCAGTGACTGATCTTGGAACTTACACTATTTAATGCTTTCATTGTCTTTTATTGATTAATAAACTGTATGGATTGCAGATGCATTATACATATAAAGAGAGTGACTACAGATACAGATAGTTTCAAAGTGTCATATGATATACTTAATGGTATTAAGCAAAATGAAAGAAATTTGAGTATAATATTACAAAATGTACCATCATACTGTCAGAAAAAAGAAATTATCCCTCTTCACAACTGAAAGCTCATCCAGTAGACACCAATCTGGGTGCATCAATTATCAGATAATTGAGCCATTGGGATGAAACAGTCAGGAAAAGGGCAATAGGATCTCCCACTTAGTGCTGTCAGGATATATGCCAAGGTATTTGAACTACAGAGATGAAAGTATTATTGCCATTATCCAAAGCCACTGACGATATCTCACCCAGAGTACTGACTGTATCCTTGGTCATTCACATCCTATAGCTGTGAGATCGGAAAGAGCTGGACTAACAGGAGCACGAGGGGAATGAAGAGCCTCTCATGTGCAGGGAAGCAAATAAAACATTGCTTCTAAGCACTGGAGCAAAGGGAGTACAACAAAGTGGGAGAGTAATAATAAAATAAAAAGCTGGTTTTAAGGACTAGCTTAACCAGATTATGCATTTAATAACATTGCATCAGGTCTCTGTACAACATCAGATTATTCAGTGACCCAAGAGGTTCCTTTGGCTTACGTGCCACCCTCAAGTAAGGGTCAGAGTGGTTAATACACTGAAATACAGAGGGTCCTGCAGCAAAGTCCACAAGGTGGAAGGTCCAAGCCTGGAGTCAGCCTCCGGCTTTTGGAACATATTTTCCAGGAGTATCAAGTGTGTGTGGAAGCAGGTAAGTCAGATACCGCTCAGATAACTTACCTGAAAAATATCAATGCATTTTGGAAAAACACTGCTAATCCAGGGTAAACATTAGTGTCTGCAAAGTAAGTAACAAGAAATATTAAGTTCTTTTGTAGTGGAAGGTGTATTGAAAACATTATTCATAGTAGCATTCTCTGACTACAAAACTAGATGGTATGGCTCTGACAAGACCACGCCACACACTTCCATTCTGCTGGATTTTCTGCCTTTCAGCTGACAGCAGAAATACTTTTCTATATGTGAAAATAAACAAACTTACTCTGTGTAACGTATGCTCCAAAAAGAATCCACATTGAAGCAATAAGGGAACCAAACATCAGCATAAAGCCAATGAAGAGCCAGACACGAGCACCTGCAGGAAATATTAAAACCTCTGAGAACCATGTGGACTATTTATATATCCATAGTGACAGATGATCCACATTACTGCTCTTTTATTACACAACATGTTATCTTGCTGAAGGCACAGAAGTCAAGTGTTATACCCTGTATCAAGGACAAGATAAAACAATATTTGCCTTCTCTGGTAAAAGACATAGTAGATGGATTCCCCTTATTTTAGTGAGGAACTACCAGAAATTTCCCCTCACCTGTAGAGGTGAAGGGAAATCATTTATCATCATTTAACACAACTCGGATTGGACTAATGATGAGTTACTTTGCCAAAGCTATAGAGTTTGAGGTAAAGGTGGCATTCCAACAGGGCACGTAAAAAGAACACTTCCTGTATTTACTTCAGAAAGGTATTTTCAGACAGGCAACATCTACCATAGCTAGACCTTACCTGCTGAAAAAGGCAGATGACACCATTGAAAATAATCAATCTGCTCACTCACAGGAAAGGAAAAATATTTCTATGTAAAGATTCTCTCAAGCTGATTTATGCATGACACACAAAAAGCATTGTACCCTAGTACAAAAACCAGTAAAATCCTACCAGATTTCCAGTGGAGCATTCCAAAAGTCACATGAAAACAGATATTGGGGTCCACATGGGAAGTGATAAGGGAATTATGAATGAAAGCAGAGAGGACAGCAGGTCCACTGACACGACACAGTAGGTGGCATACAGAGGAAACAGAATGTTTGTAATACATTCTAAAATAAGACCTTCCGAAGGATGGTCTGCTCCATAGCCTACCATAAGGCAGAAGTTTTTCTCCCAGCAGCTATACAGGATTTGCAGAGGAAAGTTGACGTACTCAAGATACAGAGAAGATGAATTTTTCTAAGTTCGCCTTTTTAACAAAGGCGGTATTTACCTCCAAGTGTTTATTTTGTAAAGAAATTAACTTTATAGAAGTTCTCTTCTGCTCCTTAACTTCTGATTCTTATTTAAGCACCACTTAGAAAAAAGGCAACACCTAAATAATCAGCATTTCATCTCAGCGTGATTTTTAGAGTTCATTTACCTGTTCTTCCTAAACATCCATCACTGTAGCTGTCTCCTCTCACCTGTGCATTTGATACAGCATTTATCCTAGGAACAAAAAAAAAGCATATACACTTCAGATTATTAGAAAATAAATTTAAAGTTTTAACTAAAAAGCTAGCTTTTATTTAAGATGGGACAAATTCTGGAAAAATTACTTGGCATTCTGTATAGTCACATGTTCCTTAATGGAAGGATTTCAACTGGATTTCAAGCAAATCCCATATTTGTTATAAGTTTTACTTAAATTTCTACAGAAATTAACAGACCTGTAAGATGGAAGAATTGCCCTGGTTTGTGACTGAAATATTCCCAGTTGCTTTCTGGCTGTTTAAGCTTTTAAAATACCTAAAGCCACTTCACAGGAATAATAACAGCCAGTATCATGATCGTGAGAGCACCATGTTACGAGCTGCTTTCCTTCACAATCGATACTGTAAGCATTGCAGTGAGAGACACCCTGTAAGGAGGGACAGTACATTTTCTTAAAATGAATTACACTCCTGAGACAAAAAAAACAAACAAACCACAACAGAAACTTTCAGGTACCAAGTGTTAAGAGAGTCTTACATATCCAAATGAATCCTTTTTTCTTGACAGTATTGTATGACTCAATAAAAGCTATTTACATCTTTGTAACAATAGCTATAATATTACTACCTCTCCCATCTGAGGAAGTTTTGAGTCAATTATTTAAAAACAGGGGAAAATGCAGTCAAATGATTCACACCGAGGTAAGCAACTGGGCAGCGTTACATGGATTTTGATCTAGGAATCTAAATACTTATCACAGAAAGCAACTTGCATATGAAGGAAGGGCTGCTTTCTTACATTCAGCCAAAGTGCACAGGAAAAGCAATTTACTCTAAACAGATGGGGGGGAGGGGAGATAAACCAATGAATAAACAGATTATGATCAGAAACAAAGGCCACAGGTAAAAAAGGCCTTTACATTGCCATGCAAAAAAGTACAACACGATTACTCATAAGTAATTTATAACCAAGTGATTCAAAGTTTCATCATAGACCATGTTGTCTAGTAAAAACTGTGCTTAGCAGCTCACGCTTATTGTATAAGAACTCCCTTTACATACACTTACATGAAAAAAGCTAGTGTTGAAAACACCCCACAGGTATGGAACGCATGGTTCATTTGTTCTGGCTTAGGGTAAACCACCGCTGCATCTATCATTATCCACCAACCTGTGAAAAACTAGAAATAAAACAGACCAGTATTATCAGGCTGGAAGGGTACAGAGACAAGAAGACAAAACACGGCAAACGTTGATGCAAACAATTGGTTTAACTGTCTTTCAGCAAGCACAAACTATTCTAGAAAGTTATTCGTTTTAAGTCGGACTCTAAATCTGTTTGACATGCAAGTTCTGCATCAAACTTAACACGGATATTTTCAGAGAAGCATTTGGGAATTAGCTATATTTTCTATTCACATTATGTATCAATGCACGGTTAAATTCCTTGTACGGTTTTAAGAACAAGAGTCCGGATTCCAAACACATATGAGACACGAACTATGTATAACGTAGGTGCTCTAACATATTTAACTATGCAAAAAACCCACTAGGAATTTCAATCTTTTTTTGAAGAAGAGATAGCAGAACTAATACATCATTATCAGACAAATCGCAAAGTTACACAAGTCGTAAAAAAAAAGTCTAACAATTACACTTTAAAAAAAATTAAAGAAATATACTGGACTGAGGTGCAGTTAAGAATGAAATTTCACTAAATTCGAAACAAAAACGAACTGTCTGTTGTACTTCCAAATTTGTCAACACAGTTATGATTCATATCCTCTCAAAACTTACCAATACACCTGCAACTACTGAAGCGATGGTATTTCTTCTTTCACTCCAGTCAATACACTCACACTCCGGCCAGCGGAAGTTGTCTAGGAATCCTGCCATTTCCTCGAAGATTAGGCTGCCCTTCTTATTGTGCACTTACACATGAATTTTTCCATTAACAACTGTGTCCTGAACACCTGAAATGCAGCCAAAGATGCATTTAATACACAGCAGCAAAATCCTGAGATGTTTGACAACTCTCATGAGCAATTTTTACAATGTGTTGGTTTGTTTTGGTTTGGTTGGGGGTTTTTTGTTTGTTGGGTTTTTTGTTGTTCTTCGTTTGTTTTTTACAGATTTAAGTATTCCATATACTCTATGGATTCTATATTGAGCTATATTAAAAAAAAACAAACAACAAACCTACCTTACAAACAGAACTACCAGCCAAAATCATCACACAGCCCAAAAACTTATGCATTACAAACAAATCATTGTATCTGAAACCGAAATTAAATTCAATACACAGTTTGTGCAAATATATGAGACACAAAAATAAAAGCAAGCAAAAAAGCAGGAGTGGAAAAGCAAGTATTTCAATCTAAGTTTCATCTTCAAACCATAATGCTCTCCCTCACATAGCAGTTAAAAAAAGTAAGACACATACAACAGAGCTTCATACACAGAACTTGGTCTTTAAGTCAAGCCAAGGAATCTTGCATCAGATACCTGTATTTCCAGTATCCAAATAAGACAGATGCCTTGTAACACAGGGAAACAGGGACCAACTCGGTAAATTGACTAATACCAACAGTAAAGCATGTCCTGCTTCCCACACAGAGAGGATCACACAGAACTTTAAATACAGGAACAGGACAGTAAAGTTAATTAGCATGAGAAAGTGACTACTGAACAAACAATTTGGTGCGACAGTAGCTATAAAATATTCTGCACTACTTATCTGCTCTTGCACTGTAAGAAGATTAGCATATATAGTTTGAACATTGGAAAAGAATATTTACCATTTTCCTATTTAGCAGTGACTCACAGTCACTCTTAATGCCCTTCTATTTTGTTCCAGTATCGTCAACTTCTGTATTTTCCCAGCTTCTGTAGTTTCCAGATACTTGTTAAAGGCTAACAACAGGCAAATATCCTTTATGATTATGTTACGCGAACGACCGATATAGAACAATTTTTCTGGTTAATAATAGCAACTAGAAGCCCACAGCAAGAAGCAGAATAAATGTAAATAACTAGTTTGCCTAGACTACAAACACAGGCCAACTACTACCAACAACAAAAAAGTTTGTCCTCCTGATCCAAGTTCCAGAAATCCATCCAGTCATGATGTGACCTTAAAGCATTAAAAATTAATCACTCAATTCCAAAATTATTTCACTTTTGTACAGTATCTGGGCTCAATCACATAGTTATTTTCCTAGATTACACTTTTACCTAGCAATTTGCAGATCCTCACTCTTTCTACACCAAAACTGCTGTACAGAGCTATTACAGATTTATAACCCCTCCTACAGCTTTTCTTTTCCACTCTTAAAATGGCTCCACTTCTACTTTGTTTATTCCTCCTCAAACCCCGAACATGTCTCTTCCTCTTCCTGCAGTAATCCCTCCCTCCCCCTTCCCAGTTCCTTGCTCAGCCACACTGGAACACAGCTCATGGTTCCCACTGCTGTCACCACTACAGACTACTGGGTTCTCGCCCTGCGCTGGGGCTGGCCGCAGGGAAGAGGAAATGGACAGACGCTGCGCTTCGCTGTTTCTTCTCCCCACCGAACAACACCGTGGTGGGTTCGTCAAATCTACCAAAGTTATCACCTTGCCTGTACACACATTTTCAGAATGACTTAGGCTGTATTTTTTCAAAGCTGTGTTTTCCTTTGGAGTTTTTTTCCCCCATTATGGGCCATTTAGATAGTATTAAGGTATCTAAATAAAACCGCCTCCTTCAAACACACCGTAAATTTCTACTACAATTCAGAAAGCAGGTCAAGAAAAGCCACTGGAAAATATGTCAACAAAACTGAAATTATCTTTCACCCTCTACTTGGATGCCATCAAATGTGCTGACAGGAACCTCATGAAGTCCAGCAAGGGGAATTGCCCAGTCTTGCACCTAGGAACAACCCCATGCACCAGTATGTGATGGGGGCCACCCAGCTGGAAAGCAGCTTGGCAGAAAAGGACCTCATGGTCCTGGTGGACACCAAGTTGAGCATAAGCCAGGGATGGGCCCTTGCTGCAAAGGGGGTGAACAGTATCCTGGGCTGCATTAGGAGCACTGCCAGCAGGTCAAGGGAGGTGATCCTTCCTCCCTACTCAGCACTGGTGAGGCCACACCTGGAGCGCTGTGTCCAGTTCTGGGCTCCCCAGAACAAGAGAGACATGGACGTACCAGACAGAGTCCAGTGAAGGGCCACAAAGATAGTGAAGGGACTGGAGCATCTCTCCTGTGAGGAAGGGCTGAGAGAGCTGGGACCGTTCAGCCCGGAGAAGAGATGGCTCAGGGGGTCTTACCAACATACACAAATAGCCTGTTAAATTATTGGGTGACTTAATGAAATAAATAATCTTACTTCTAACAAACTGCTCTATTTCAAAAGGTTGAAACAAAACGAAATAATTCATTCCCTTCTACGATATAAAATGGCAATATAGTTTGTTTTGTCAATATAATTAAGCCAACTTTCAATCCAAAAACTGACCAGCATTTATCCTAGAAAAACCCTTTCAACTTTGCAAAGTCAGTGATGATAAATGTGACATTGCACAAACCCCTGTCTTAAGTGTTTTTTAAACATCAGGGTACAAAACCCTAGTGATGCTAGGAGAAGGTTGGACTTGATGACCCTGGAGGTCCTTTCCAACCATAACGATTCTGTGACTCTGTGAAAACAGGCATTCTGCTCACTTCAGAAGTCTGAGACAAAACCTCTCTCGATGCTCAATTGTATTGGATATCAAACGGTTTTCACAACTGCCTTAGTCACAAATGAGTGATGCTGGGGAGACTGGAAAAAGGTGATTTTTAATTTTTTTAATACCTTCTAAGACACAGGGCAACTTTATGCCAAAGCATATTATCAGAAACTGTACTTTTGATGCTTGATACTGGCTCACAAACCTGCACTTTGCTTTAACCTCATCTTTGTGTTCAGAAGACAGAATAGGTGAAATAAACAGCATCTGCTGGTGGTCTTTCTACAGCACTGACTAGTAACTGACAACACAATCCTCCTGGTTCACTGGAATAAGATGACAGACACAGAGAAACAAGGTGCAGAGAATTTGCAACAGAACACAGACAAGAAGTCTAGAATTATTTCTACACCTGTCTAATGCCAGAAATTAGCTTTGATTTCACAAAGCCTAGTGCCAGAGCAGGCATGCAAGAATAGAGTCGGCAGCAAAAGGAAACCGAGGTGCTAATGTGGCTGCCCCTTGTCCAAGATGATCTAAACATTAACCAATGCCATTCAGAATTCCGCAAAGGAGTCTTGCATGGGAGACTTTCAAGAGAGCAACACTTAACAGTAAAAGTAACCATTTCTCTCACTGCTGACACAGCTCTTTATGTGCACAGACTTCACGACTAAAAAGCAGTTCTTCTAGCATTTACCGAATGTACCTATGTTCTGTGACCAGCATCTGGATGTTCCTCTCTTTCAGAGGACAAGGCCATCTCTGATAAAATGCACACTTGACTGAGGACACGACAAGTAAGGGCTGCAGGGTTTCCATAAAAAAGGATGGCAAGAAGCAGACTGCAGGATGCCAGAAGAATTCATCCAGCCTGAAGTCCAACCAATTACTTTCCCATGCCTTCATTTAAAAGGTAAGGATAGTGCTGATCAGACTCGCTGGGAGGATGGACAGCACCGAGCCAACCCAAATGCAACAGGTTGGCCACTCTCTCACATGTTGTTAAATAAACACCTAGCTATTATTGGGTTTAATTATTTAACTATTTCTTTAATATAATTATATGATTATTTAATTATTATATATTGGTTTTAATATGCTAGAGGGAAGGGATATACTGACAGGCTAGACAGAAGGGAAGCCTGAGGGACCCTGACAAGCTTGAGGAGTGGGCCCATGCAAACCTCATGAAGTTCAATGAGGCCAAATACAAGTCCCCAGCCGGGGCTGGGACAATCCTCAATATCAATACAGGCTTGGAGTCAAGTGGAATGAGAGCAGCCCTGTGCAAAAACAGGATGTGAGCCAGCAACGCACACTTGCAGCCCAGAAAGCCAATTGCATCCTGGGCTGCACAACAAGAAGCAGGTCGGGGGAGGTGCTTCTCCCCCTCTGTTTCAATCTGTGAGACCGCACCTGGAGTGCTGCATCCAGCGCTGGAGTCCCTAGCACAAGACAGACACGGACCTGTCAGAGTAGTCTAGAGGACGGCCAGAAAAATTGAGGTTTCCCATCTGGGAAGGCTGAAACACCTCTCCTACAAAGACAGGCTGGGTGCTGTGGTTGTTCAGCCTGGAGAAGAGAAGGCTCCAGGAAGACCTTATTGCAGCCTTTCCATATTTAAAAGAGGCTTAGAAGAAAGACAGAGAAAGACTTTTTACCAAGCTCTGTAGAGACAGGACAAGGGCCAACAGTTTTAAACCAAAAGATGGTAGGTTCAGACAGGCCATATGGAAATTCTCTACCATGAGGGTGGTGAGACGCTGGAACAGGTTGCTCAAAGAAGCTGTGGGTGCCCCGTCATTCAAACTGTTCAAGGCTAGGTTGGACAGGGCTTTGAGCAACCTGATCTAGTGCAAAGTGTCCCTGCACACAGCAGGGGGGTTGGAACCTTTTAAGGTCTCTTCCAACCCAAACCCTTCTGTGATTCTATGATAATATGTATGTCTTCAACACCCCAGCAAAAAAAGGAAGAAAATAGTAAGCTATATTTCAACTGTGAAAGACAGTGACATTGTGGAATTGAGTCTCTGCCAGCACCGCAAGAGCTAGGCTAAAGCTTGTCCTCATACGGGTTAATATGGACACATACATAGGTTTTAGCCCAATTATGTCCTACTATATAGACAGAAAACTCTGATGAAGACAGATGTTTTCAGCTGGACTTTCTTATCTGAATAAAGGTACAAAACTCACTCTCTTGGTTTAAACTTTTACATCCGCATACTCCACAGCAACGAAACAGTAAAAACCTCTTGCATTAGCTGTCCTTCAATGCCCTTCCTACAATCTGTCTCCTCCCCTTTTCCAAGGGCAGACAGGTTCTCCCACTGTTCTCAGGAAGCATTTCTCACTCATGTACAACAAGCAGAAACACAAGAACACTTGCAAGAGCAAACCGATGACTGAAGACAGTTACACTCACTGTAAAAATACTTGGTAGATGCTAGCACTCATGCTAAAACAACCAGTATATTATTCAGAAAAATGAAGCTAAATGAAAACATGAGAATCAAGAGCTTAAAATTTTCAGTTTCTCTCCCCCAAAATGAGTTCATTTCACTTGAGCAAAACAGTAAAAGCAGTTTTTTTAACTGAAAATACAAAAAGTCTGCAAAAATAAAACCATTTTAAGCTATGCAAGGGCCCTGGAATACTGTCAGGTTAGCGGAGAATGGAACCTCCTCATTCCAGGAAGAAAGTAAAAGACAGACAGGAGGAAAAGAAATTTAAATTCAAGAAGAAAACTATTTTTCTCAAAGAAGACAGCATCTCCCACACGCAACCAATCAGAACATGCTTTAAGCCACATCCTTTCCCCGTATGTGTAGACTATGAAAAGATACTTGACATGGCCACTGTAAGAAGCTTACGTGAACATTTCTATTAAATCTACTGTTACTTTTTAAAGGGGGCTCTTTAGATCACTCGTTTCAGTAATTACACGCAGTTTCACTTTCAGTTTCCCATACACCATAGCACTATGCTATATCGTCTGGTTTTTAAGTATTACAGAAAGACAAAAGGAGGAAAGGAATTTTTAAATTAACTTATACAAAAATAAGGCTGTGTGGCAAAATTATTGAACAGGTAATCACTGTGGAGTGCTCAGCCCTACAGTAATGTAACTGCTGTCTACAGCAAGTATTCTTTAACAGCTCTATTAAAGTTTGAAGACTTGAGACAGGCAGAAAAAAAAGAGATCAATTCTGCAATTATCCACAGGCCTATTTTTGCTCACAAGGGTATACTAAGTGCCTCAATATTTCTTTAATGGGCTCAAGCCATGACGGGGCAAGGTGAGGCAGAATCCCACAGCCGCAGTCAAAGTCCTGACAGTAAATCTTGCACTGCGGGTGGCACTGCTTAGGAAAAATAAATAAATAATTTTTTAAAAATTCCATCTACGGACCTCAAACTTTCTGCTCAGCACCACCGCCTCCTGGATACCGCCAGTCTGGGAAACACCGGGCCGGGCCCCGCAGCTCCCCCGGCCACCCCGGCCCCCGGAGACAGGCCCGTGACTTCCCGCGGCTGAGGCCGCGCTTACGGCAAAAGGTCACGGCTCCGGCGTGAGGGGCGGGGGAGCGCGGCCAGGCACCCCACGCCCCTGGCGCCTAGGGCCCCTTGGCGCTGCCCTCCGCTGCCTCAGGCCA
>VZZY01007350.1:2316-68224 GCA_013400335.1 Eurystomus gularis | reverse complement strand
GGAGGGGAGGGGAGGGGAGGAGAGAGGAGGGGGGTGGCTCGGCCGCGTCCAAGATGGCGGCGCGGGTTGTGAGCCAGCGGCTCTCAAGGGGGCAGGGCGGCGCTGGTACTCTTCTGCGCGTTTTCTTTCAGTATGCGCACACTCGTACAGGCAGGCCTTAAGTACTTTCGAGCCTTTGGTCTCCCGAGTGAGTTCCGCCCTAGCAGGAGACAAGTTCCCCTGCCTCTTCACGGGTTTGTGAAACGGCGTCCCCTGCGGGGCTTACCCTGACAGAGGGTTGGTCTTTCCCGGCATTTTCACCTTTGCCCATAACACGGTCTTCAGACTGCTGCGAGCGTCTCTGAGCTGCCGTGCCAGCAGCTGGCATTTGCTGGGGTCACCCGAAAAGGCTGTGCCAGACCTGTAGTGATGGAGAGCTCCTGGCCTCTGCTGGGCTGCGGAAGGGCAGGGAACACCTAGAATCATAGAATCATTAGGGTTAGAAGAGCCTCTAGGATCATCAAGTCCAACTTTCCTCCCAACATCTTCCTGGCCACTAGACCACGTCCTGAAGTGCTACATCTAGTCATTTTCTGAGCGCTTCCAGGGATGGTGACTCCACCACTTCCCTGGGCAGCATGTTCCAATGCCTAACCGCTCTTCCAGTAAAGAATTTTTTCCTGATATCCAATCTGTACCTCCCCTGGTGCAACTTGAGGCCATTACCTCTTGTCCTGTCGTTAGTTACCTGGGAGAAGAGACTAGCACCAGCCTCATTACAACCGCCTTTTAGGTAGTTATAAAGAGCAATGAGGTCTCCTCTCAGCCTCCTCTTTTCTGAGCTGAACAACCTCAGTTCTCTCAGGCGCTCCTGATAAGACATTATTAGACATTTGTCTAATAACACCTGGTGGGTTTTCCTACGGCCTCTGGTATTGTCTGGCTGTTGGGGAATGGCAACTCCAGCTAAAGAAACCCCAAGCCAAGAAACAGTTCTCAGCCTGGAAAGGAGGACCCAGATGCATGAAGTCAAGGCCCAGCAGATGGAAGACAACAATTTAATTCCTCCCTGAACACCAGCATCTGTTATTAAAAAACAGACAAACTAACAAAACCCCTTGTGGTTTTTATTAATGGTACATGATGGGGCATGGTTGAGTGTGCGGCATGTCCAACCAGTGAAATGGTGGCATTGACATCTGAAAGGAAGCAATGATCACATAGAGCGATCTGCTTTGTTTTATGGCTTCCAGTATTATACTCTGACTGCTCATCCTCTTACGGCTTCGCCAGTATGCTATCTTGGTGAAAAAACAACACTAAAATGCATTGTTTCATGTTCTTTTCTATTCATTAGGTAATGGTTTTCGACTTCTTTTTTAAATTTCAAATTCCCTTTCTGTAAAAGTCGGATTTTTGTATTGGAAATTTCTGTGTATATTGTATTTCTCTGCTGTCTTTTCACTTCATCACCTAAGAAAACAATTTGGTCAAATAATTGCAATACAAATTGACCCACTGGAATGAGTGCAAGTTTAAATGACCTTCTTCTGGCCAGCCATGTAGCTGAGGGACGTTGCAGGGCTGCACAAGTTATGTTTCTGACTTAAATTGTCACAACCTCCTAAGTAGAAGGAAAAATTCCCCAAAATGTTGCAAAAGAGAGAGAAATTTTGTCATCTTAGAAGAAACAGGACTTCTTTCCTTGTAGCGGTTTGCTGTTCAGTCACAGGGAGAAAATATAGAACTGTGAGTTTGTGAATCTATGGAAGGTAGTCTACAGGTACTCAGTAAGTGATGCTTAGGACTGTTGTAGCAGGTGTGTCTCCTTAAACTGGGAGGTTCAAGTACAGCATCTGCTCAGTGGTACACAAGCTGTTAATTCTGTAGAACTTCTAGACAAACTTTGCAGATTTCCTATAAAAATTGTTTTAGTGGTGTGGAACGAATGGCTTGTGTTACCATTAATGCATTTTTTTTTATTTCTCATTGCCTGTCTTTAAGACACGCAGATACTGCTCAGTGCTATATTGGGATGTATCAATTTTGTTTTCAGTAACGAGTGGTAGTATTGCAAGCTTGCCAGACGTTAACCAAAGGATTTCAGATACTACAACGAAAGGACTGAGCTGATGAAGAGGATGGTGTAGGAACCAGTGGAGAATAAAATAACACGTATTATATACATTGTATCTCCAGCACTGCTTGTATTAAATTTCTTCAAAAGATAAAAAGAGTAGTAATTAAAGAGGGCACAGTTCCAGTGTGTGCTAGATATTAAAATAATCTTTATATGTATGTATGTATTATGTTCCATTATGAATAATAAGGTCTGTGGGAGTTATGTGTGCAGGTTTTAACTGGGGTGTTTCTGTTCAGCTGTAGACCATGAAAGCTATGTTTTATTTTCACAAGTTGTCTTTGAGATTCTTTTCTTGTCAGAGGATATAAAATTGCTCTTTGCATAGGGACTGAGCAATGATCTCAGCTCTTGAATACCACAGTGAAGCTTTTTTTTTTTTTCTAGGGTTGAATACTATTAACATTGTATAACTGGTTGGTAGGGAGGAGGTCTTTATGCTGTTAGCTAAGGAAAAATGGAAAGAGAGAATGGTCCATGCTGCTGAATTCTGTGGTGAGATCTGTTTTGGAGGGCGGGTGGCATTAAGGGGATCCTACTGGGAATCCTCCTGTTAGGTCAGAGGATGAAAGGGAACAGGGCAGCATGAAGGTCTGTTTGTCTCTTTCACCCTCTCACCCTTATCCTTGGCTTTAGGAGATCAGAAATCATTTGGATCTAAAGCAGGACCTGAAGAAAGAACTCAAATCTGTCTGGAGAACTCCTCAGCCTTTTGTGTGGACAAGCAGCAGAGTCTGACACGGTAAGGGAAGACGATTCAAATGAGATGTCCCTCTCTACAGCCTCTACAGCTGGTCCCTCTCTAGGACCAGCTGTTTTACCAGCTTTCTTTTCTTCCAGCATGCTTTTGAATTGCTTTGCAAAAAATGTCTTTAGTGTCCTCATTAGGATGTGGAATGGAAATGTGCATTTTTTCCACAGGGTAGGAGGCACTGCTTGGCTTCACTCTTCCCAGTCAGGAACCTAAATTTATTCTGCATTAGAAAACTTCAGTGACTTGTGAAATTGTATTTAAAGGAAAAAAATAGTTTTGCTTTTAAAACCACTTTGCTTTTTATTAATAACAGTTGGACTGTAGTGCCTAATGAACCTTTGTAGACAGCCTGTTGACTGTTAGAGATAGAGCAGTTGTAACCCTTTACTTTTAAGTTCAGAGCAACTTCCTAGTGACTCTAGAATTATTTGTTGAGCAAAAAAGGAAAGACAAAGTCTGATGTATTGGATAGTTACACAGTATAAAGACTTAGAAATGTCTTTGGCAAGGAAATCAGTCTGGCAATTGATAGAGCATTAAGAATCTGTGATGCCTAGACCACAATACCTAAAACTTAAAATTAGTCTCTTAGATAGTGCACAACAGTTTGTAGTCCCCAAGGACAGGCTACTTGAAGTACTTACATTGCACTTGGATGATTTAATAATTATGCAAAAATATACATAGTTAAATTTATTTTGTTGATATTAGGTTAAGACATCTTAATGCTGTCTCAGGAACTCTAAACGTGGTTATTGATTTGTCACGGTTCTATGAACATCTGTTCCAAAATATTATACCTCAGTGTCACCATTTAGCTTCTGTTTGCCTTTGGAAGCTATGTGAAGAACTCAAACCAATGTTTTTGATTTCTTGTGAAAAGACTGCTGGTATGTTGCTTACAAAGCTGGTGTTTGATGGTATCTTTAATTTATTATCTATTTCCTGCGTAAGGACTGGTTTATGCCATTAGCATCTTCCTCAAAGGTCATGTTCTGGGGTGGTTTTTCTTTCTGACATTTGTCCACATTCAGCACATACAGAAAAATTAAGTTGCCAGATGTGACCTAATATTTCTGAAACTAATCAAATCTAATTTGCCTAGAAATATTATTGTGGAACTGTTTTTAAATGTCAGTGTGCTAATGAAATTAACAGTTGTTCTTTTATTGCCATGCTGTTCTGCTGGAGTTGCCCCCTTAGCAATCGTCAAAGTATAAAACCTGTTCTAAAAGCTGTCTTTGCCATTTATTACTGAGGATATTTACAGTCATAAAAGTTCCCAGATGGACCACGTGTTCAGCTGGAAAGATATTTATCTGTTGGTAAGTTACCTAGAGCATTTTTATGGAACTTTTGGTCCTATCCTGTGTAGTTGTGCCAAGGACTTGATGGCACCTCATCATGACAAGATTATTTCAGCATGGATTCTAAGAGAGGAAATCTTGACTATGCTGAAACAAGTGGAAAAAAATTTCAGTGATTTCACTGCTGTCGGTATTTAAACCAAGTGTGAATGATGCAACCATCCAGTGACACTACTGGTGAAACCACTTTGTTCAGATGTCTTACAGGTATCTTTCTAGTACAAACTGGATTGATATTACTTAAAAATCATGAGACATATAATTTTTTCTTATTATTTTTACATGGGTTTTTGGAATAAATAGATAGAACTACGTATGATGATTCTGGGTTTGCACAGGTTAATGGCTGATCGGGTGCTTGTGATTGGCAGCGGAGGGAGAGAGCATGCGCTGGCCTGGAAGTTGGCCCAGTCTCCACATGTAAAGCATGTGTTTGTTGCTCCCGGAAATGCAGGAACAGCTGACAATGGGAAAATTTCCAATTCAGGTAAAAAGGGGAAAAAATAAAATACTGTGCCAAACAATCAGTAATAAGGGTGTTGGGACTGAAACTAAACTGACCACATTTGTATTGAGTAGGTAGGAGATAACAATTACTCTTTCTTTTATGGGTACCACAAATTATTTAAGGCACATATTTATTTTTCCTGTATGTTCTGTTTCTGAATTTTGGAACTGTCTACTAAAACATCATACTGTATCTATTTTTGGCTTCTTAAGGTAGTGAGGCTTATATGAGTCTGCATTTCTACGCCTCATCTCTGTCTTCCCACTGTTATGCTTGAATTCACTGCCTAATTTCAGTGAAACTTAACAGAGGACTAGAAGACTCAAAGTTATTAACTTTTGGATAGAAACTTCTCTGGTGTCTGCCCAGGCTGCTCAGCCAAATTTAGCTACATCATGCACCGGCATTGAGTAAATCTTTGCTCAAATGTTGAAATTGAGTTTCCTTATGAAGTTACAGTTTTATTTTTTAAAGTTTTATTCTCTTATGATAAGCAGCTTTTAAAAGTTTATGTTGATTACATACAGCAAATAAAATACGTTTAATAAGTTAGCAGATGTGTATTAAAAACAGTCATGCAAGTTGGAAATGTTCACAGTTCCTTCTGGAGTCTGTTATTGCTATATTGTTTGTTTTACTTTGCCCTTCGTGGGCTGTTTCAATCATACTCCTTAGGGAGATCAAACAATGACAATCTCATCTCCCATTTCTTAGTTAGGCTTTACAGTGGTAACTTAATTATATTTCATTTTCTCTTCCAGCTGTATTAGTGAGCAATCACACTATAGTCACCCAGTTCTGCAAAGATCATAACATTGGACTTGTGTTAGTCGGACAAGAAGGTCTTTTGGCAGCTGGTAAGATGGAAATAAATTAACTTGACAGTAAAAATCAGCACCTTGAATTCTACTTTAAAATGACCTCTTTTGGCTCTTAGGACACACACTGGCTTAATGAAACTGAAAAGCAAGAAAATTTGGATTATCTTGTAATTGTAAATTGTTGTCACTTAAAACATTTGGCTTCACGGCTCTGTGCTGCTTTTTGTACATTAGAAAGCAGAAGGGGAAATCAAGAATCGGTGATGGCTACAAGTACTCTTGTGTCTTCTGCTCTGCTTTTCCTCATACAAAGAATTTTCTTGCAATAGTCCTAACATTGTTGCAGTATGCAACCAGTACCCAGACATCACGTGCATTTAGTGTAATGTGGTACAGTAAGATCTCCGTGTCTTAAATAGTGAACAGAACTGTCAGACAGTCCTAACAGTAGTCACAGGGTGGTAACTGTGACAGTGCTTAGTAATGTGAAGAGCTAAAGGTCTCTTGAAAGTACATGATTAAACAGGTGACTGGATATGCAGAACCTTATTTTAAGGGTGAATTAACTGTTTCAGACAAGGAAAAGTGTAACAGAGTGCCAGAACGGTTATGTGCTTTTCATTTTGTCAAAATGAATTGACATTTCCAAAGAGATGACTTGATTCTTTTGCTATTTTTGATAATTAGGGATTGTTGATGACTTGAGAGCAGCAGGGGTTAGGTGTTTTGGACCATCTGCAAGAGCAGCCCAGCTGGCGTCAAACACCAGTCTGGCCAAAGCCTTTCTGGATCGACATGGCATCCCAACAGCAAGATGGAAAGCCTTCACCAATCCCCAGGAAGCTTGTAGGTTTATTATCAGGTAAATATTTTGATACTGGAAATTCCTCTGTCATGTTTTCTATGCATTTGGCCCTCATCCATGGTAGTTAATTAGAACCTGGTAACTTTTCAACTGTTGTTCTTCTCAAGTAGCTACCAAATTAAAATTAGTTTTGTACTTAGGGACGGATGGTGAAGGGGCAGGGAACTAAAATGGGTGGATTTTTCTGTATGCAGAACACAGCTCTTCTTCCCTTTGATCAGCTTTTGCAGGATGCTAGTTAGCCATTTAAAAGACAAAAATATTTGTGACAGAGAAAAATATTTCAGTAAATCTTTCTGTAAGGGTAAGAATCATTTCTATGCAGATAACAGCAAAATGCTATCTTTGGAGTGATTTGGGAGTTACTGGTCAAATACTCATAACTTAAGGAGAATACCCTTATTTTTTCAAGGCTAGACAGCATCTCTCTTACATGGAGGGAGAAATGTAACTGCATATCTCTACAATTGCTTCAAGCATTAATGCCTCTGAAGTCATTGGAGATCCATTTGGAAGGGTAACTTACTGCTGTGGCTATTTCGGTCCAGTCTCACAGCAGCTGCTGTGTTCAGCTACACTGGTCTGTGGCTATGTGTTGGTTTCACGGGCTACTTGTCTTTGCTGTCACGTGCTACATGTGGTATAATCTAGTGGAACTATTTTTTTTTTAAATAAAAACAACCTTTTCACTGACTGTGGTCAGTGACAGCATTTAGTCTGTATTACTGCCATGCAGAGAAACAGACTGACAACTTGTATATTGGCAAGCATGCATGAGACTCAAAAAGGAAAACCGTACCTCAGATCAGCACGCTGAGATGTGGAAGAAGGGAGCTTTGTGTGAGCCTGCTTTGGCCGGTGGTATAAATCTAGGGTTGAGATTTATCCTAATATAAATCATAACATGGAAATGAGGAATGAGATGTTGTTTCAGAAAACAGGCTACTAGTGTGAGGAATCAGCTTTTCAAAAGGAACATTATATTTGACTGTCCAGAAGCCAGGGAGAGGTGAATGGATAGAGTGTAGTTAAAATAGGTTAATGTTACGCCGTTTTATTCTTTTGTGTCTTTGAGATTTAATTTGTGTTTAAGAGTAAGTGGAGCAATTCTGGGGATACAGTGTGTAATACACTAGTTCTAACATATCCTTTATATACAAGACCTAACTCAGCCCTAACCTTGCAACCCTAAGAACTTCCATAGTGGTTTATAGGACTATGTACTGCAATCTAGTGTTACAAAACTAAATCATCAATGAGTTCATCTTTCCAAACCTATGGCAGGAATAAAATAGTAACCCAGCTCAGGGAAAAGAGAAAGAAACTGTGAGGTGTTCAAGTTCAGTGACTTGTCTGAGGATTTACATTGAGTGGGTGTCAGAACCAACAACAGAATTTATGGATTTCTGGCTCACAGTCCTGGGCTGAGGGCCATGACAGGATGAGCTAGCAGGGAATGTGTTTTTCTGATGTGTTATTCTTCAACCGTTAAGAAAAAAATGGAAGAATATGGGAGGCATTCATCTTAAAAATGATAATTTCACTGGATGTGGTAGGGATGCCTGAATCTCACTTTTGCTCTCACTTAAAGCACAGACTTTCCTGCACGAGTTGTACGGGCAAGGGGCCCTGCTGCTAGAAAAGAAGTGACTATCGCAGCCAGCAAAGAGGAAGCCTGCAGAGTTGTCCAAGAGATTATGCAGGTGGATAAATCTTTAATTATTCAGTGAGAATCCAATTCTTGATGTCCTTTAGCCCATGAGTTTGTAATTTCGGCCACAGGAAGCAAGTATTTTCAGCAGAAACTTGCCTATTTGGCTAAGGAATTTCTCTGGGTATCATTCTCAGTTCTCAAATTCCTCATGTTTGCCTCAGGCAGTGGGCAGTGAGTAGGGCGTTGTAGAGTTTGTGACTGAACTCTTGTTCCAACACTGAGTCCCACTGCCTCACCCCTCCAACTTTTTCATTTTTCATTGGCTCCTGGGGCCTGCTGCAGTGCATTTCAAAGTCTCTTCCTTATCTCCAAATGAGATTGGCTTTGCTCAACATACCAGCATTCAAGCGAGCCAGTATTTTTCCTATATGTTGTTCTTTTCTGTTAAAAGAAAATAAAGGATTTAGTCAGTAGGTGACATATTGCTAACTGGAAATATTTCTTTTTTGTACAGGACAGAATGTTTGGAGACATGGTTGTTATTGAAGAACTTCTTCAAGGGGAAGAACTTTCTGTATGTGATCAATGATGTGGTTATGTGCTTTTATTCTTTGGCATTATTGCTATGCTCTAAACAGAAACACAAAAGTTTATTGTTTCAAATAGGGTTTTTTTAAATTTGCACTTACATGAACAAATATGTAATCTAAGCAAGTTGATGTCATACTAATCAATGTATATTGTCAGTAGAATTTTCTTCTACATTAACCAGAGAATTGCAATTACAGAGATCTTTTTAGGTGGAAAATAATCTTTTTTTCCTAAGGTGATCTAAAACATGTTTGTAGGGACTTTGTCTTGGAAATCCTTGTTACATCAACAATTTTGTGCTAATATTTAGTGCCTGTTTTAGCACTGTCCTTACCATGGATTACTACTCAGTGGCAGGATAAAACTTAGGCACGCATATCATATGCCACATAAAAACTGAAAATGAGTTATTTGTGCAAGGTTTGTCCTGCACCGAGAATACCTCACACTCAGGTCCCAGATCTGCAAACACACTGGCTTAACTTGAAATGTAGGAATAGTTCTGTCAAGTCAAATGAAGACTATTCACATGCCTTAAGGTAAGAATATGTCCATGCGACTGACAGGTCAAGATCTAATTCATCAGAAAGGAATTGTTATGAGGGCCACCATTCCTCTTGATTATTTAAAATGGAGAAAGAAAGCTCAGTTAATCCTTCAGGTCAGTGAGCTTGCAGCAGAATAAGTGGATCCTATTGCTTTCTGTCTTTGATTCCTAAATTTTCCTGGCAGAACTGAGCCTCAGCCTGTAACCAGCAGTGTTGACTTCCCTTAGGACAGGACATTGTCACTGTTTCTACGTTGTGTGCATCTTTTAACAGTGCCTGTGCTTCACGGATGGTGTCACTGTTGCTTCAATGCCCCCAGCCCAGGCCCACAAACGATTACTGGATGGTGACCAGGGTCCAAACACTGGAGGGATGGGAGCCTATTGCCCAGTTCCTCAGGTATAGCGGTTCTCCTCCTCCTCAGCCTGCAGTAAGGTTGATCACATCTGTGGTTAATATATCTCCTTTGGGGTCCCATCTGTTTCTATCACATAGGCAAGATTTCTTCTGGAATTGTTTGATACTTTGCTTGTGTAAGTGCAATACAGGGCTCAAACTTTAGTAGCCATTCTTTAGAATATAATGAGCCAGTGTTCTAAGGAATGGTCTCTCTTTAACCTTTTCCATTATTACTAAACTTGGTGTTTCTCTGCTCCTATTAGCATCACTTGCAGTGTCCCTGAAAAATTCCCTGCATGCCTGGAGTCTTTGTGTCTTGAACACAACCTTTGGTTTCTTGTTGATTCTTAAAGCTGACTGTATTATTCTAAATCTGCTGCTCAAGCACATTATTCATGTGCTTTTCTTACGTACAGAAACGGTCTTACTGTACAGAAACGGTCTTAGCCCAGGTTTCCAGTGTCTCAAACCTTAAAATTTGCCTTCTTAAGAAAGAGGATCAGTGTATCTGTCCTTCAGGCAGCAGCACCCTAATGGATGGAGCACCCTGGTTGGGGGTGGGAGAGCAGAAAACATAGCTAAGGGATTTACTTACCCCATTGTCTCAATCAATTTGATGTTGATTGTCAGGTTCCAGAAATTCTTCTAGAGAAAATCAATGATGCTATCCTTCAACATGTTGTTGATAGTATGAGACAAGAAGGAACAGCATGTGTAGGTAAGAAAGCATTCAACTGAAAAATAAGGTAAAATCATATCAAGGTTAGTTTCATTGTTTTGAATTCCAAATAATATTTGTTTAAAAAAAAAAAAGTAGCTAATTTTTTATGCAGTATTAAGCCTCACTGATTTAGTTTATAGCTCTTCCTTTGGAGAGAATAACTTTTGTCTTTTCTCTGTAAAACATACTGTATTTTTTATTAAATATTTTTTATTAAAACAGTTGCAACCAGACTCTTTGTAGTTCAGGGTATAATATATACTTAAGTTCAGTTGTACTGTTCACTCCTATATACAGCAATTTAAGTTTTCTGAAGATCTTTCTCTTAAGGCTGTTTTGAAAAAAGAAGGTGATGCTCACAGCTGTCTCCTAATGCCAGTGGCTGCTTTTGGTCCTGAAGACTGTTGAGATCACATACATGTAAAAAGTTGGGTTCTGGTCTGTGGTGCGTTCTCTGCTGTCTGGTAACTTTTTCACGATGCCCAAAGCCTCATCAAGGATGCAGTGGGTGTTGAGCATTTTCCTGATGATGCTGGAGGACCTGATGCTTTGTGGGGTTTAAAATTTAACACTTGTTATTCCCTGGATATTGGTTTTCTGATTATACAATGAAAGGCCTGCTTTAGATCACCATATGCGTGTATGTCCATTGCAGTAGAAATTACTCAATACCAACTTCAGTAAGTTTTGGGGTTTGTTTATTAGTAGCAGTAGGAAATTTTGGGTTGGTATTTTTGCCTGAAATACAGAGTTACACATCTATATTTTGCGTAACAATAGTGTGCTTAATGGTAAGAAATCGCAAGACCCATGTAATAAAGAGTTTTTATGGGAACTGTTTTTTTCTTCCTATCAGTTCCTTCTGATCTCTGAACACCTGCATTTAGAAGGTGGAACTCCACTTTCCAATGTAGAGAATTTGCTTTTTGTTGTATTCAGTCTAAAATACGATGCAATGTTGCTCAGGTTGCTGCTTGCCACTTAGTTGGTTATTGTGGGATTACTATGACTTGTGTATAAGTGCTTGCAGAATCCTTGCTCCTAATTCCTTATGATTTGCAAAAATGCATCCCACGTTCCCAAATACTGTGTTGCATTGAAAGGAGTTGTTGAAATATAAACGTGTCAATTAATTTCCTTGGCTGTGTTCTTTCTGTTCAGGTGTGCTGCAAACAGGCTTAATGCTTACCAAAGATGGTGTGAAAATTTTAAACTTTAAATGTCAGTTTGGTGACCCTCAGTGCCAGGTGAGTGAGGGATACTGGGAACTTAAATATGCGTCATGCTTTTACCTCTGACTGTTTGAGCTTACCTCTAGGGAAATGTGTGTGCTATATTTGGGTTTATGTCTTCCTTCCCCTGAACACGCAAATCTGAATGCAAATGTCTTAGAAAATGTGTGAGGTAACTTAAAATTTTAGCTAGTCAGCTTCTGTGAATTATTAGTTCAAGACTTTAAGTCAAAGAGCTGTTCCTCAGATTTTATTTTTCTGGATAGAAGCAGAATGGGAGGGGCCGACATTAATGTTCCTTCTACATAATCTCACATCTCATGTTTGTAAATTCATGATCGTTGCAAAAAGATGCTGCAAATTAATGCTCACTGGTAGTTTTCAAATCTACCGATACAGGGAAATACAGTATTTTCACTTTGGCAGGTACAGATTTTACTCTATTAATTGAATTTTCCCTAAGTTGAATTTCAACAAGTCGGTGAAATAAAAATTAATTGCTGTCACTATGAAAATTTCCTGCAGGTAATTCTTCCACTGCTTAAAAATGATTTTTATGAAGTGATTCAAGCAACAATTGATGGCAAGCTCTGCAGCTTCATGCCAGCCTGGTCAGAAAATTGTACAGCTGTGTGTGTAGTCATGGCAAGTCCAGGATACCCTGGAGACTATGACAAAGGCATGGAGGTAACAGGTAACTGCAGTAGGTTGTTTACTATTTAATTTCAGCATAGTACTTCAGTAAGTTTGCATTTACCTCTTCTCTCAGAGAATTGTACAGCTTTTATCCATCGTTATCAGAGTCTGCCTTTCCTTGTCCTTGTGGAAGGGATAGCTGCTCAGTAAGATCTTTTAACTAGAGTGTATGCCTGTCCAAAGTAGCAGAGGGACTAAATGTTTTGAGTTACATCATTCTATAAAGCTCTGTGTGTAGCTGGTTGCTGAGATAAGAAGGTGATGGGGAATTATGTGCTCCCGGAATAACTCTAGTGCATCCACATGGAGTACTTCCACAAACTGTGCTGGAAATGTGGACTACAATGTTGTCAGCACATGGCTGCTTTTTCCTAGCTTTGCTCTCTTGCCAGGAGGTCACATTACCTTAGCTAGTGCCTGACCAGGTGATAAGGGTGAGACTTGAGGACCTATGGCCTTTAAAATAGGAGCAGTGCATGCTTCCACCGTCAGCACGGTTCCTTCCCTTGTGCCAGCCAGCCAGGGTCATTTGCTGTGTAATGCTAATAAAGGCCTCTTCTTCATAGGGCTGGAAGAGTTTTTGGAAAGGTGGACATGTGGGCTTTAGATCAATATACATTTTCTGTGTTAAAATTCTTGCGGTTTAATATCTCATTAAGATTTTGAGAATGTTTAAAAACTGAGAGAACTGTTGCAGAACTATTTCCTTCCCCCTCAGCTGCTGCCTTGCCAGTCCAACACTACGCCTTGTGTAAAGTAACCCAGACAACTGATCTTGTATCAAGGCTACCTTATTTTTGTCAGAACTCCAGTTACCCTACATCACCCAGGGAGAAGGTCATGTTATATTGCTTTTTCCCTTGTCAAGATTTCTGCTGTCACATTTTCCTTACCCACCCTCGTCTTCAAGTTCCCTCACTGTATTTATTTTATTTTGTCAGTGATATTCTGGGGAACTCTGCATTTCTGTAACTGTAAAAATCCTGTACTGAATGAATCCTTCTGCTAGTGAGCTACCTTTCATTAGTCAGACTCGGGAACTTAACTTCTTGCTAGTTGATATTCATACCTTTAGAAGGGAGATGGTATGACCCCCTCTGCTTGTTAATCACCAAAAAGGCAATCAAAGCAATGACATTAAATCCATTATGTTATTACTATACTCCACCCTCTGGAGTTGTGTATGTTTTATTAGGTTTTTATCCTGTTTTTCACATCAATTCCCACATTCTAATGGCTTAGCAAACATTTTATGCTGGAGTATTCCTTAAAGCATAATGAGAAGGAGTTAGGTTTCCATTGCAGCTGGTGCTTAGCTTTGACCTTGTGAGGTCAGTGCTGTGGCAGTGTAACACTCTGTACCTTCAGCAAGTGTAAAGGTCCTTTTTACTTGTTTATTAAAATCTATCTAGCTGATAGCAAGGGGAAAACTGTGTTTTGTTTTGCTTTTTCCAGGTGATGGCGGCAGTTCCTCCTTTTCCCTTACCCTCTCCTCAAATATAAATCTGAAAAGCCCCTGAACAATTTTTCTCTCCTCTAACAGAAAAATATATGGAGACAAATGAAAAGAACAAAATAAACAATTTTGTTTAGCCATTGGACAGCCACCTGCAAATGTTTGTAGAGCATTGATTCCAGGATTGGTAGGGAATTGTGTGGAACAGGCATGGCAGAGTAGCGAGGGGAGTGCTGAGGTAACATTAGCATTAATGGTTTAGTGCCAGGGAGAGGGGAGAATCCAGCCAGTAAACTGCTACTAATTGTAATGTCATACAGGAAAGCTCTGCACACATCATCCACAATTACAACATACAGCACAGCTTTACCCTGGTACAGGGTACCTGGTACCCTGGTATCCTGTTGTGGCTTCTGGATCCCTTCTTTTTGTTGCTGTGTGTCCTTACTGGACAACTCAGAAGGGAATCTTAGCGCCAGTGGAGTGGGATACCGTTCCCTAGTAATGCCATTTCTCAGAAGAAAGGTAAGATGGGAAGCTTTGTTGTTGTTCTCTCTTGGCTGAAGAAAGGACTTCAATCTTCACTGCTTTGCCAACATAGTATGTGATTTAAAATACTCAGACAGTTCCTTTTGCTTTTGCAGGACTGCTGCAAGCCAAAGAGTTAGGGCTGCAGGTGTTCCATGCCGGTACAACACTGAAGGATGGCAGAGTGGTGACAAATGGTGGCAGAGTCCTCTCCATTACTGCTGTTAAAGAGGACCTGATGAAAGCACTGGGAGAAGCCAACAGGGGTGTAGCAGCCATACATTTCAAGGGTGCCACTTACAGGAAGGACATTGGCCACCGGGGTATACAGCTTCTCAAACAGTCTCTGTATGTAAGCAAAGGCACTGGCAGAAATAGCTGCTAGTCCAGAGTTTTCTATCTATTATTCCCTTTTGTGTGGTGAAGGATGATCTATGCAGAAAATGTTGCTACTGCTGCTAGCCTGTCCTTTACTCTCCACAGGGGTCTAATATACAAAGAGAGACATGTGGAAGCTGTAACCAGTGATGTTTTGTTTAATCAGCTGAAAACATCAGTTGTAAGTGGTACCAGATCAGGTAAGACTGGGAACAATCTTTGAATTTCCTCAGTATCTTGAGTGGAACAGAACATTTTTTTTCCCTGAGGAGGTGGACAATGCATTCGTGACACTGAAACTGAGCTTAAGAAGCTGGGCTGGGGCCACCCCGAAGGAAGAAAACTCTCTTATCTTTCTCATCACTCCTCTTTTGCTTAATTAAAAGCTAGTTGTTTTATCACAGACGTGATATAACATCAGGGTTAGTCTAGTGAACAGAATAACTCCTCCATTAATGGAATAGTTTTGTACATCACTGGAGAAGTGATCCTACCAGCTGTATATGTGAGTACAACATCCAAACAGTTATTAGGGTGTGACTAACAGGCACTGAACTTGTTATTTGCTCTTCAGACTATGTCCTTTAAGCAGTGAACTACTGAAGGAAATTTCTTGTTGATTTTTTTCCCCTTAGAAAAAAGTAGCTGCATAAAGAAAGAAGGCAAACTGTTAACAGCTTGGGGAAATGTTTAGTCTTTGCTATACACAATCCATGGGACACAAATACAGAATAATAAAGATCTCTGTACAACACCATGAAATATGTGACTCTGGGGTCTATGCTTCATAAAGCCATGCATGTTTTCTGTCAGTGGACACAGCGCTCTCTTCTCCAAAGAAACCATAATTTGCAGTACTTGCCTTGATGAGAGTTTTAGGTCTTTTTTACTGCCCCTGAAAATGATCTTTGATGTGTTTGTACTTGGCAGGCAGTCATTCAGAAGTAGGAGGCTTTGCTGGTTTCTTCGATTTGAAAGCATCTGGTTATGATGATCCTATCTTGGTATCTCAAACTAAAGGCCTTGGACCTAAACTGCAGGTAAGTTGTAACTTGACTGTAGCAAAGCTCATGTTATCTCCCAAGAGCGTTTTAAATACCACAGCCAGTTGTACCATCTGAACCCTTCTGAGCATTATCAACACATTTCAAGTCAGCTGAAATGGTCATTTGAACTTTGTAGATGATTATTTGAGCAAGGCCTATACATATGCTATTGAGAATGTGGAGGCTCTGGGTATTTTGTGATGAAATGATAATAAATAAAAAAATTTAGCTGAGCACTCAAGGAATTAAGAACCAGAATTTGTACTATAAGATAGAGGGTCCATTGCCTTTGAGAAAGATCCGTTCAGAGGAGTGCAGGGGAATGTTGAAATGCTTACTTTCAGATTTAGCTTAATAAATTGTATACAGAGGTAGCATGATTACCTCTGTCAGGGCACTGGGGAAAAGAAGGATGGAGGAGATAAACGTTAAAGGGGAAGAGAAGCCAATAGATAAAGAATGCTAATTACACAAGAACACACAGGATAAGTTGAACCAGGATTATATTTATATATTGAATCAGAAGAAGGCTTTCAGCCACCAGAGGAGTGGAGGTCTGAAGCTGCCTTTCACTGGTCAAGCACAGCAGCTTAACTCGTTTCAAGTTGGTGTTTATACCTTTGGTAATGGGATGATATGGGGTGGCTTCCTGCAGCAGCAGGAGACTAAACATAATAATCCAGAAGGTCTTTTGCAGTCTTACATCCTTGGACACCTCTGAGCATGAAAAAGTGATTGGTGCTGGCTCTGGCGAGTCTTTGTCCCAACTGCTTGGCAGAGAGACATTCCCAACTGTGCTTACACAGACTGTTCCCAAGACTCCTCCTTGGCCAAAAAAAGTTGGCTGATGCCTGTACGAATTGTTACTAGATCAGTGGGAGGGAGACATTATAATTCAACAACGGACATGGGCTGACTGGTTTCCATAGCACTTCTAAATCCACCAGCCGGTGAAAGAAATGAAGCTTCTAATCCAAAGTCAGACTTTGTTTACATGCTGATCTGTTACCATTTTTAAGCCAGAGATAGTATTGATCTGCATTTTTCCCTAGCCCATCTTTCTGTGCTGAGCTTTTCTGCACATGTATAACTACACTGATAGAGCTGTGTCAGTAAAAGGTATTATCCATACGTATGCAATCTCTGTCCTGTTTCAGACCCTGAAGTGGTAACCGACAGAGATGAATTGCACTGTGTGAGCTGGTGCTGTGCATCCATGTCAGCGGTTGGCACAAACGGAACCGCCTGGGTCTATCCCTGACAGTGTAGAAACCTCTGCTTGTAGTCAAGTAGTGTGTATGTCACCACTTTATAGAAGCCTTGATGTCTGAATCAGGTTTCATTGCTTGTAGGATGCAAACACCTTGATAACTTTTTTTAAAAACCAAATAGCAGCCTTCCTGAGGGAAATATTATTGCTTTGTGAAAGACCTGTCTTTCAAGGGAGCCTACAGAGCAGGTCCACATTGTTGTCTGTGACATGAGATAGCTGAGATCAAAAGACTCCTTGGGGAGGATGAGAGTGAAGGATCTCATTCTCTGTGGATTTGGAGAAGAAGAAGAAAACTACCTAATAAATGATTTCAATTTTTCTGCATAGCCCAGTGCAATTAGTAGCCAAAATTAAAGCAGAACACACAGCTATGTTTGAGCAACCTGACCTTATTTTTGGAAATTGTTAGGATGTTCCATAGGTTGAATATGCTGGAAATTTGTAATTGCTTTTAGACACCTCTTATTCTGGATTTGACATAGTATTTCAAAAAGCAAACAAACAAACAATGCAAAATTACAATCTTCGGGTAGCTGGAGCTAGAAATTAAATTAATGCTTAAAAAAACAAGCTAGGCTTCTATTTTCTTCTACAAGAAAATGAGCTGTTTTCTCTTGATTTAAACTAGATAATGTAGCAGATTATCTTCTGCATGTATATTCATTAGTGATTCTTCTCATGGAAAAGGAGATTTCTGCTTATTTGACCGATTAATATCCGAGTTTTGCATATTTCCTGTCACCACTGCTGGTTCCCACTATGTTTTGCAGATTGCACAAGCGTGTAAGAAACATGACACCATAGGTCAGGACCTGGTTGCCATGTGTGTCAATGACATCCTGGCTCAAGGAGCGGAGCCCCTCTTCTTCCTCAGTTATTTTGCCTGTGGCAAACTTGACATTGAAGTGACCGAAACAATCAGAGAAGGAATAGCCGAAGCCTGCAGAAGTTCAGGGTGTGCTTTCCTGGGTATGAACACTTCTCTCCTTTGAGATTTGAAGATCCTGATGTTGAAATAATCACTAGTGAAACAGACTTTGTAGGCAAAGGCAGTATGTGACATTAGAACTGTTGGTTTCTTCTTGGTGGAAAAAACAGTTAATCATTTGGTCTTAAACTCTTCCTCATGTGTAAAATGGCTCAGCACAGATGGATAATTTTTACTATTCATGCATTTAGATCCTAGTTCTTGCTTATTTATCCTCACACAAAGGAGAGCAAGCTGGATGCCTCACATTCTTGAAGTGTTAATATGTTTTCATTCCTTCTCTGATAGTCATAGCAGAGAGGTGCCAGACAAGTAGCCTGAAATGAAAAAAAAAGAGAAAGTTTCTTCTTTCAGTAACTTCATAAAGCTTTGTTTTGCTGAAATCTTGAGGTGAGGTAAGAAACCAAGAAGGATTTTGAAAATATATCTGAATGTGCTTCTTAGGCTGCATGTCTCTGCAGCTATCCTGAGTATGTTGCTTGTTTTATAGATTTAAAGTTAACCATAAAACACAGCTAGTGCTGACTGCTTTCTTCCCCCACTTAGGCAGGAAGATGACTGAGGTGACTGGCATGTATTCTTCTGGAGAGTATGACCTGGCTGGCTTTGTGGTTGGTGCAGTGGAGCGAGGGCAGATGCTTCTGGGGCTGCAGAGAGCTGATGAGGAGGATGTGCTTATTGGAGTAGCCTCTTCTGGGATTCACGGCCGTGGCTTTAGCATCATAAGGAAGATTCTTTTAATGTCCTCTTTACGCTACTCCTCACCAGCACCTGGCAGTTGTGGTGACAAGACTCTAGGTACAGTAGCTTTCTTCTCAAAAGCAAACCTGCAAATGCATTGTGTTCAGAAATTTTCATAACTAGGTGTTGCCAAGGGTTGTTTACTTCGTGATGGGTTAGGGTTGATCAGTCTTTGCGGTAGGTGTGTGGGCTTGTGTCTGCAGTTTTGTAAGAGTGGGCCAGCACTTTTTGCTACTTCCCAAGGTTGTCTGCTACAAAGAGCAGAAGGGAGCCTGTTCAGAGGAGTGTTCCCACTAAACACCTAATGAGCTGTTAAACAAATTGATTGAATTGACACTTTTGTTTTCAGGAGATATATTGCTGACCCCAGCAAAAATGTACAGTCCATCTTTGCTGCCTGTCCTTCGCTCGGGGCACGTGAAAGCTTTTGCCTTTATTGCTGAGGAGGGCTTGCTGGAAGGCATCTCCAGAATTCTGCCAGAATATGTCAGTGCTGTCCTAGGTAAATATCAAAGATAACTGTTTGTTTATATACAGCAAGGACTTGACTTTTCAGCTTCAGTTACAGAGATACTCAGAAATGTAGGTGTCTGCATACTTGGAGACTGAATGTCCCGAAGTCAATGCTTTTCCAAACAGCCTACCAAAAGCATTTCTATTTCAAGTAAGCATCAGCTGATGAGCACCATTCTCTCATTAGAGAAGAGAAATTTAAGGAGAGTTTGAAGGGAGCTCATCTCTAGGACAAAAGGTGTTTGAGAAGGTTGTGTGTTCTGCAAGACACCTCTCCACACTAAACATTTTGACCAAACAGTGAAGCTTGCTGAGGTTACTAATTTGCAGGATTTGCTCCACTGCATATATGGGTATACACACAGAGGTATTTAATACAGTTTTGTGGTAGGTGGTAGCTTCCCCACAATAGATTAGCATTGACACCTTTAAGTAAGGTAGAACTTCTTCTGTTGAAGCTGAAATCGGGCAAAGTATTCAAAAGTTCAAAGTATTAAAGGAAATCATATTCATGCAAGTAAAAAAATACTGTGGGGATGGGAAGAGGGGAAGGAAGGTATCTGTATGTCTACCTGTATTTCTCTAGAATTGAATTAGAAAGGAAAGAAATAAACCCAGCTTACTAAGATGGTGCCTAGCTTGCTTGCCAGTGCCTGGAACCACAGACAAGATAACAAGCCCAAGAAATGGTTAGTTTTCTAAAGTGAAGTTGAGAGGGCAAGCCTGCACCATCAAGTCTTCACAGACAACCTAAGGCTATGCCTGCATAAGTAGGATCACTGTGGAAGCCCATCCATGCTTTCCATACTTGTGTAGAACACTTGACCCTGCTCCAGTCTGCCAATCAGTGCAACTAAGTATATACTCTTCTGTGATTCTTTGAAACAGAAAACCAGGATCTACTTAAGTAGTCCAAAAAAGCCAGCAGATTATTTGTCCCACGGCTCCTTTATCTGTTACAGATGAGATCTAAGACATCTGTAGCTTTTTCCTTCTGGCTGATGAGGAATGAATACATTTTAATTCACCATCATTTCCTACATGTTCTCGTTAGAAAGCCTGGAGAAGACTTGGCTCACACAACTTATGGCTAGAAACCTCTACCTAAGCAGCACCTACAAAGCTGACTGGAAGTTGGGTCAGTGTCCTTGGACAGTATTCTTAGAATAGCAAGAATTAGTCTCTGTCAGCTCTGGTAATATACCACTGTCATTGTATATAATAAAAGATGAGTAGCAAACATTTGTGCTTACTATCTACAAATTTCAATCCTTTTCAGATGCTCTCAGCTGGAAGATTCCTGAAGTCTTTTGCTGGCTTTACAAAGAGGGAAACCTTTCTGCAGAGGAGGTGGCTCAGACATTTAATTGTGGGATCGGTGCAGTCTTGGTTGTGCAGAAGGACCTGGCTCAGCATGTTCTCAAGGACATACAGAGACATGAGGAAGCTTGGCTGATTGGGAAAGTTGTTGCCCCATGTCATGCAGGTTAGCAGGAAGTGAAGACACTCACAAAAATTAAACAGAGTGTGGTTTGATTCAGAGTGTAACAGTGTCTCACTTCAGAGGGGTTTCCACTTCAGGATGGTACAGAGTAAGTTGTTTTAGAGCGAGCTTCTGTGAATTGCTGAATATTTCCTGGGAGGCACCTGACGTCTTCAGTTCTGTAAGCAATGAGGAGATTCCCTGTTGCAAAGCTTGCATAGTCCACATCTTTTTCCTGTCTTATCACCTAGTTTCACTAGGCTGGAAGCTACTTGACAATTCACATAAAAAATTTCGTTATTAAATACAGTGAGAAGAGAATGTCTTTTTTTCAGAGTGACAGTACTTGAATAATCCTTGAACAGATCATGCCATACCTAGGCCTTTGTAAACAATTCTGCGAGTGAGTAACACAAAAGAGATCAGCACAACTGGTGTGATTTCATTTGTTCAAGTAGTACACAATTTTGTAGTTCAGTTAGTGCTAGCATAGATTAGTTGCTGATAGGTTTTCTCTTAATGGAAACTTATAAATAAGCTATACAGAGTGAATTTTAGATGGAAAAGTAAAATCTAAAGTATTTTATCATTTTCCATACTTGTTTGGAGGAGGTTCTCACATTGAAGTCAAGAATCTTCTAGAAGCTCTGCAGCTGAGCAGCCCCCAGCATCTGCTGAATAATGCTGTTGTGGAGAGTCAACACCAACCCAGAAAGAACAAAGTTAAAGTAGCTGTTCTCATCTCTGGCACAGGTGAGCTTCCACTTATCATCACACAGAGAAATGTCCTTACAAAGCAGAGGCTGAATTCAGCCCTGATACAAACGCATCCGCTGTGTGTGTTTTTTCAGCAGAGTCTATGGAGCCTTCTAAAACCAAGGCTGCATTTTGACGGGAAGCCAAGAAGTTGTATTGTACCGCCTAACAAATGAGCTTTTTTAGTGCACAGATTCCTTAGTCACCTTCTATTTGTGCAGTTGTTGAAAACGAGATTTTTGTTAGATAAACAGGACTGAGAGCCAACTCTCAGTGACATGGGCGCTCATCTATTTCACGAATGTTTGCTCTCTCTCTGTTTGAGGCACAAACCTTGCTGCCCTCATCAGTTCTGCGAAAGAACCAGGCAGTTGTGCTGAAGTTGTCCTTGTCATCTCCAACAAGTCTGGTGTGGAAGAACTGCGAAATGCAGCCCGGGCTGGAATTCCCACCAGGGTAAAGACATCCGTTTCCTTTCCTTTTTATCACCAACTCACAGCTACTGAATCTATAGGTCTTTATGAAATGCTTGGTAAGCCTTCATGTTTCACTTTTGTTTAAAACTTTTGCTGTGGGTAGGTGGATGTAGCATGAAGCTGTCAAAGCTGTCAGTAGAGGCAGAGCTGAAAGCTGCATGGACAGGGCTCACTGGAGGCTGTGAGCCTTTCCCGTCTCTTCACTGAGTGCCACAGCCCAGAGTTAGGAAGAGACTTAAAACCGCAAGTGCTTCGGTGGTTTGTGTCTGAGACTGTAGCCCATGCAGCTTAAAGCTTTAACTGAAATCAGTAAGACTTCAGGCTCTGCAAAACACATAAGCGTCTTGTCTCCTTGGCTCATCCCTTCTGAGAAAGATCTTTGTCTCATGTTGTGCTCACTTTCAGCAGCACCATATATGTCTTTTCTCCTGCCTGTGGTCAGTATAGCACTGTGTTACAGAAACTTTCACTGGTTTGTTTCATTTAAAAAAAAGTATATAGAAAGGGACTATACAGATGTCATCATATTTGTCAAAATACATAACATGGCTTTTGAAAACATTCCACAACTTGGGATTCCAAGTGCAACCCACCGGGAACTCCTGATTCTAACATTTAATGATTTTGAGCAGTTACCGTATTTGCACAGATGGAAACAAATACTATTAGGAGCTCTCCATGCATTAGAATTCTTCAGCAAGCTTCCTCAACAGCTGAGTTGGATTCACGTTACTCTTTTTCTGGCAATACAAAGACACATCATCTGTAGAAGGAAAAGTTATGGCAAAATTCATTCATATTTTGATAGGCAAGAGCATGATGGCTTTGTTAGCTCTTTTTTTGAATGAACGGAGTCAGGAGTCAACACTTACCTTGGAAGCTGGGGCTGAGAGGTGGCGTAGAAATAAAACAAGACTTGACTTCCCCCCTCACACAGAAAGGCTGGCCAGTTTGTTGTCTTTTTATGTAAGTTCATGATTTTCAATAAGCAGCTATAGGTTAACTGGTGGTGACGCTGATGAGTCATTACTATTTTTACTTTAGTCTTTGGCTAGACATTCTGGAGTAGGACATCAGGATCTTCTGATGTGTTCTCCCTTATTTCCCTCTACACCACATTACCGACGTTTCTCTTTACATATCTGGCTTCTCTTTGTGCTGATTTTCTACACGTTCTAGCAAGCCTCCTGTGTGAAACAGCCAGTGCTAGCAAGTGACCGAGGCTTCCCAGCAATGTTTGCAGGAATGTGAAAAACCACAAAATGCCTGAGTAATGCACAAACTTACTACTTTCTAAGTCCCTGAGCGCCCTGGAATGAATCTGCTTTGCTTTCTCTTTGTTGCCCAAGCAGCGACACTCATTCACACAAGATTATTTCCTTGATGTGACTTTTGATGTGTTTTAACATTTTAGGTGATTGATCATAAGTTATATGGGAGTCGCTCTGAATTTGACAGCACGATTGACCAAGTTCTTGAAGAATTCACTATTGAGCTAATATGTCTTTCAGGATTTATGAGAATTTTGTCTAGTCCTTTTCTCAGAAAATGGAAAGGTAAGGAAGTGTAACTGCAAAAGAGAAATTAAAATATGGATGCTTGGCCTCGCCAGAATTACACACTCATGTAGTTCATCTTTTGGTTAAATCTCTCACAGCTTTGCTGACACTGAGCTTTGCATGTTCGTCACTGGGGCTGCCTTATGCCTTCGTTCCAGCCAGTAGGACTGGGCTAGGATTCTGACTGTGCATTGGCAGAGAAAATGCCTTGTGCTGGCATAATGAGTAACAGAGGGGCAAAATCAGGGTTACTGGGTTGGTCTGTCTGCCTTCCTGGGAAGGAGAAGCATCTGCAGAGCAGGCAGGAGTTTGGTCCTGTCTGCAGCAGGGAACAGGTAGTGTGACTTCGTCATTTGTCAAGGAGCTGGGGAGTTGTGCTGAACTTACTCTCTACAGTTGTCACTCAGAAAAACATGGGACAGAGATTGATTTCTCAGTTCATCTCCCTCCTGTGCTGCCCTGGGGACTGCTCAATGTAGTGCTGCTCTGTACCGAAAATACAGCCGTTACAGACCCCGAGTGGGTGTGGCTCTGCTGCGGGGCAGAGCTTTCATTAGATATGCTCCAGGCCAGCGGAGCAGGGAACGTACACTCCTCTTCCCTCTTGGCTCTGTGAGCAAAGTGCCAGCTCCTGAGGCCTTGCTGAGAAATTACAGAATCACAGAATGGTAGGCGTTGGAAGGGACCTCTGGAGATCATTTTGTCCAACCCCTTCTGCTGAAGCAGGTTCACCTGGAGCAGGTTGCCCAGGACTGCATCCAGGTGGATCTCTCTCCAGAGAAGAAGCCTCCACAGCCTCTTTGGGCCACCTGTTCCAGCGCTCTGTCACCCTCACAGTAAAGAAGTGTTTCCTTATGCTTAGGTGAAAGTTCCTGTGTTGCAGTTTGTGCCCGTTACCTCACTCACTGTGAGGATTGCACTTGGACAGGCTCCTTTGGGAGTGATGTTTTCTACGAAAATCACTTCCATCTGTGCAGTGGCTCTGTACGAGGCTGCAGTCTGAAGTCCGCTTCCAAGCCCCTCATCTGCAGTGCAAGGGCTGGTCACCTGAGAGGGGAGAGACTTAGCCCTTTGTCTGTGCATCCACAGACACAAAAGCAAATGAGGTCCTTGGCCTTAACTGAAACACGCTTGCCAGGCTACTGCCAAAGCCTGCACACCATCACCTGTGTGCCTGGAAGAGCAGGATCTCCTTAGATCAGAGCAGCACTTCCTCACCCTTCCTTGGAGATCCTAACACCATGTATATGTTTTGCTTTTTAAGCTGAATCTGAAGGTGCCCTGTTACATTCTGACTGCAGTTCAGACCATTTAAACTCCCGAGTGGAGCTCCATGCTGTTGTTTTGAACTGATGATCACATCTCACTTTTCTTTTTAAAGGAAATTCAGTTCAATTTTTTTTTTTTTTTCCTCACGCTGATGGCCAGGGAAAATTTTGAATGCTTCCCCATCACTTTTCCCACCAGTCAAGGATGGAAATGTCCATCAGCAAGCCCTCCAAAGTGGATTCAAAGTCACAGGCTGCACCGTGCATTTTGTCCTGGTAAGTGTCTTGGCATTGTTACCAGCAAAACCAGAAAGTTGTGGGGGTTACATTTGTAGTTTCTTGAGGTCCTATCTTCTGCCTTCATATTATGGGATTTATTTTTTTTTTCAGTTTCTCCTACTCTCAGCAAACTGCCCTCAGAATCTTCTAGCCCATATCTGTCTTTCTTCTGTACCCTCTAATGTAATGTAGGTACCTCAGTGGAGGTGGCAAGCCTCTCTAGATGTACTTTAAGACTCCTCCACACAACTACGTGTGCTCATTGAGATCTCTCATGAGACTTTCTCTGCCCCATCCTCATCATCCATAACCTTTCTGAGACTGTTCACCAGCCTCTTCTAAAAGACTCTCAATGTCCCCATTTTAGGAGGAGTCTAGTGCGAAAGCAGTGATCCACCAGGAGCCAGTATCTGTGAAGGCAGACGACACGGAGGAGACACTGTCAGAAAGGGTTAAAGAAGCTGAGTGTCGGGCTTTTCCCATCGCCCTGCAGCTAGTGGCCAGCGGAGCAGTGCAGTTAGGAGCTGATGGTAAAACCTACTGGAAGCAAGAGAGCCAAAGTCTGTGTCTCCAAGAAGAGAGGAGAGACCGCACGAGCTCCCTTGTGGCTCTGGAGCCTCAAGAAAACACTGTGGTGTAGCCGAGTCAATGAGCGGCTTGCTCTCTGCTCGTCTTTCCCTCCTCCTCCTCCCTGCCCTCGATGTGCTTCTCCTTGACCGCAGGCATATCAGTGTCACAGGTTTCCATTCTGAGCCCTGATCCTTTTCCCTCAGCTTGCAGCTTTAGTTACACTCCTTTTGCGGAACTGGCAGTGGAAGCCAGGCTGTCATTTCAGATTTTGAACTTCTTTGTTCTGTTTTTTCATCTGTAGAGGAGATACCGTGTTACAAAGCAAAGAGGGGGCTTAAGCTGTGAAAATGCCCTAGTGCTTCCGAGGGAAATTAATTACTCCAGGCCATCATTTTTGGAGAGCTTCACAAAGCAACCACAAACAAGAACCACGCACCTGCAAGAGAGTGACCAGCTCCTGTTGGATAGAAGAGGCCAGACATGTCAGGGCAGATCAGAAGTGAGGTCCAGCGTGTCACGGTGTGGATTTGGGGGTGAACAGGCATTAGGGCCAAATGCACAGTTCTGTGGGAGCCTACAAGGACCTTGTCCTAGTGAGCCCCACCACCGTGGGAGCGCCTCCGGGTACAGAGGGTTTGCAAACTTGTGCACCAGTGTGGGAGCCAGAGGCTAGTGAGCTGCCAGGCAGAAGATCCATAGGCCAAGAAAGCGGGGAGCTTTTAAAAGGCAAAAAAAAAGAAACAAACTCCACAGAATAGTTGTCAATGTAGTGGGATCGTGCGTACTGAATGTACATCTAGACACTTTCCCCTGCTCCTTGAAAGGTGGCATTCCCAGAATTTCAGATTAAAACATTTGGATCTGGAGGGATGAATATTTGATTAGAGGGATTAGAAACAGTGGAGTTCAGGCATTTTTCTTCCTTCATCCTTGGAATCAGCAGAACAAGGCATCCTCAGCTTGACTTGCAGTGGGAGGAAAATCTCCGTTTTCTTGGTTGACTGAATGATGGGCCCGGTCCAGAGAGTCACTGCTGTTAAATAAAACTTGTTTCTGGGGGAAGCTTATTTTATACCTGGCAGAATAACTAACTTGCATGCAAGTAACAGATCAGAGGAATAAAGGTGGTTAAGAATTTACTTGAACAAACTAGAAAAGAAGTAGCTGAATTTCCCAGAAAAGAGATCACTAATAGCCATTAGATGCAGTGAATAAATAAAAAGTATTCTTGTTTTGCTACTACATGTACTGTACTAGTAAGGGACATCCTGCATATCTTGGCTCTGTCAGGCTGTTTGAGAGCATGGGTCAGCTCCAGTTAAAAGGTCTAAATGTCTCCTTTTTTTTTTTTAATGTGTTGCTAGAGGCGTTTCAGTAGTTAGGGAGGGGAGGAGAATTCAGCTCCCACCTGTAAGCTCTGCAATTTACGTACAGAAATCTGTATTTGTCTCTTGCCCTCCAACAACAGGAGCGAGGAATGTGCATTTTTCATGATCTGGGAGCAATAGGAAGAACTGTAACAAGGCAAGATTAACAAATGTTTGGTATACACAGGTAGTTTTTATGATGAAGCACATCACTTAGTTTGCTTTCAGTCTGTTGTAACTAACTGTGTAGTAACTTCCTGTTGTGTATTATTTGAATTGCATAGCACACGTGACTGGATGTTCTGAACTTAATAAATAGAATGTTAAAGGCGAACAGGGTGCTAGTTACTGTGCTCTGATAGGTCTCCAGACGATCACTGTGGTATGGAACAACTCTTCTTCTAACGGTGTTCCTGGCAGCCCTCTGAGATTGGGTGTGGCGATAGTCTATTTCTTTATTTATTCTACTTACGGAATGGTAACTGAAGCAAAGCCATCTAAGAGCCAGTTCACAATGAACATTCTTTTTATGCCTTTGTAGAAATACAGATGATAGGTGCTTAAATCCCATTTATCATCAGCCTTAGATGGTAAAATACCCGTCTTGCTCAAGCCGTCTGTGATGGCACGGGGTACTGGATTTGGCGTGCCCAGGTCTTCTGCTGTTGGCCTTTTTGGCAGCGATCAAACTGCTTTTATCAGTAATGCTGCATTTATTAACTGCGATTTCACCCCGAGCAATCCTACTTCCTCTAACGTGCGAGTTAATTTAAATTCAATTTCTTTCGACTTGTAAAACATTTACTTTGTCACGGCCAAGGCACTGAACTTGGGCGGGCTGAACCCCTGCCAGAGCTCGGCGCTCCCTGCATCTTTTGCATTCTCCCTGGGACAGGCTGGATTTCAAGCCTTGGTGGGCAGTTGGCTGTGGGGGAGGCCCTTCCGTGGGCCGGCAGGTTCGTGAACAAAAATGCTGGGATGAAGACACAGCTTTTAGTTTTTGCCCTTTACAAGCAAATTAAATTTGACCGTGTCATTTTCCTCTGGATTTGTTTGAGCTTTAACCTCAGCGACAAATGATGACATGACTAGTTTGTCAGCAAGTTTCTTCACCACGGAGCCTCTGGCCACCGAGGTAAGGTCACCACACTCCGTGAATCTTCACTATTTACACAGGATTGCACGTGCCTGCAGCCTCACAGACTGAATTACAGTTGGTGCGTTCCAGACAAAGTGTTTCACAAACACCTCCTCCAGCTTATACTCCTGCTAAAGGAATTCCAAGGAAAGATTTTGATATTTCATTTTTAAATTTTATTAGACTTCATTTCAAAGCCAAATTGAGTTTAGGTCAACATGGAAGTACCATAAGAACATCAGTGCAGAGACTACACATCGGCTTTCTCTGTATTAAAGGGGAGCTCTAAAACATACATAATCAGCTTCAGTCAGATGCTCTGGTTCATAGGGGGAAAGTTGATTATTTTAGTCAATACACGAAAATGTTTTCACAACTGTATTAAAACATTAAAAGAAAACCAGGTGCTTTTTCACAAGAGTTGAGCTGTGCAAAACCTTATTGTTTTCAGAATGATAACCTTTACTGGGTTTTCATCAGTAGCATTCCAGGTGAAAATACTGTTTCAAGAAAAAAGACACTTAACTTCAGCAGAATTTCTGAAGAATGTCTCGCAAGCCAAGAACATATTTTGTATCTAGCCCTAACTCCCTTTCTGCTCATTCCAAAAGAACCCAAACCCTCTCTTTTGGCTCTGAACAAATCTCTTGGGCGAATTCACGTGTGGATTCACTTGGGGATGCTCAAAGGCCAACAGTCAGCAGACATTTGATTCTATTTAGCATTTGATTGATAGCAGGTCCAATATTTGAAATTACAGGGTATGTCCATAATCTGGGCCAGACAAGATCTACCACCATTAGAACAGAAACTATATGGAAAAAAATCCATTTCATTATCTGCAGGAGTAGTTAGTGTTTTGAGAGGCCAGTTTTTGTTTAGGCTAGAGATTTTTACAGGGAAAGTTTTTTGCCTTCACAGCACACGACCAGAATCCCCTGTTACAGCCTGTTGGTAACGCTGATGTTCCTAAATCAATCTCAGTGATGCTCAGATCCCTCTGTAACCAACTGCATGGTTTACTGTTTGTTAAGAAAGTGACTGAGAACTGAAATGCTGGCCAAGGAAGTGATTATCATGAGGACACGTGTGACAGAACCATTGCTGAACCTACCGAGAACAGCCACCTGCCTTAATATTCCCATTTGTGGCTTTCTCTAGATGTGACTTTGAATCTTCAACCATTTGAGCAAGGACATGACATGGTCAACTTTTACGTTAAAAACACTTTGTGCAGAGAATACAGTGTGCGCATTACTAGGCCGTGACCTCTGTTTTGATCAATTAAGGCACCCCAGCTGTCCCATCTCTGGACGCTCATGGACATGCTGCTCCTATTTCCAGTAGATCTTGCCAGCTTCCCCCACCTGTACAGCCCCACTGGCAACAAGCTGCAGGGCAGCTGGGAAGGCTCGGTGCTCGGCCTCCTTCACCCTTTCGGACAAGGTCTCCACTGTGTCACCAATCTTAACTGGAACTGCCTCCTGGAAAATGATTGCTCCAGCGTCAACTTCCTCCTGTAAAAGCAACAGCCAGAAAGTTTGTACGGTTGAAAGAGGAGAGAGAAAGGGGCCCAGCTGTAGGACAATGAAGTAATCCGGCTGCCTTGAGGATCTGTTTGTCATTACGTTATTACAGGAAACACGAATCTGGGCTAATACGAGAAGTGCAGAAAAGATGCTGGCACTCACGTGAGCCTGCGAGGAGCTAACAGAAGCGTAGAGTTCAAAGACAAAGAGGAGGTAGACAGAACACCAGTGAGTAACACTTCTGCTACAGAAAACAACAGAAGTCCTGTTAACTGGGAACATGACAGGCTAAACTGGACAAAATGATGACATTTCAGTTCAGAAGAGTGAATTAGCCAAGCCCTGGCACAGAGACGGACTAGAGGACCCAGCAGATCTTTCTTTTGTGTGTTAACGAGGCAGATCCCTGCTGCTTAGTTATTTTTTCTCCGTACATTGCCACACGGAGAAGAAACCTCAAGTCATATAATGAAGAAAGGAATGCCATTTTTCCTTCTATCTGGAAAAATATTTTTGTCTCTTTTTCCAAGTTAAAGCAAAAATACTGAGAACAGATTTCAGGAGCAGTGGAAAAGGGGGGGATAATTTGAAGAATGCAGCACAGGAGGGGAGACTAGTTACTGTCAATCCTGAGAATGGAATGAGATGGAAAAAATGCTCCCTGAACTGACAAAAAGGTGCATCTTTTAAGTGGAGAGATTGCTGGCTTTTGTTTTCTTAGTTTTTGACTAATATAAATTGTTGAGTTTTTCTCTATTCCCACAAACACTGGATTACTTCTTAACAAATCCAAGCTTCCTGTGCCATTGCCAGTGTTTTGGGTGTTTTCCTTTTTTCTTTTTCTTGAAAGCAACAAATAAGGAAGGTTGTATGATAAAATCTATGAAGCTGGTGCTGTGTGGTAATAAAGATTTTGGGTTAGCAGAGGGCTTATATGAGCTAGTACCCCCACTCCAACCAGTGGAAGGCAGCGGTGGGATGCTTAGGGAAGAAGTTGACTTAGGTAAAGCTTAAACTTCTGTACAGAGTATTCATTTCCAGTTCCTTCTCCAGGGCCAGCAATCTAAAGCACTGTATTTTCCAATAATGTTATGAATAAACAAAGGAGAAAAAGTAATCAAATATGATGGTACAAGGGTGTTCCAAGCAAGCTCTGAGGCGAAAATCTTAAGACCAACGACTTATAGGAGGGAAAAGGAAGTACTTACAGCCACAAAGTGTACAGTACAGCCTGTGACTCGGACTCCGGCCTGTAACACCAATTTGTGGGCATTTGCTCCCTTAAAAGAAGGCAGTAGAGATGGGTGGATGTTCAGGATTTTTCCTGGAAAATTATAAGCGAGGTCATTGTCTTTTAGCATTACGCCTTAGCAGAGAGTTAAAAGTACCATAGTAAAGAGGAACGAAAGACATTTGTGAAAAAGGTTTTTCATGACTTTGGCATGTGCTTGTTTTTTGATGATGCTGACAGATAACCAGCCCAAAGCATTTCAGAACGTCTCACTATTGCAGACAAATCAAAGACAGTTACAATTAATTAGTTACAATTCATGGCATAGGTAAAGCATATCTCTCCAGCAACTAATAATGATTAATTGTTCGATGTAGCTGTCCTTTCCCTCAGCATCTTGTTCTTCTCCTCTTTGATCACAAGCACAATCTGCCTTTTTACAAACTCAGCAGCCCAAAGAAACTCGGTGCAGTTTCAAATGATGTAACAGACCAATCGTGACAAGGCAAAAATTCTTTAGCCTGGACTTTTCCTTCGCACCTGTTTTGGCTTAATAAAAGACACCAGCTGCTCACATAGGAGCCCTTCTCTCTGCCCTTCTGAAAAGCACCTGTCTACCACTACTACCTTCCATGCAGAAAGTTGGCTGGGGCATCCTGAAACTCATAATGTAAGCTCTAATGCTCAGGTGTGACTGGTTATAACCCTGGGAGCCTGTCCCTTACATCTCCCTTAAAAGACAAAGCATATGCCTGAGCTCCTACCCAGCTGTACAGTAAGTGGCTGCCTGTGACCTCAAGGTCTCACCACTAAGCAATGCAATGGTTAAACCATCAGAAAACCTTTGTTCTTCTGGCAGACTTCCCCTGTCTGCTCCTAATGTGTCTGTGACAACTCCTCCTGCCCATTCTGGACCAGAGTGAAGTCAAAAGGTGCTTCTTGACAGCCCTAAACCTTTTCTTAGACTCAGTACGAACCCTTACGTGATAAAAAAAGTGGCCATCGAGACTATTTATGCCACAGTGTGCTACACCCACGCCGTCTCTGCATGCCTCCTGTTTAGCAAGATTGTATGTCATCAGGATTCATTGAACACCACCTAAATGCCAAGCAGCGAGACTGAGCTGACGTACGCTGGCGGAGGCAGCAGTGTACCGAAATAGAGGCTTATGATTTCGTAATGTGAAGTGAAGGCCATTTCTGGCAGCACCATACGAAACCTGCACTCTCACGGCAGTGACACAAGCTGATCTTGACCTATGCAACTTAAAGAGGCAAATGTATCGACTGATCTTCAACAATAACTCAGATGTGTTTTGTGTTTCAGAAACATCTCTTTTTAAACATCAGCATCTCCCTGCCAAAAGTACTGGGGACGGTGAGCTCAAAACAACACTGCACTCTGTCTGAGTGTCCCCCGTTTCTCATGACAGTACTGTCAGAAACTGCTCTAAAAGAATGTGATTTTCTGTTTGTTTGGTTTGGTTTTGTTTTTCAATCTGTCCTTTCTGTTAACATTCAAAATTAACATTTCAGGGCCATTAAGCAAGAGTTTCACAACTAACTTCACACTCTATGTTCCTGTGGCTGCGAGAGAAAGAAAAAGTAACAGCTCTTAAGAGAGCAGCAACAAGAATTGATTACTCTTGGGTAATTTAGGGTGGTCAGTACCTAGGCATGGCCAGGTTGGAGTTTCACAGCAGGCCTCTGTTAGCTGGCACAGATCCCTGAGCTCAACCAAATGTTTGAGCTCACATCTAAGACCTAACTGAAGCATACTCTTGGTCAGAACTCTGGTAGGTATCTGTTTTCCACCTCAGTTCAGTGCTGGACATTTAAAGAATGAGTTAACTATCCAGTACTGAAGTAAGTATTTTCTTTTGCTCCCAGGCCAGTCATACATGTGACGCAAATCCTGCGCTGTGCAGGGTGATCATCAGCGCTGGAAGTGCTCTGTCCCTGAATCAGGGGGAACTAAAGTCATTCTTTATTTGTACAAGATCTCTGCCCTAGAGAAAGGTTTTTACCATCCCCTACACAGATACTCTACTCAAAACACATCTCTTGTAGTGAGGGATTTCCTCTCTCCTGACTACAGCCGCCTACAGCACAGACATTTACATCTTTGTCTTCTGGAGTCTGTAACGAATGGAGAGAAACCAAAACAACTCAGCTGACTGACTTTAGCTGACAGCTTTAGCATAAAATGAGTTGCCACCTAAGAATGCCTGTTTTGCTCCACTGATTTTAAAGAGAGGTTTGAACAGAAGTTCAGGTGTAAAAGGCCTGTGTCATAGACACACCCAGGGTAACACAAAAGTCACCATGTGAACAATAAAGGCTGCCTGAAAAGAGCTGCATTGTACAGGCTGACCAGCCTGTAACTGGGATGAGCAAAGAACGAGTTCACGGAACTGTGACTGAACCCAAAGCAGAGCAAACAGTGCGAAGAGCAGCTACCTCTGTGTGATTCAAGACTCCCGAACGAAACAGAAAGAGGTAAGAGGAGGAATGTAACAACTGGGGGAGGGAAAGCAGCTGCTGAAGTAGGCAGAGGTGTTACCACAGCCTCTAACAAAGACCTGGAAAAACTGTAAAACATGACCAGAATGGAGACACTGTGAACACTTTGGACAAATAGGAGCTGGATCTGCCTCTGAAACACGCCACCCTCAGATTCAGACAGCTCCTGGGAGGTCTGACTGGAAGACTGGCAAGGTCTTGTGCACACTGCTGCCCAGTTTTGTACACAGTCAAAGCAGCTCACCTGTTAGGAATTCTCACCTCTCCCCAACCAACACCTACTGCTTAGGCAACAATTTGCCCTGCACCTCCTGTTTGCAGAGGTCTAAGGTCTTCACAGCCTTATTTTAAAATATTTGCTAATAAACCAAAGGCTACAAGATCTGCATTTGCCTTTGGCTTCCTTAAAACTCCGTGGAAATGACAAAGGGAAGGGGAAAAATGTCGCCTTTCTCTTTCTCATCCTTTTTCTTACAAGACAGGAAGAGTCTAGTTTCCTGCAAACCCAGAATTAAAATTTTTCCCATTTTCTTTTTCCTGAGGATAGGCTATAAAATTACTTTTTTTGGTTGTTTTTAAATGCATACACTACTATGCTGTACTTACCTTCCCATTTTTTGACAAAAGGACCTGACAGTATTCGCATAAATCCAGCCAGACAGATCAGTTCAACTGAGAATTCTTCAAGGACTTTGTCAACTGCACTGTCAAATTCAGTGCGACTTTCATACAATTTATGGTCAATAACCTGTGATAACCCAAAAGACAAATAGGGACATGGTGTTAATTTAATCTAAAAGTCCTAAGAGCACAATGAAATGATACTCGGAGTAATAAAGAAAAAGCAAGTGAATCTCCACGTGCGGCTCGAGTTGGGTGCACATCCACAGCAAGAAGAACAGTTCACAAATGCAAGCAGGTAACAGACAAACATACAGTCTTTATTCCTATTCATACAGAGAAATCATCAGAAAAAACCCAAGAGTTTTGGTTTATCAGGCCCACAGCTGTAGTCCCTGGCATTTTGACACAATGTAACAGCCCACAAATGTATGTCATTAAGACAACTTAAAGTCTTACAATGACTTCACTCAATTTAAGGCCTCCAGACCTTGTCGAAAATTATCACAAAACCTTGACAGAAAGGCTCATCCCAAACTCATAAAACAAGCCCTACTGCATAAGGTTAATGTACGTGAGTTATGTATTTTCCATCTAGGATACATCCCCTAATTTATGCAGGAAGAAGGCAGAGCTACTTAACTTAAAACATCCACAGACTTTAAAATAAAAGTACCCGTTAATCCCTACCAGATTTACCACAGTAGTCTTGATAAACCAGAATGGGTTAGTTGAAAAGGTGTCCGAGGGAACTAGAAATAAAGCCCAGCTCAACACTGGGCTGAACTCTGCCAGGAACTACCAGGTAGTAACCAGCACAGCGTGTGCTCCTCAGTGCCCGTTTCACCACTCACTCTCCATCTTACCCACTGAGACCATCAGCTCTCCCAGGCTGTATTTTTCCTCACTTCATGTTTGCTCTTTCCCCGCATACCATGGACAGATTTTACTTGTGATCTTTGTGTACTCCTGAATAAGAGACAGCTGCTAACATTCAGATCCTGCTACTATTAAAGTTAATAGAAAAGCTTGCTTCGGGCGCAAATCTTCCCCAAGTCTGTAGTTATCAGTGGGAAGTGACTGTAAAATGCTCCCAAGTTAGAACAGGAGCATTTCACATCTGTAATACAAATGACTGCACAAAAGGCAAAGCAATGCAGCACCAGACAGGTGACACTAAGGGAAACACAGTTTGCTTTGAATGAACACTGGAGAGCCTGAAGCAATGCTTGGGGAGCCACGGGAAGGTGCCATGGAGTTTGACCTCTCTATTTCATTCAAATGAACTACCCTGTCTGTTCAGTGTGTAATTTTAAAATTAAATTAAGGTAAAATAGCTTGTTACTTTAGCGTAAACGTACATCAAATAAATGGCAAAGTTTAAATTGTAACTGTAGAAGTTTTGCCCTGGTTTAATATAATGACTGTTCCCAAAACCACCAAGGCTGCTGGCAGCATCTCTGAGATGGAGAAAAGGAAGTACTTTGCTTCCCATGTTAGGTAGTTTGCCCACAGGCACAGGTTCATGACAGACCTAATAAGAAAACCGAAGGCTTCCTATCAAACCATCTCTTACCCTAGTAGAACTCATTACCTCACACGACCTTCCTGGTATAGTTAGTGCTAATGATGGCTAATTTTAAAAAGATGAGAAATACTTACCCTTGTAGGAATACCAGCTCTTTCAGCCTTCTTTAACCCCTCCACACCAGCTTTGTTAGAAACAACAAGAACTATTTGTGCGAAACTGGTGGGCTTCTTTGTGCTGTTTATGAGGGCTTCCAGGTTTGTGCCTATGAGTGGAAAAATAATTAACGAATATCGAGTTGTTCCTGGAGAATAAATATAGTTAACAGCTAGAAGAGATTTAAAATAAGTAGCAATGTGGATGAGACCCAGTCCAAAACCCACTGATGTTAAGAATAATCATTTTTTAATTGATCTTATTAGGAACCAAATTTGACAGCTGCAGGCTACAGGGCTTTTACTAGCAATTGCATTTGTAACTGTAATTTATGGAATTGAAATTATGCTCTCCTCTTTAGCAAGTGGGAATACTGGAAACCCTAGCAATGCTTACATGGCACGAAGAAATTTTGATCTACTTGCAAAATAATGCTGCTGTCCCTGTAGTGCAACGCTGTGGTTGCTTGAATCTGGACACATGCAGAAATTTGAATATAAAATGAACATAGATGCAATTCATGGTCAGCTTGCAGCAGAAGTTAAAGATCATTCTGTTCGTGACTGAAATTAATCCAAGGGCAAAATCTATTCCGCCTGTTACTGAAAGCCTGTTAGAAGCCTCCATGGAGAACTGCAAGAACTTAAGAGATTTTAAATCTGAGCTGAAGTTGCTTTTCCAACAGTCTGCTTTACACTGTAGTAGAATATAACACTCACCTGTTCCTGAGATAAGGACAGCAACCTTCACTTTGTTTGTTTGGATTTTGCCTTGGATATGGCTGTGCACAGACAGTGACCTATTTGCTTGCAAGGCTCGAAGCAGATTATGGACTTTAACATGGGCAGAGCCTGAACGCATACAAGAAAAAAAAAAAACCAACAATAAAACATGTAAATAAAGGGAGAAACAGAGAGGAGAAAAGGACCTACGAAAAGGGATTAATGGCACTGCTTTACTTCTCATTATTTATTTCTAGTTCTGGTGACATCTGACATTGCCAAGCACATGTTCTATAGACTAAGACTGAAGTCGTGAGGAGTGACATTTTAATGCCCTCTGTGAAAAAGCCATGGAAGTGTCAATTACGAGATTTTCAGCTAACCTCCATGGAGACTGACCACCTAAGGAATTTAGCTCTGCTTTTTTTTTTTTTTAGGAAAAAAAAATTAATAACCTTTTTGTAGAGAGACAACTTTCCCGATCAGCCAGGCTGCCTCGTGTTTCTGTATGTCCTTGAGGACCTGCTGAGCCAGCTCCTTCTGAACTATCAAGACAGCACCGATGCCACAATTAAATGTCCGAGCCATTTCCTCCTCAGAGAGGTTCCCTTCTCTATGGAGCCAGCAAAAGATTTCAGGAATCTTCCAGGTAAGAGCGTCTGAAGAGAATTGAAAATACACATAAAGAGTGGAAATCATTACCAAATGACAAATACTAGAATTATTAGGGTATTAAGAGGAAAGATCTGGATGGAACATACAGACAAAGTTCCACAGCAGAATTAGCTGGAGTGAAATCGGCTTCCATGGACAGAAACAGGATGTTTTTTCCTTCCTTACTGAACAAAGCTTGGGAGTAGATGGAATTGTCACTCCAAGAGGAAATTAATCATATTGCTCCACTGTAATCTGTTAATCAGTAATTAAAAATTGGCTCTGAGGCAGTCTTTGGAAAATCCTATTCTTGAAGGTGACAACTCTGCTTCTAGAGAAACTATTGTATCAGAATGATAGCTTTAAAAACTGTCGTGAAAGTCTTATGCTGCCCCCAGTTCCAACAAGGTAAGGATGATTCACAGCAGCATAAGAAATGCTTCTGGACAGGTCACTGTAAAGGAACTCTAAAGACAGTAATTTTCTTTCTTGTCATGTTATCGTTGAACTGGTATTATCCCCATTTATATATACTAGTGTCCACTATGGAAAAGTGGAAGAATGATTTACATGCAGATCTGGAGTGCAAAACTCAATATTAGTTCCCTTATTTTATTCTACAACCCACTGAACACTGCCTAACCTACAGTAAATCATTTACCTTTCCATACTGACTTTCTCCGTCAGTGAAATACTCTGTCTAGTATACATGCGAGATTGCGGTGAGGAGTTTGCACCGCTTTTGCTTTAGCTGTTGAACTGTCTTTATCTCAACTCATAAGTTTTCTCACTTCTGCCCTTCCAATTTGCTCCCCTATCCCAGTGGTGGGCAGTGAGCAAGCAGCTGTGCGGGGCTTAGTTGCCAGCTGGGTTAAACCACAACACGCAGCTTTTCTTTTTATCTCACCTAAAACGACACCAAAGGACTCCGGGAGAACTCTGGGGATGTTTTCCAGCAAGCCCCCGCCGGTGATGTGGGCATAGGCCTTCACGTGGCCCGAGCGAAGGACAGGCAACAGAGTCTTACTGTAGATTTTAGTTGGGGTTAACAAGAGATCTCCTGTAGATGAAGGATGAAAGAAGTCCAGTTACAGCATGGAGATGTTATCAATATAAAATGACAAAATCTCAAAATACTCATTTGCTGGAAAGTAACGAGCATTGCACTACAGAAAACACCCACAATGTTCTACCTTTTTAAGCATACAACTAGTTGCTTATCCCCCTCCCTTACGTTTCTTTCCTGCATATGTGATTCACAGGAAAAATGAAGATGAGGACATGTTAAAGAATGGTATAAATTTTTTAGCACCATACAAAGGTTACAGAAGCAAAGGCACAGACAAAAAAATTGCATGACATTTGCGTGTTCAGCAGCTCAATTTGTAACGCAAGAAACTGCAGTATAAGTGGTACCTAATGTCTGATCACCGGAGACACCAACTGCAGAAGAGAAATCGAACGATGACTTTTCCACAATCTTCCTCACAAGGCTGTACCCATTGCTGTGAACCCCAGAAGAGGCTACTCCAATAACCACGTCTCCATCTGCAATTCTCTCCAGCTGGGGCAGCATCTGCCCTCGCTCCACGGCACCAACAGCAAAGCCAGCCAGGTCGTACTCTCCCGGTGGATACATGCCTGGCATTTCAGCAGTTTCTCCTCCTGTGGGAATGAAAAAAAGAAGGAACCAAATGTCACGGCTCATTTAGTCCAGAGAGGAGAACTTGCTCTGTTTGGGACATGAAATGAGCGTTTACTGCTCACTCCAAACTTTTCCAAACAGGCATCTTCATGCTATCCCCTCATACCAAGGAGAAACTCTCCACAGCTATCCTCACAGCCACCTCATGATTCTCCTGGTCATGATGTCTACAAGAAAACAACTTGACAGTGATGAAGTTGCCATTATATTATGACCTCTGCCCAACATGCTGGCCTACAGTACAGTCTCATATTTCTTTTGCACTCATCAGGTTTCATTCAATACAACATTATTCTTTTCCCAGAAAGTGTCCCTGAAGAGGCTACAAATTTACCTGGTGGAAGCTGCTCTTGTGCTCAGTGCTTGACACTGCTCAATACTAGATTCTGTGGAAGTGTTTCCAGGTTTCTACATTATATTGCTATAACCAACTTTACAATCGAAGCTCATTTGCTTAGATACATCTTTATTTAAATCTGTATTTAAAAACATCTGTGCAAAACCAAGCGTGCAGACAAGCCCTTCAGTACCTTGCTATCAAGTGGTGTGATGGGCTGAAGGTGGCCGAGCTGAATATTCAGATATCGCAGAAATGCAAAGTACGAATTTAGGAACATGCTTCAAATGAGCCTTTTATGAGATGATACTATACAAAGACAAATCCACGTGCTATGTACAAGCACAGTGAAATGAATGGGTGAAGCTGGAGCCCAAACAGAAACTTATTTTGATGATGCAGGCTATAGAAAAGCATTTCCTCCTTACGTTCAGAGTTACCACATCATCTCTGTCCCTTCTCTTCTGAGAGCACCAGAAATTTGGAGAACAAATCGTGTTTGTTTTATTTATGAGTTCAGACTTATTTTTTATTAGCACAAAAAGATACTTCCTAACCCATTTACAATTTTGATTGATAAATTATTCTCTGGCAATTAATTTACAACATTCAAAGCCCGTGGTGGCTTTAAAGTCTTCCAACTGGAAATAAAATTTTGACATTTCAGTAAGTAATTTCAAAGCAAGGTCTCACATAACATGAAGTATGAACGGTTTGATTATATCTGAAAAACTGGGAGAACACTTTAAAGATGAAGGTAACAGTTCATGCAGGAAAAAATGAAACCAGAACACAAATAGACTCTTGTTCAAGTCTTGTAAACCACCTCAAAATGACACACTCCCATTTTTGTTACCAATTTTCTTAGAGAATTGGAAAAAGGGACAAAATGAATGTATTACCAATTATAAAGTGGTACCTAAAGTAAGACAGTTGAACTGTCATTTTTGTCTCAAAATTAAAGGTCAGTTTTGAAAAATGATGGCAATCCTCCAAGTGTGTTTATAAAAAAAGAAGGAAAACCAAAAACTATGTTAGGAAACTGTACTTTCAGGGTTTCATTGCTTTAAAATTGAACCCTGTGTTGTATTCCCGTTATAAAGATGTATACAAAAGAATGTATTTTTCACCGACTTAGAAATATTTTTGAGTTGAACAGTGTTAAACCTGTATTTTTTAAATATCATATCATTTTCATGGATAACTAGATTACTGTATACCAGAATACATATATCATTTGTTGATAAAATGTATTATGTACTTGTATTATAGGGCTGAAAAGGAAAATGTTTATATTTGTATCTTAACATCTTGGAACATGCTCATCCTGGTGAAATAAATCTTCAGCAAGTCTAATTTTCCTATCAGTCTTGTAACTAACAAAACCCGGCTTATTTTATGTTTCTGTCTTGTGGTTAACTTCTGCATCTTCAGTAGTGAACTCCAGACAAAGCTTTTGTTGCGGTTATAAGGACATTCTCAGGCTTTCTAGTTTTATGAAGCTGGTGGAAACACGGTAGCTGTGAGATCTCTAGCTTTCCTGTCAAATTTAGTTAAAATCAGCCAAGAAGTTCAAAGAATAATATGTACACACACGGGGACATGCGCATGCACAGTAACACATCTAACTCTTTTTTCTAGAAGAAAATTCGAGGATTTCCTTTAGGATAAAGGATAAAAATAAAGCTATTTGGTATGTTTCAAAATTTACTTGAAAAATACAAAGAATTAAAATACACGTATTGCTAGTTTTCTAGGAAGCTGTTACAGTTAAGAATTTAAATGAAAAGATACAAGTAAGAAAATGTACACACAACTTCCTGAGCTAATGGCAATATTTGTGGAGTACTGTCTCCTTCCATAATCTCTACAGATTATGTTCTCTGAAAGCAAAGACATGTGACGCTTTGTTTTTTTTCACTCCTGTGAGAGTCTCCAATAGGTTAGGAAAACAAACACATTAAAATTCATTATAAAGATATTGCATAAGATTTTTCATATCCTTCAAAGAGCGTCCATACCCAAAAGAGCACATCCTGCTTTTTTGCAAGCTTCAGCTATTCCTGCAATGACACCCTGAGCCACTTCAACGTCAAGTTTGCCACAGGCAAAATAGTCAAGGAAGAAGAGGGGCTCCGCTCCTTGAGCCAGGATGTCATTGACACACATGGCAACCAGGTCCTGACCTATGGTGTCATGTTTCTTACACGCTTGTGCAATCTGCAAAACACAGCGAGAGAACCTGTTGGTTAGCTTTGAGAAACTGGACTGCAAGCGGAGAGTCTGTGATGGAAGGGGACTGAAACCACGCCGTTCCTCTGGATGCTTTTGGAGGAGCAGATTCATTTCTTATCATCTCTGTGAGCTTCTCCTAACATTGCATTTTAGGAATTGCTACTTTCTCAATTGGCAAGCACAAAAGGCACTTGACGGAAAGGGATTGAACTGGAAAGGGTTTTGCTGCAGTTTGCATAAACACAATAGCAACCGTGTAATTAAATGATTTTCCCCATGAGTAAATTTTTTCGAGGGTGGAGAGTCTACCTTAATGAAACGGAGTTCTTGATTACGTACTTAATACTAAAAATGAGTTATTTTAAGCATCATTTCAAGTATGGCTATTTACATGCCAGAAATTAAACGTATATTTAATTTCTTTGCCTGAATGACATTAATTTCATTTTTCATTCCCTTTTCAGAAAGACAAATAGGTATTTTTAAAAGACAACTGATATTTTCTGTTAAAACATTTTCCCTTCTGTGCAATTTTCCTTCCTTTACATGGATTTTCACATTACCTTGAGTTTTGTGCCAACACCATCAGTCCCAGATACCAAGATAGGATCTTTGTAACCAGCTGCCTTCAAATCAAAGAGGCCAGCAAATCCTCCAAGTTCTGCATTGCAGCCTGCCAGCCAGAAAACAGGAGAAAATAGTAAATTTTTACCTTCATGGGCTTCTCCAGGATCTCCAACACAAATTCTTTCTGATGTTTGTCAATATGACTTTGTTTCGCCACCAGGAAACTTTTCTAAACTCTCATCTACAAAAACTGTATAGTTCACTGTGCAAGAAATAATAACCCATGTAAGCAAAAATAGCACTAAATGGTAGGATTTTTTCACACATTTATCCTTTTAGAGTGATGAATGGTATTCTCTAACATTCATGACAATCAGGAGATATAGTTTAGTGTCATTTTAGGAAGAAAATCTGTAAATTTAAGGAAGTACGTTTTGCAGAAATCACAGCCATTTGCTTACCGCAGATATTTATTGTGTAATCTGGAAACACGCAGAACACATAAATATGAGCTTCTGGATCAAGATCAAGATCAAATGATAAGCCTCATTGCCATGAACTGACTGAAACAGGAATAGAAGGTACAAGTCTTACCTGACCTTGACGTGGCTGCAGCTAAGGGTTTAATTTTCTGAACCAGAGTATTCCCTGCTGCAATGTCTACCCCACTGTTTTTGTAAGTCAGGCCTCTGAAAGAATGTCAAGAGAAAGCATTACGGCAAATGATTACTAACTGCACAAACATAGATTCTAAAATGATATTTCCTTCTTTACATCATTGCATCACTAAGGGGATTAACCATTCAGAATATATTCTGCTGTCAAGTACCACTATTTTCCCACTTGTACAGTAACTTTGCTGATATAAAATGATTCCTAAGCATTCCAGTACTCATTTCAGGCAGGTTCAATGGCTCAAAGGTTAATCTTTTTGCTGTTTGGAACCTGACCTCAGACATACACCTGAAGATAGGGAGTATTATACTGAAGAAGCAAAAATTCACGGATTTGCACCACAGGGTCTCTGCTATAAGCAGTATTCAAATAATTCCAGACATCTCGAGGACAGCATCAGTATCATACGCTATCCAGTCAAATACCAAGATAAAAACCAATCAAACAAAAAAATCCCAACAACGAGGCAAAATAGGTGGAATAATGGATATGATTTTGCAAGGTCTGAATCCCTGGTGCAGATACTGAGGTGTTATTAGTACGGTTCCTATGTTCAACAACAAACGTATGCAAAAATGCAGCTCTAAATCAGAACATCTCAGCACCGTGCAGGATCAAGCTCAAGCCAGCTTTTTGAATAAGAAATATCACACAAATCAGTAACCTCTATGGTACTTCTATGAGAGTTTTACAGCTGTAGCTTAAAGGTTGCCTTTCCTTATCACCTGGAATGATACCACCACAAAACCTGCCACTCTTCTTTTTTGCTTAAATGGACTTCCTATTAACATACATATTCTAAAGTTTATTTTAAAAGCCCTAAGTTCCATTTTAGCAATCTAGAAAGAAATGTCCATAATTTCCAGGTGTTATATACAGCCATTTGATAGAGGAAACACACTTAGTACAAACTAGCATAAGTAACTTGTCTGTCCGTACGACTGACTGGGGACTACCTGTATTTACAGAAGGGCCTTTCATTTTGGAGATAGTGAGCTTAATGACTTTTAATTACTAGTTGTACCAAATGTATCTCACTCCAGTTAAGCAATTGTTATTTCTGCACTGTCATTGGCTTGAAGCAGGCAACCCAGTGCATCCCAATTTTAGGTTCGTACTTATTTTAGCTCTCTTATTGATGTTATTCAGTATTGAGTTTAAATTCTAAGTGTAAAACACGCTGTTTATTAAGAAGGACAAATACAGCAAAACAACTGGCCAAAGAGCAGTGCTACCAGGAAAATGCAGAGGTGTCTGCACTCACGTTATATCACTGCTCAAAAATTTGCAAGAGGAAAATAATTATAAAGAGTAGCTGTTCAGCCTGTGAATAAGATTCAAGGAAATACTAGCTTGCAGTACCAAGAGACCAAAGTCAGGCCCTTCCAGTCTGAACATGACAGATATTCACCATATTTTCACCTTACTTTTAAAAGCATAGCATCTACACTGATTCTTTAAATCAACCTTTTAATTATTTACATTTTCTTAAGCTTTTTAAATTAAATAAATATTCTGGATATTTTCAAAGTGAAGTGTATAGGATTTCATCCTGCAAAGCTGCCAAGAGGAGGTACGTCCTCAACTTTACAGAGCTAACCATGATACTTCCAAAAAGAAATGTGCCTGACTCTGTCCTTCCAATTTTAGGTCTGAGCAAAAGTTAGGGCAGACTCAAGGACAGTGAAACAGGCACTGACTGTAAACTGTTCCCAGGAGTCTCCTTCTTAAGTTAGGGATCCTCCCAGAACACAAGCACTCCAGTCCAGAAACTTGCTGGCTACGGCCCGAGAACTCCATGTTTTAGAGAACTGTCCATAAAAGTACCTTCTTCTCTTGCCTCACACACTGACCTCATTTTTTCCTACTACAATACAAATACCAATTACATATTTTCAAATAAATTTCTGAAAAGATGCATAGTACTTGAGAAAGAAGACTAAATACGAACATCCTTGTTCATTTATTAAGTTTATTGATCATAATTTTACAATGTACTAGTCAGTATACACTGTCAGCAAAAGTAGAATTCTTACTAATATGCTTCATGGACTACAAAATAACTTCTTATAAAAAATTATGTTTTGAACCAATTGGAGCATAGGCAGGCAGATATGCTTGACATCAGGTAAAAATGAGTCTAAAAACCTGCAAGCAGCTCTCAATAACATTAGAGACACAGTAGGACACACTGCTTAAAAAACCCCCTGCATTCATATAATCTCAAGACTGTTAAATGAAATACTATGAAAACAAAAGGAATAATACTAAAAAGGAATGATAAATCCTACCCATGTTGTTAGCTAGCTACTCCAAAGTGCATATCCCAAGAAGGTAGGTCTAGATTATTTTAACCATTTCTAAAACGTCTAAAATGAACGAATAAAATAGGTCAAACTTTGTTGATATACACATTTCATGATACTAATATTAGACCTATGGACAACACAAATCCGGAGCAAAAGCTATGCTTTAAAGCCCAAGAACCTGGAGTTCACCTCCCCTAAAACAGGCACAGCAGACAGCAACAGCACAAGTTATTCCTATATGCTTGTCACTGTAGTTTAACTCACGATTTGGGAGAATAAGAACATGGATGAGAGAGCCATCAAAAAGCCTGTTCCTTCCTTTGCCTGTCTTGCTTAGATGGCTTACAAGGGCGACAGTTAAAAGTTGTCTAGAGTTATACATAGTAAGAACATCAGTTTATTACTGTAAATTAGTGAAGTCTTTAAGTCCCTTTTACACCAGTTATTTCAAGTATTTCAAATATCTACCTGGATTGCCTCAGGAAAGCTATAGCCCGATAACCAATGTCCTTTCTATAAATGGCACCCTTGAAGTGTATGGCTTCTACTCCCTTGTTGGCTTCTTCCAGTGCTGTCATTAGATCCTCTTTAATAGCAGTTACTGTAAGGACTCTTCCTCCACTAGTCACCACTTTGCCATCCTTCAGGGCTGTGCCTGCATGGAACACCTCCAATCCTAGTTGCTTAGCCTTAGAAAGTCCTGTAATTGTTATTTAAGAAAATAGATGCAAAAAATCAATTGATTAGAAGATTTTCTATTAAATTACAAATGAATAGATATTCAGCACTTACTGACCATGTCCAGAAACAACAATTGAATTCAGTGTGATCACGCTGGCAAATAGGAATCAATTTGTAAAAACTACATTTTAAGGAAAGACATGTCTAGTACTTGCATGCTCAGAGACACAGAAAAAGGTATTTAGCTGAAACATCTGCCTACAGCATCTAATTCCAGCTGGATTTTATACCTCACTGACATAGACACCACAAAACATATCGGCATCAACATTATGTAAGAATCAGTGATCAGCCCAGAACTACTTTATTGTAACACATAGTAAAGAAATGCTACAGAACCAAACGGTACAGCGTGGAGAACTGGAAATGGGATGGGTGCATTGCCAATTAACTTTGATGTGTGACAATTCAGTCGTCCCTTGCTGACCACAAGATCTACAGTGTCTATAAATCTGAGCTACACTGATTCACCTTCATCTGGCAGAAGAGAGAATGGAGAGAGGGCAGGAGAGGAATCAGACTTCTGCAGCTTCTCCTGCTATGCTTACCTGTTATTGCCAAACCCTTGGGATATGTTCCTGGATACCCTTCGCTAGCCATGACCACTGTCACGGCCACGCTGTCTTCAAACCACACTGGCATGGAACTAGACAACTTTTTATTGATAACTGCTTGCATAAGTTCATACAGATCACTTTTCAACAGTGGAAGAATTACCTACAAAAATACAGAGCAGCAAATTAAAGAAAACAATGTACATTGTTACATTTTCTTCACGGAACTTTTGAAAATACTAATGCAACTGTAAAAATAACATTAAATAACTATGTATTTTCATGCATGTATACATACGGTGCATCATCTAAGTACCTTTAAAAATATTCTTCCTTGAAGATTATTTCTATGGGTAAAAGAAATGCTACATATGGAGGGGAAAGGGCAGAGGCCAAAGAAGCCTATTTGTTCTGAGGAATAGAGAGAAAGAGGTTTTTTTTCCACTTGTCAACAGGGAGTGGGGAAGTGTCTTTAATAAAGTAAAAAAAAAATAATCCAACTCCATTCCAGAAAAGATAGAAAAGTGCTGAGTTCCACTCAAGTTTATCCTTATAAAGTCCGTATTTGAGTGCAATTAGCTAATTATTCATCCGAAGGTTAGTTATGAGTTATGGTAGCTAGTAACAGACTCTTCTCCTTCCATAATGCCAAACTGTATCTACCTACAAAATAACTCACCTGACATTCTGGGTCACCAAATCTGCAGTTAAACTCAAGAACTTTAGGTCCATCTTTGGTAAGCATTAATCCAGCATAAAGCACACCTAGAATAGAAAAATTGTATAAAAAGCTCTCTAAGCAACCGCAAAGTCACTTGCTTTGAATCTATTAATAACAGTGTTAAAAAGGATTCCACATGTGCTCATTTAAAGTTAGGATGTTAACACCTGAAAAGTGTTAAAAATAAATCAGGCAGAAATAGTTGTTACAATTTTGGAGCTTATTTTCCCATATTTTCCTTTCTGTTCTTCCTTACTTGAGAATTATCCACTGTTAGTGAAATGATATTCATTGATTTTAATGGACTCTAAATCAAGCCACTGATACCAAACCCGGTTTCCAAATAAATCAAAGTTATCTTCCTTAACTTACAGTGTGTGTTAGCCCTATAAAGAGGACAAAGTGAAAAAAAAAGGCTTTCTCCTTATGATTAAAAAACCCCAAACTTTGGTACGTACCAAAATAGGGGACACCTTCTTTCCTCATGCCATCAACAGTTTTCTGAAGAACAGTATCTCTTATTTTCTGCAGTAAATCTTTAGAAATCTAATAAAACAGGATTAGAAAACAGTGTTTGTAAAAAAGGGAGTGCATGATTTTTCCTCCTGTGATGGCTAGCATTTTTAAGAGTCAAGCAGAACACTTAGATGGTCTCTTGCTCACTCCAAAATGCTTCATACAACAGAAAGCTGGTATTTTTTCTCTCTGCAGACAACACACCACAGCACTAAAACAACAGTTTGCATTTCTTCAGACATCTTTCTGTGCTTAGATAAAGCCTGCCAAAGTCAAATCACAATTGGAAAGTATAGTGATCAATGATCAAATTTTATTCAATAAACAAATTTAATAGATTTATAGAGGACCAAACCCCGTATTTCCTTTTTCTCAATAAAAAAAAGATAAATGACTGGCCATGACATAGGTGAAGAGAAAGCAAAGTAAGTTCTTCTGCAAATAGAAGTCCTTTGCCAAACAGAAACCAAACTACCTTAAGCTGCAGCAAAAATTCATCATTAACTTAGTTCAGCACAAGATAAAAATGTGGTTTTAAACACTTGGTTCTAACGATCAGTATTGCATAACACTTAAAAAAACAATCGAAATATGAGGTTGAAGAAATAACACTTCCACATTTATAATTAAAAGCTGTTCAGGTGGAAATGTCCTACTCTTTAGAGAAATGAATTAATTATGGCCTCTACTCAACTGTGTCTGGTTTAGCCATCTCCATCCACAAGAGCCCACTCTCTCCTGTTCATCATGGTGGAACTAAAAATCCACACATACTTTCAGTACTAGAGCTGTAGTACTGCAGCTGCAGTGAAACATCTCCTTATCAATAGTTTTACCTGAGGTGCTGGGGAATAAGCTCCCATCCCTCCAGTGTTAGGGCCTTCATCTCCATCCATTAATCGCTTGTGGTCCTGGGCTGGAGGCATGGGAGCAATTGTGATGCCATCAGTGAAACATAAGCACTAGAAAACAAGGATAATAATTAAAACTCCAGTGTAGGATTAAAATTACAGTGTGAGAAGTGCAAATAAATTTGATTTTCAGAGTTGCAAATGGATATTTAAGAGTATACATTGTCTCCCTGATAAAAGAAACTACAGCATTCTAAACATTTCCCTTTTCCCTCAGGAAGCAGTGCCTCATTTTGTATGACCTTCCTACAGAAATTACCTGTAATGTAGCATATAAAAAAATAGAACATAACATCAGTAGTTCTAGTGAAGAGACATACTCAAAAGTTAAAAAAAAATAAATTAAATGCTCCATGACGAAAGCTGCTTCTTCCCTCTCCCTTTCTCCTCCCCTGCCCCAGAAGGAAGGCGTTACATTCCTTTCAAGATTTCCTTTTCCTTGTTGATAAAACTATTTACTTCTGAATTATTTATGAATTACTTGTATAGCATATACTTTTATCCTCAGTATTTTCATAATAACAAGCCTGCTGGCGTCTTCTGTAACTGGATGTTCACTGTTTGGACTACTGCTAGCAGTACTCAGAAACATTTAATAACCCTAACTAAAAAACAAGCAAGGGTTCCCCTACAAAACCTGAAAATGCCATAATATTAACATATTAAAAACTACAGTCATTTGTGGAAAGTGAATTATTTTGACAGGTAAGGCAAGCAGTGTGTTTTCTTCACTGCTGTCAGTCATCATATTAAATAAACCACCATTAAACTGTGTGTTTATATTATTGTGTTATATTACAGTAAGTCTGCTAGTATTCTATGGACGCCTTACGAGCATTACATGTTTTCCACTGGAGAATGAAGATCTGCATAACCCCTTAGTTCCTAAAAGGGCCAAGCCAGCCAGGAAGGAATAGGATGACCAAGATCTGCACATGTAATTTCTTCATATCGGGCAGGAAACCAGACTATGCAAAGATTGGCAACAGTTGAAGATGATCGCTTACTTTATAAATACCACCACCTCCAAGATAAATGTTCACAACATCCACTATAATCCAATTCCAGCTCCAGGACTCAGGAACCTGAGCTGGTACTTGGCTGTTCTACTTTGTGTGATGGAGGTGTCAAGTTGCCATGCCACCTCAAAACATAGGCTGTAATTCTCCTTTTATCCTTCACATTCTGCTCATTAGATCAGATACACTTTTTTAAATGAAGGAACTGAATCATCTTAAAATGAAGGAAATGTTCTCTCTACATCTGCAGAGTAAATCAACACTGTCAAAACATTTAACAGCCTTTGGTTCCAGGTCCTTTGTCCCGAGGTGCACTTCCACATTGTGATATCTCTGGCAGTGAAACTGGTTAAAGAGGATTCTGCCTGCGCCTGTCTTGAGCTGATTGTTCCCTTGCTCCAAAGGAGTTTACTGCTCCTCCGTGACGAAGTTTAACACGTTCATCAGCAAAGCTTACTAAAAGTCTCCATACTCCCTTATTCCCAACCGCTCCTTGCCTTGCTCTGCACTTCACCATCCTGTTACTTGTACTGATTCAAATGGAACTGGGCTCTAGACCAGAACACAACAAACCTGCAAGGCAGCATTGTTGATTTCTTTGAAAAAAGGTCTTTAGGTTGTAGCTTAATGAGGAGGTAGGTATGATAACTGAATCAAAGGCAAACAGCAGTGAAGCAGGTAGCAATGTAGAAGGGAAGGGACATCTTATACTGTCTTTGCTGTCAGAGAAATCATAACACAGAAATGCATGCTCAATGACACTCAAAATTATTAATTTTTAAAGATTTTTTTCTATGTGGCAACAAATGATTACTGTTTGAGTTAGTTTAATTTCAATTACTTTAATGGACTGCAGGAAGTTTGGTTCTTAACACAGCTGTCTTTAATTAACACAATTTCTTTTACAAACAGATAATTGTTTTTAATTTAAGTAATAAAATCCTACACATCCCTGCTGTAGGTGCTTACATAGTGTTTCCTAAACAGTTTTGAACAGGTATAATCAAAGTGTTATAGTGAGATGCACACTTACAGAAACTTCTTCTCCTTCAAGAAGTTCTTCAACAACAACGGTTTCTCCAGCTGTGCCAAAAGTCTTATCCTACAGTAAAAACAAAAATCTCTTTAGTTCTGTTTCAGTTATTTCAAACTATTCAAAATGCAACAAGAGAAAATATTTTTAATACAGCAAGAAAAATGCAGCACAATTTTGAGACTATTAATCCATTCTCCACCCTGGATATGTCAGCAATGGTAAAATCTTTGCTCCTCTTTCCTGCTTATTCTTAAATAAAGGCCAATTTTATGCTTGAATATTCTTAAATTGCAGATGATATTTATGACTTACTGAGCAACTCCTCATGCTCTACCTTCTGCAGTTTGCACCCATGATACTGAGACTAATAGCAATGACTGTCAAGTCTATCATCTGAACTTTTACCTCATAACAAAGTGCAATTCTACAGAATACATTGGAAGGGGGCAATATTTTCATGTTCCAATGCAATGTTTGAACACTGACTGCATATTTAGGCAATTAAGAACAACCAACCCACACTGACAAAATACTCTCTAACATAAGATCTTTTTTCTTCTTCAAGACACTGGGCCACATGTTGAGACATATATGTGTCCAACAATCACACACACACCAAAATGTGAGTGCAGACCCTATATTCTGACTCTTGAACTACAAGTGTTTCACATAACATCTTCTATCAATCAGCACAGCTCCACTGAATTGTACGATGTGCTGCTGACACCAGCTGAGGACCTGACCTGTACACTTATTTTCCAGCTCTATGTTCCTAACTGTTCAGATGAAATTGCTTCATCTTGCTTCTCTTTCAGATTTTGATGGTCCTAATATATTTGTTCAATATCCTACCTAAATTAACTTGAAATAATTCCACTGGAATTTCACTACACATCTAAGTTCCGTGTGACTGGAATTCTAAAGCTGAGCTCCTTGTCAAGATCCAGCTCAATCACGGTGTTAATATTACAGCACTGTACTAAAAAAAAGAAAAAAGGAAATCCATATGGAAATAAGTGTGGGTTTTCATTAAGAATGATTTCATTTTAGCTTACAGAAACTACGCCTAGAAAGAGTACCCTGCCTCAAGCAATAAATATGCTGTCCAAATAATGGGTAGAAGATTTGATGTCTTTTAGCCAAGTTCCTATTACATAGAAATAAAGAATATCTTTGAGACGTGGAGATAGTTAACAACTTAACAACTGTAGATTTGATATTAAGAAAAATTTCTTTACTGAAAGAGTGATTAAGTATTGGAACAGGCTGCCCAGGGAAGCGGTGGAGTCACCATCCCTGGAGGTGCTCAAAAAAAGTGTTGAAGTGGCACTTCAGGACATGGTCTAGTGGCCATGGTAGTGTGGTTTGATGATTGGACTTGATGGTCTTAGAGGTCTTTTCCAACCTTAATGATTCTAACTTATTTTGTGTGAGAACTCCTCCAGCTAGTGCACGACATTTCTACTTACCTGCATGATTTCAGTAACAGCTTTGCAGGCTTCCTCCTTATTTGAAGCCACAATCACTCCTTTGCCAGCTGCCAGGCCGCTAGCTTTTACAACTAAAGCAGGGAAGTTTGCACTTCAAAGACAGAGAAGAGAGATTCAACAGTAAACACCCTGTATACCAAATATATTTTGTAGGCATTTTGAACATTTCAATAGTTGAAAGATCAAAATACTTCTCAGTTTTTGTCGCAACCATTTTACCTTATAGAGTAACACACAAATAAAAATGAGGCTTCTTTTGTTATGCTACGCCTGTGAAAGATTTCTGCTTCCTGTTTTTTCCCCGCCATTGAATTTCATTACTGTTCTGAAATGTTGCTCTCCTTTCAATAATTTACTTTTGTATCATTTTGGGGTCACTGGGATAGTATGCTGATGAGTAGATCACCATTTGCTGAGTAAGTCTCCAATGCAGAATTTATAGTTGTGGAGGAAAGGTACAAAGAAGGCAGAACATAAGAGTAGCAGATTGCAAGCAGGGTTTCCACAGTAGGCAATTCGAAAAAAATAAAAGCTTGTCCTATATTCTCCTCCAAACTGAACGTTGACCTTTATTTTCATCTTAAAGCTGTAGATAAAAACCATTTCATTATCAGACTTACTGCAGTGTGATAGTGTCATGTTAGATTATCCTTTAAAACTGTTACAGATATTCTATCACAGCCCAAAGTATTGATACATTAGTAATCATCTGTTTACTACACGTGACTGTAAAAAAAAAAATTCTAAAATGACAAGAATTTTACCTGTTAATAAAGCTACATGCTGCTTTAGGATCAGTAAAAGATTTCCATCTTGCAGTTGGGATGTCATGACGATCCAAAAAGGCTTTGCTAAAGCTCTTACTGGACTCCAGCTGAGCTGCCTTTGCTGTTGGACCAAAACACCTTACTCCAGCTGCTGTCAAGTCATCAACAATTCCTAAAAATAACAAGACAAAAGAAAATGTATAAATCACCAGATGATTTATAGGAGTCAGGTAGTCCAAGTCCGCACTGATTTGTTAGACAAGTATGCCAGGAATGATAAGCCATATGTATCTGTCCAGTGCCTATTTTACCAGATGGGCCTTAGCTGCATTCTTCACCGTAATCAGGAGCAGGTAACCCTGGAATATCTGAGGCTAAGCAGGTCTTCTGCCTTTGGTGAGACATGACAATTCCTTTTCGTTTTATTACAGCTTTTAGCTAAAAAGTCAACATGAGTCTTTTGTGAAGATGGCAATTGTTGATCGTGTAAAATGTTAAAACAGAAAAATTATCAGCATGTTTATAAACGTGCTGGGGGTTTTTTTGGACAAATTATTATTATTTCAAAAAATGAAAACTCCATAGGAAAATCAAACCTGCTAGTTAAGGTTCTTATATGGAAACACTTTGATACCCCTTTTACTAATCCAAAGCACTTAAAAAGAAACGGAGTATTTAAGGACATTTTAACTGTTATATTGGTCACCCTTCGGAAATTCATTTTCATCACAGCACAACCCTGAATTTCAGGGAAACTGTCACAGAGGATCTGTTTCCACTCCTATTGAAGACACTCAGATACCGCTGAGTGGTGCACAGAAGGCGGGGACTACAATGTACTTTTTTTCCTAAATTATGAAAGCTGTGATTTTTAGCTTGCTTTCTCTTACCAGCAGCAAGTGGAACCTCTGGACCAACCACAACCAGCCTGATCTCCTGATCTCTGCAGAACTGGGCAAGTGCAGCATGATTGCTGATTGAAACAGCTGTCAAAGACACAAAAAGGGTGGTAAGACTGCAGTCATCACTGTTGCTTAGCACTTATTTATCACATAACACTGAAGCAGCAGCTTCACCAGTCTCACATCCTTGAATGGCAGGTCACCATGAATGTGGGAGAGTGAGGCATACACTAATATAGAGGCATACATGCAAGGCTTAGACCAAAATACACCACCAAACATCCAAGCAAAAGCTGTGGTTTGACATGCATTGTCAACCCATCTTGCTCTTGAAGGTGAGAACAAAGGTTTGGGTTCTCCTGCAATGCCATACAGTAAACAGGTCTCATCTCTAGCAACAACCCATTTGCCAGCACAGGAAGCGTCACAAAGCATCCAAGTGAAAAATAACCCATAAGCAAAAAAAACCAAACATATTTTTAGTCAGTCTCCTTCCCGAGTAGGGTCACCATGAAGCTTTATGCATGTTCATGCCGGCACAGTGCAGGGGACAGGAACAAGTGGCTCGTGGTGGGATTGCAACTGCTTTATTTTCTTCCTTCTTTCTGCAGGGCCAGCTAAAAATTGCTGCATTAGACTGACACCACCGAAACAAAGGGGAATCTGAACATCTTTTCTTACATTAGGCTGAACTTAATAAGGGCAGGTGCTGTAATTATGGGTAAGGATATCTGGCTTTCATCTTTCCATAAACAAACATTTAATACGACGATTCTTGGAATGCCGAAAACCGGGTAAACAAAACTAAAAGCTTGCAGGAAAGACAATAATGTCAAGTCTCATGATAAAAAAATTTACGCAAGGCAATGCAATTCCACTGCTTTTATCAAGAATAAACAAAGCCAAGGTCTACAGAGGATGGGAACACAAACCCAGAGAGAGCCAAAAACATGGTGAGCATGGCCCAGCATGGATTGGCTGTCCCTGCGGGGAGGAGACTAACACATCAGGGCATGAAGCTGGCAATGGGAGCACGGTACAGCACAGACCCTCCTTGCAGCTGGGCTACTTCACTTTAAGTCTTGTCTATGGTCTCCTGGTAGTGACTGTACTGGCAAGCATGCCAGGAGCTGATGGTCTCTTCCAGCTAGTTTCTGGGGAGGTGACAAGAAAGAAAGAAAAGGCAGTGATACCGCAGCTTCTGCTGGACAAGTAGACATGACTTTGTGCTGGTGCCCACTGTGCTCCTGCCATCCTGTATGAATAAATTGCCTGCTTCCACAAGAGAAGTGGCTATTTCTGCCTAAGAGATAGCATAAAAAGAACTAGTTGAAACCTACATTTTCGTTATAGATTTGCCCTATTTGGGTGGAGTGGGGGGAAAAATACAGACTGAATACAGACTGAACACTAATAAAAATTATCTCCTTGATACCTATTTAGCAGTTCAGTGATTTTGTGCCACCAACATTTGCAACTAAGGAGAAGCAAAGGCCTCTGACTTTTGTGTGCAATTTATGTCAAGCTCACAAGAGAGCAAAACCAAAATTATAACACACTGAGCTTTAAAGTACTGATTAACATAAAGGTCAATATTGTCTTTCAGTCCCATGGGGCTGTTGTGAAAGCAGCAGATCCTGACTAAAGTGAGTGGGACCTCTGGTGAGAAACCAAAGAGAGACGACTCCTGTTCCCCACAAGATTAATCCATGCAAAGGGGAGCAGGGAAAGAAAAGAGTCTGTAAGGTGGTTCTGTTTTTCACCTCAAATTGTCTTGCCACAGGTCTGACCTACTAGTGATCCAAAAGTGAAGATAGCACAAGATTTACATGAGGTGGAAATGTCCTAGTAACAAATGGAAAGGAATAAATCACATTGCTAACATGTAATTCTAACTTTCCCTCCAAAATATTGTTTTCTTCAGGATGTACACTGAAAGGGGACATTTTTGTATCTGTGTCTCATTTCTCAAAACAACAGCTAAACACTCCTTTCAAACCAGACAGAAGGGCCTTGGACCAAGGTTTTCAAAGGCAGAGTTTAAAGTTGAGTTATACTGAGAGCTAAAATGTGATGAAAGGAGGTGTCAGGATACTAAAGTCCATTCACAGACATGCATATGTCTATCTCTGGATTCAGCAAGCCATTCTGTACTCTTCTGGCACCAAAATTGCCCTGCTAATTAAATATAAATTGAATATAAAACTATATTTAGTCATGTAACCTAAATCTGTCTTTATTGTCAGAAACAATACTGACTCAAATTAACCTTTTTTTTTTTTTTTGCTTAGATACAGGCAAGGTTTGAAGGGATTTAAGGTTACTTATAATATTAAGTTTATCTTTATATGTTTCAGAAATCATTTAAGAACCAGAATTTCAATGTTAATTAAAGGCAATCTCATGAAGGATGAGGGGAGGATGAACTTTCAGAGCCAACTCTTGATTATACCAAAAAAACAGACACAACGGTAGCAGTTTCAAAGACAGTGTTGCCCAGGCTCACACAATGTAACAGGGCTCACATGCTTCTGTAAAGCTGTTTTCCATTTTCTCCTGAGTTAAAATCTAAACTCCAGTGGTAGGACTAAAATCCCGGAGCAGGTAAGACAAATTGTTTCCTTAAAAACCAAAGTTGTCAAACTCTTCACAGAATCTAGATTCTTCCCGTCTCTTGGTTGGCTGAGGATTTCTCTCCCAAAGTACATGTGAGTCCATAGTCTAAAAACAAGGATTTTAGTACACATGGAAGATTTCCTGGACCTAGCTTGAGCGCTACTATGCACATACTCAAGTATTTTCCACTGTTGAGGGTGCAGTATTTTTCATGGTGAGAGAAAAGTGCAATAGTTTAAAAAGACACCACCTGCAAAAAATACTGAAATTAAGATTTTGCAGGTCATAAAGACAGGCATTGACTCCATTTAGCACAAGGATAAAGATTTTTGTTTGACTTTCTGGGACAAGAAGGAAAGGTATGACTTTCCTGTCAGACTCTTCCTTGGGGTCTCTCTTCAGAGGCCAAATAGAACAAAAAACCTACTTACGATACTGTGACTAGTCAAAGAAATTAAGGACAAAGTTATTTAAACAGTCTGTAATTAAGCATTCCAATGGCATTAAATATTATAATTACCTGCTGTACAAGAATCCGACAGGATTCATGTTTGCACTTGAGATGGTAATAAAAAAAGATTTTCCTCACATACAGACATGAATACAGAATATTGATGTATATGATTCATGTTCACATGCATACTATGTTAACTTTAATTCTGCATGTTATCACATATTTTAAAGTGGAAACTTAAGTCAGTTGTTTAAAGTACCTAATTCAGGATATGTTATATAAAGGACACAAAACCGGAATCTCTGTGTAATTACCCCTGGTTTTGTACTGATTCACTGTGTGCCTCCAGGAAAGCACCTTAGACCAGTTTTGGTTTGTTTTGGTTTTAAATGCAGCATGCAACTTTGGATGCTCAATCTGAAATACCTTAAGCTTGATTTCTCAAAACTAATAACGATGAATAGTTTCAATTAAAGCCAATCAGATCTTAATATACTAAGCTAGAAGCTCAAAACAGGCAGTTAGTACAAAGAGAGAAATATTTGAAAATAACTTCTGAAGGTCACTAAGACAAAGGAACAAATGTTTTTCCTACGGTTGAACATTTCAGGTGAGGAAGTATTCCCATCAAAGGCTGTAAGGATCACAGGGCTTTAATGCACTTCTGAGAATATCGTAATCAATTTAGCATTTCAGATGCTGCCATTTGCTTCAGGCACTTTTCAGCTGTTCCCCAACCAGCTGTTGAACTGCAGTGCGAATCAAGAGGAACCACTACCCCTTCCCTGCCAGGCTGTTGGGAGGCAGGAACCACAACAGCTATCCCAAGCTGTATTCCCAGAGCAACACGCATCAGATGGAGTTTTGGCTGCATCCTCCACCCCCAAATCTAAAGAATTAGATATCACAACTGAGATAGCATAAAATGAGTGGCAGTTGCACAAGGCTTCACTCAGACATATTTTTCTTCTCAACTGCATCTATGTGATCTATTTCACGTGCCCAAAACCTTTAAAAATAGTAGTAACAATAATCCTTTCACAGTAAGAACTGTAATTTCAGACTGATCACTAGAACAACTTACTGGTTGAGTTATCAAATTCTGAAATGGCCTTTTTTTCAGTTTTACCTGAATTGGAAATTTTCCCATTGTCAGCTGTTCCTGCATTTCCGGGAGCAACAAACACATGCTTTACATGTGGAGACTGGGCCAACTTCCAGGCCAGCGCATGCTCTCTCCCTCCGCTGCCAATCACAAGCACCCGATCAGCCATTAGTCTGCAGAAAACCAGAACACAAGCAAAACAGCCAGAATTAGCCGCATGAGGTTAGGAAAGCAAGAGCTTCACATGGTTTTAGGGGCTGGGTGCAACGCGACTCACAACACAGGCGAATGTCAATTTTTTTCAGACAACAATATTTCTACAATGGTTTTGTTGGTTTAAAAATGAAAAAAGAAAAAAGAGATGTGTACATGAAGATGGATAACTGACTTAATCAGATGTAATATAAACTCAATATCAAAGACTGAACTGCTTCAGGACACAGAAGTAACCCCCAGGGCAATCCATCCTGGTTTTCCTTTAGTCAGATTGGCAAGTTACACAGAAGTCTGTCATAAAGGAAAAATCCTTACAAGTGGCCAGGCTGTGATCTGGAGCCTAGAAATTCCTGGAGAATCCGAGTCCGCAAAGGGCAAAGCCCTTCAGATGAGCCAACCATGAAAATGGTATTACAGTGTTACGAACTGAATGGGACCACTCAAGAGCTTTTAGAGGTAACATCTGAAAGAGCTCTAAATACTTTATGAAAAGGAAAGGCTAAGAGCAATGAGACAGGGAAATCAACTTCCAGCTCTGGTTCTCCTTAGGGGAGAACAACCAGGAGGCAAACAACAGGGAAGAGCAGGTGTCATTAACACAGGAGCTCGCTCTGAGAAGGTACTGCAGGACATGCACTCCTCTCTCCCATTCCACTGAGTTTTAGCAAAACACATTAACGCTCTCCTGGCCTGCAGATACTTTCTGTATAAATGTGTATGAATGAAGGCTGCAATTTTGATACAATCTTAAACTGTGCAAAACTTTTTCAGCAGTTTGGAGACATAAATGGTCACAAAAATGAAATAACTCTCTGGTTTGCCCTCCCTATGTCATTATCTGTGTGTGTACAAGTAACTTACACCTATTGGACTGATGTCAATCGTACAATTTTTAATTTGAGCAGCTTTGAAAGTTAGCCTTTGCTTTTTCAGACCTATTTACTTCTACGCGTATTCTCTACATATTTACTGATGTACGTCACCTCAGAATTGCTATCCTGACAATGACACCACCCAGCTAGCAAAGGAACAGATGAGTTCACTTACACTGAAAAAAAAACCCACTGGAATTCAGAAAATAGGAAACAAAGTACATAATTTGTAAAATAAGTACGTATGCCTTTATTTGGAGTTCACTGAAAAGCAAAGGCTAGCCTCCTAAGCTATTCAAAGAATAAGCTGTTGTTACATTAGTCCAACCACATCTAAATTACATATACAAATGATGCCACTGCACTGGGTAAAGTGAGTTTTATTCCCAGGAGTCAAACGGTCCCTGAAGAAGCTATTCAGTGGAGCAGAAAGCGAGCAGCTACAAATTGGCAGGTGGTCCTAAGCCCAAGTGCAGCATGCACTACTTGCAAAAAAATATCCAAAAGCTTTATATCTTAACATGTGCAAAGTAACAATCTAAACCTACAAAAAATGGCCGAAGCATTTTAAGTAATGAGAATAAACAAAAAGTTTCATGCTGGAAATGGCGCAATTTATTCAAAGGACTTTTCATGGCCAGCAAAGAGGTCTGATAGGTTCCTCTGCTGTAAGAATCACCTCCCATTCGTGGGGAGGAGGGATGCAGAGTTTTAGGTAAGAGTTTTAGTCAAAAGGAACAACCAGTCTCCCTGTTGTAATCCCAGTACACGTAACACACAACCCTTGGTCGCTCCCCTTGCCTCTTCCATCAAGCAGCTGGTCATTGACCTGCGCTTACCAATGTGTACAATGCCTCCCAAGGTGAGATCAGAGAAAAACCCCCAACGCACGATGCAGCCTCGATACACACAGGTGACAGCTCCGTTCCCAAGAGCTGCAGAAAGTCAGAACTCCTCTGTGGTCCCCTCCTTTGTGGGAGGACAAGAGAGGATAACTAACACAATGCACATCTTAAACAAAAGAAAAGGAAAAAAAAACCAACAGATTTCTAAGGGAAAAGCAAAGAGACTCGATAGAAAGCAGCTTTTCAGCCAACTGATAAGGCGAGGGCATGTGCCTCTCCCTCATGTCAGCTGCTACAGCTTGACCTGAATAAAGCTGTTCTGATAGCTCTGACCCTGGAGAAACCTGTGCTTCCTGAGGACCTGGACTATGCAGGAAACAGCCTCTGCAGTGAAGCCACTATGTGATGCGTCTGGTGAGCCTGATTTTTAAATACAAGCCCAGCGTAACAAACTTTAGACAGGAAGAGCCCACGCTTGTTTTAGAGGGTATTCCTATACCATTTGCTAACATTTTTTAATCCAGTAATGAAGGAATGATTTGTTCAGAGAGTAATATTTTCAGGTACAACATCCAGTCAGAGTAAAGACAAAATAAACATGACTAGAAGGATAAAATACAAATAATTAACATTGAGATGTTCACTATGAACTAAACACACTGGAGTTCCAGGCTGGGGGAGACCAATAGCTTTCTAATCAACAGGGTTTGACAAAATATACATGTTGCAAAGTTGCAGAGGTGTTTTAAGGATTACTTACAATTAAAAAAAAAAAAACCAACAAAACACACTGGGGTAAGAATTATTGGTTATGGTATATGTATCTTGAACACAAGTTATGTTAAACCTCTTTTACACTACAATTCAAGCCAAATGAGAAGATAAAAGAAGAAGAGACTGGCCACAAAAGTGGGATGAATTAGATAAAGATAGTAATCTAGGGCAAAAGAATGCAATATAAAAGAATAACCATTTATCATGTAGCAGTTAGCTATCTCCTACACTGAAGTTAAACCAAACAAGCATGTTTCCAGTGCTGTCCACAGACAGTTGTCATTAAAAAGTAACTTTTAAGGCAAATTTTATCAATATGTTTAACTACACACATTAGATAATTTTCTTACAAGTACCACAGAGCTGAGTGCAGAGATTTAAACCCAAATAGAGAACATACTTACTCTATCCTATGTGCTGCCAGTCAGAGGAAAGCAGTACTCAAGAGTTCAGATGGGCAAAGAGAAAGGAGATAAGCAGCCTCCGGTTAAAATGTAGCACCCCTGTCCCAATACCACCACCCTGCTGATGACACTGTGCAGCTAGCCAATGAACAGCAAAGTCCAGCCATTCCGGCTGGGAAGAGGGGACAGAAACTCACATTCTAGGAGGGAGGAGTAAAAACTTTGCAGAGCAGAAGTAGCACATCCTGTTGTTTCTAAACATGCAAAATAAACTGACCTATCCCAGGTGTTTTTTGCAGTTAAAAACCATTTACTAATCAGACTGTAAACATTCTCTTTTTATCTAACAATGAGGCTATGCACTTTTGCTAGGCATAAAAATGCTCCATTAAGCCTACTGCTTAAAAATAGTAGGACAGGCTTGAAGATCCAGTGACACTGTTGCCAGCCAAAGTAATTCACTGTGCTAGCAACTCAGTCAAAGAGTCACCTCCTTTTCTTCCCCAAAGTAATATATTCTAATACTACTGTCAGCTGAAAAAAAAATAATAATAGACAGCATAAAGTTTTATATGGGAGCATGTAAATAGAACAAGCTACACATTGTATAAAAATGTAACCATTTTAGAACAAAATATGAGTAAAAAATAAGTTTCAGCCATTGTTTAGAAACTAAATGCTATTTGTGCATCCCACAAATGGTATCCTAGCAACTTTTATTTAGGGCTGTCACTCAAGAAGAACTTCTGGTGGCAGTCCCAGTTTAGGAGGCTCAAATCTAGCAGTGGCAGCCTTTCTTTTTCACACTGACATAGAAAGATGTTGTGTAGGCCTTCTGCTGCCCAGCAAGATCCTGCATAAAAAATTAAAATTCCAAGAAGCAGCATTTCTTTTTATTTTGTCAGTAATCCAGGAGACAAAAATTTGTTCTCAAAAGACCAAAAGCCATTCACAAGATATTTCTTCTATGAGGATTATCACACACTCAGGGTTTTTAGAAGCAATATGTGAAATCCTTCCAAAACAGAGTACGTAATTACCTTCAGCAACCATTGTCTGCTATTGTAAAGAAGAATAAATGTTTGTTTAAAAGATGTTTTACAATAAAGACAGATGGCAGTTCAGGCAAGTGTCTATTACTAGGTCCTTATATAAAGTAAGAACTGGAGAGCAGAAACAAGCTAATCACTCCATGTATCCAAGAGGAGAGGACACGAAGATAGAGTGAAGACAAAATGATTTCCAGAGCTTATCTCTGAGGTTGCCAGTAGTAAGTCAGCAGGGACGAGCGTCAGCCTAGAGACCTTTATCCTCCACAAAAGGTAAGGCTCACCAAGAAGCTGGGCAAGTCTTCTACTAGGTCAGGGCCTGTGGAGCAAAGAAAAGAAAGTGAGGAAGGCAAACCCAACAGTATCTGAGACCTTTCCCCATCCTGACTCCTCCACAAGGCAGAGTGAGATTTCAAATACAGGTAGAAGTGAGATGGGATTACTAACTCAGCTGCTTGCCCCTTCCCTATTGTCAGGGAAGGGACAGGAGCCCCTGACTCTTTCTCGAACTGATCCTGTGCACAGACTTGGGGGTCGAACTCAGCTACTTGGTTGCATTTATGAAGATAACAGTATAAGAAAACGTCAACTCCTTAAGCGTTTTATTCCCAAGTTTCAGTTTCATATCATAAGTGTGTAGTGCAAGTTACCTAAATATTTTATCTCAGTTAGGTGGAGTCTTGTAATAATCCATTGCCTTATTACCTCACCCCTAACTAAAGCAGTAAAAAGGTGCAATTAAAATAAGATCTACGCAATACAGCACAAACAGTGAAGGGTATGTCTGCTGGCAGCTCACTGCTTCAGCTACTGTTCTGGTTTTTTTCTTTTTTTAATTAAAGTTGTTGGAGTGGTCTCTGTGCTCCTTGATTGAGACACCTGGGTGTAGTGTGTTTTGCTTTAGTGAGCCAAATACACCAGACCTTGAAAACCCGTGTGTAAAAGGTGCCACAAAACAAAGTAGTTAAAAAAGACACTTTTCAGTGTCTTAGTTTCAACAAAATCCGAGCTGAGGGTGGAGCGACAATGGTAACACACGGATATATTTAAAAGGTGGCACTGTGCAGCACCCAAAGTGCTTCAGCCCTTCACTAACAGGCATTTGCTGCTCAAGAACGTTTACACTCTGCTGTGAAAACTTACACGTGCATTAAAGCTGGACCCATTTACACACCTTGTCATTGAAAGAGGATGTTGTGAACCCAGACCTACTTTCCCTTTCCTTGTACTGTCTCCGGTGCTGACTTGAGCATAGTCAATTCACTGAGATTTCGTAAAACCAACCTGAGCAAAAACCCCCAAATAATCCAAAACAGTTTTCTGTAAGTTTAACTGGCTTGAAGTGCAATCAGCCAAGGTCTGGAGACACTAACAGTAAATGGATGGGACAACAGAGCTGAGCGGAAGAATCTGAGGGCAAGACCTGCCTTTCAGGCAGCATCAACCTACTGTATCACTGCACATGTAACATCTAACCTTAGCTGCAGCCTATTTAAAAGATGGAATACCTTAGCTTTCCAACACTGGGATTCAGGAAACCTGATCCAGGCATTCAGGTTTCTTTATACAGAAGACATGGTCCTTGCCCAGAGTGTCTTAACTTCTACCTTTCCTAGAGCTTAGGCTACAAGATGGCCCAGCAGTCACAGCACTTACCCCAGACACAAAGAGCACCAGCCAAGTGTCACCAAGAAGGTTCAAAACCACACACCCCAATCCCTGGAGAACAGCTTTTATAACTTAGCTTTGTACTAAAGGTGAAGGTTCATTCTTCCTCTAGAAGTCAGGCAGGACAAGAACAAGAAATGAAGACTCACAGGTGACAGGAAAAAGCCAAAAGTGGGAAGGGTGAGCAATTAATCTGTCAGCACACTGAGTGTAGTATTAGTTTCTAGCCCTAGCAGCCAAGACTACTTATGTGGTTTTTTCCTAGAGCTGTAATGGGATAAAAAATTGAAAGAAAAGATTGGAGAAGCAGCCAAAAACCAGAACTTCCCCCTCCTAACTTCAACAGCTAGGCTGCTGCAGTACTCCCTCTCGTGAATCTGACATCTTTTACCAGGCTCCAAAACTTGCCAGGAGCCAGGTTGTGTGGTCCCAAACTCCCTCAGGCTGAACCACGTCTTCTGCTTTCTGAATTAACACTCTAATCAGCAGGCTGATTTGTTTCTTAGGAGTCCGCTCCATGTTATGAGAACACACAGATCTTGGTACGCACAAGGTAAGCTCCAAACTGGCCTTTTCAGTGAACCTCTGCCAACTGCTGGACCCCATTCAAGCCTGGAGATGAACTGGAGGCTGAAATGCGCAGGCTGTGGGTTCACCGACTGGTGTTTCACAATTGGCTCATGCTGTTCTTTGCCGGTGCAACTTCTCATTGGTTCCAACAACTTCTCCACCTCCAGTTTCTCCTTCCCTCTCCTACCTGTGTGTACCAAGGGTGTGCAGTCACTTGGATCAGGCAGCCAATAATGATGGAAAACTAACACTACAACAGCAACCAACCCAGTAAATATATAAATATATATCTGTATATGGACATAAAAAGGAAATACTTTTCTGCTACTTTAGTGAGATAAACTAAGTCACTGAGGGATGAAGTGACCGCCACAGAGGGAAGCAGCAGAGAGGGTGAAAAGAACTTGTTTTTTGCTGCAGCAAACTGCTCATCAGCCCAGATGTCCTGCGCACTGCACCCTCAGATCATCTTGATTGATCGAGAGACCATAACACAATTGGTGGCAAACGCTGCTTCACAATTTACCTTCTCACCCAACTGCTCATTCCTACCTCCTGTCCCAGCCTGTTTATGGTCACAGAGCGAGCTGGATCAGAGAATGGAATGAGAGCTGGGGAGAGGAATACATCCACATCTCTCCACATTTTTTTTTCTGATGTGAATCACTCTCTAGAGCGAATTCACCAAGCCAATTGCACAGGCAGCTCTGCTGGTGCAATGGAAGGTAGGAAACCAAACAGCCATGGCACCTAAACTGGTAAATGGCCAAAACACAATGATGGAACTGCAAGTTTAGGCTAGGGCAGCATTAGGCTCATCCTGAAGGAAAACAACGTGGCCTGAAGAGAACTTTTAATTTCCTCAGGTTTTAATGTCATGAAGAGTTGTTTAAGGAGTTCAGAGGCCTCCAGAACCAGGTGGCAATTAGGAGTTATATTCAGAGCTTTGGTTTTAAATAATCTTCTTCTGCTCACATGTTTTATTTAGGACTAATTCCTGGTTCTCACCTGGCCATATAGTGTGGTGTACCAGCTTTATTAAACAAACAAACAAGAAAATTCAATACTATCTGTTTCACCCCTGCAGAAACCAGAGCATCACACTGAAGGCCTGAATCAGAACAGAGAATAAACTAAGTGTCTTTTATGGCCTGAACTGAAGATCTGCAAGGCAGGCATCTTGCCTCCTGGTGTGATCCTCCAAGCAGCTGGATTGTGCGTTTCCTAGGCAAAATGTTACTGCAAGTTTCACTGCTAAAAATAAATGGATCTTAAAAATTTTATCACCCTCTCCAAAAGTACTAAATTTTGACACATCAAGCTCTACGCAAAAGCTGGAAACGCTCCATGTCTTTCACCATCAAAGCCTCAGCAAAAGCTACTAGGTGAGAACCAGAACCTAAGAGGAAGGGGGAGAAATGCCCTTTCTGTGTTACCATTTCAGTTATACACACAACATAGTGAAAGAAGTATTAACTCTGCTCATTAATTTCAAGTATCTACAGGATAGATTAAAAAAAAAAAAAGGGCCAACGTTAAAGTTCATAAGGCCCCAATTTTGCAAACAGCAAGGAAAGAATCAAAGTGAGTCAAAGTCCAAGACAAGAGAGGTTAGAAGTTTAATATTTACTTTAAAGCAAATATTTCACCACTTTTTCAAAGCCAAACAGAGCGGAAAAAAAAAACCCGACATAGTAATAAAAGCCATGCGCGCTTTAAAGTACTTTTAAAGTGCAGTACATTTGAAGACTCCACACATGAAGCTCCCCAGGAGTAAACCCGAGCAGCAGAC
>VZZY01007349.1:27422-80383 GCA_013400335.1 Eurystomus gularis | reverse complement strand
CTCCCCCTTCCTATCTAGTTTAAGGTTTAAAGTTTTTATGTAAGAGTATTTGAGGGATTTTTGTATCATAAAATTGCTCCGTTTTGAAGATCTTAAGGTTCTCAAGCATGCTAAGATTAATGTTTTCCTGTTAAATACGACGGCGTTTTTCATCCTGCGAGGTGTGTTTCACAGGGGAGATTCGTAAACCAGTAGAAAAGCATGTAAAATTTTAAAGGCAGAATATCCAGAGGATCAGCTGAGGGAGGGGATTTTCTCAAAGTCTAGAGCAAGGAGGCCAGTCCGCAGAGGGAGAGCAGATTGGCACATACATGGGAAATAAACCACTCATTGTGCAAAGAAACTTCTGAGCTCTAAACTAGAATTAGGAGCTAAAAGTGACATCCTTCAGGCACACTTTGATTTGGGACTGTAAGCCCTTTAAGAAAACAGAGTAGTATTTCTGCTCTGCTGGTGCAAAACAAAACAGAATTCGTTTGTCAGCTGATGTGAAAGCTTCAAATATTTGGAAAAATAGTGATAACACCGTCTTGAGGAAAAATAGTTTCAGGTGAGTCTGTAGCCAGCCCTCCTAATACTGACTGCTCTTGCTTTCCAGTCGTGTAGGTCTGGACTGGGCAAGCTCCATGGCAGATATTCTTCGATCTTTGAACTCTTCTGCGCAGTGGCATAATGTGATTGCTGCTTTCACTGACCATTGCATTAAGCAACTGCCCTTCCAGCTAAAACACACCAATATCTTCACCTTACTGGTGCTGGTTGGCTTTCCTGAGGTAAGTGGCCTGTCGATACTAGAGGAAATAAAATTGGTTAGAGCTTTTAGGTTTCTGTTTCTAAACACTATGGATTTCATCGACTGGGGACATCCATTGTAAGCTGTCAAAACACGGTGTATGTCAGAGTTCACATCTTTCCACTTGTGCACAGTTAATGTTTCTCTGATGAGGAACAATGTCGCTGGTTTTCCTTTGTGTTTCGAGTGCTACTTATAACAATCATGAGAAGACCAGCTTAGTACATTTGAGTATCAGAAAGGGCTTTTAATACAAACAGAACAATCCCATCTCGCTCTTGATAGTTGTAACTCTGACGTATTGCCTCTGTAGCATTAAGTTGATTATTGGAGGCATTTATTTTTAATAGAAGTTAACTGCCATTTTCTAGCGATCAGCACATACCTGGCAGTGAGCAGATCATTCAGCTAAAAAAGGTGATACCAAGCACAAGCAAACGTAACCGAAATAAAAGGTGATTGTGTGTTTACAAATAACTATTCCAAATCCTTACAGAAATTTTTGCTGCTATTCCAGGTGCTGTGCATGGGGACTCGATCTGTGTACATGGATAATGCTAATGAGCCTCATAATGTGATCATCCTGAAGCATTTCACAGAGAAAAACAGGGCGGTTGTAGTAGACATCAAAACCCGAAAGAGAAAAACAGGTTCTGTGACATTTTTATTTTATCAAAGAATCACAGAGTGTTTCCTTGCAGGTTATTGTGGGTACCCAAAAGCCTGTTTTAACTAGACCACTCTGTGCAGGTCTGCAGAGTTTGAATTCCATCATGAGTAAGTTGCCTGATTTTTCTGCTCGTAGGTTAAACCAAATTGTGAAGCTTCTGCAGTAAAGATTAGAGACTCATTTTCTCGTAAAACTCTGAGACTTATTTTTATTCAGGAAAGGATTTAGGAAACTACTGAGACCATTTTATTAACCGCGAAATCTCAGAAATAGGCTTTTGATTAAGCAATGGTTGGTTTTGAGATTTGCCAGCTGCTCGTGTCTTACCCTTTAAAAACTTGTGCTTACTGCTTTAAAACAATTGCAAATTTTTAAAATGTCCATGCTGCCTCTGTGCAGCGAGGTGCTGCTATATGAAGGATCCTGAGAGCCTGAACATTTTGGGGATAGCCCATTCTGTGCTCAAAAATTACTGTGTTTTTATGAAGTACCTGTTGGCTGTTGATGCTGTGTTGGCTGGTTTATTTTTCCTGGTCCTGTAAAAAATCATGCCACAAGGACATGGCTAACTTCTTTAGTCATGTGCTTTATAAAATGTTGGCAGTCTATCTTCTCTGTTTTCCTCCTTTCTGGAAGAACTTATCAAAACCATTTGGATACTCCTAAAATGTGAGACAAAAATTAAAAAGAGCTATACAGCATGAAAGGCTGTATGTTCCAGGAATTGTCTGGATATTTTAGAATAATCTGTTCCAGGGCACATCAATAGAGTGCATTGGCTACTATGGTGTCTAAAGGTGTCCATTATGACAACAAAACCCACCAGAAAACAACAATAAAACCCCACAACTGGATGCTGCCTCCTGAGTCCCATTTATTGTACCAGAGGGAATTTTCTTTCTGTATTTCACTGTGTTTAAAAGTTAGTCATGCTAGACACGTAACGTTGAATCAGTTGAATTTCAGGAGTGAGAGCCTTCAGCTTTGGCATACCTGACCCAATATTGTGAAGTTAATAAAGCAAAAGTTGACTTCTGAAGTTGTTTAAAAGACACTTGGAAAAATCAACAGATTAAACTGCTTTTTGATATTGAAGAAAGATTTTAATATAAAAGCTCTTTTTTTTTTTTTACTGTTGACATTTTAAACAGTAAGATCAGCCAGACTTCATCATACCGAATGCAGGTCAGAATTTTCCCCATTTTAATTGTAAAATACGACACGTGCTGCTTTGTACACTGCAGTCTTTATACACAAATATGTGCAATCAGCTGTTGCCAGCAGTTACCTAGGGATTTTTTAACTTGCACTGGAAAGTGAAGTATTTTCTTGACTATTCAAAGAATCTAAGATAATTTTAGTACAAGACCATTATCAGAATGTACTTCAAGTATGGATTGTGTTCATGTCTCGGCCTGCTGAAATCTACTGGTAAGAGATGATTTCAAAACACTTTAAGATGAACCTAGTGAATTGTGGAGAGGAAATGGCCTCAAGTTGCATCAGGGGACGTTTAGATGAGATATTAGGAAGAAATTCTTCACTGAGAGGGTAGTTAGGCACTGGAATAGACTGCCCAGGGAGGTGGTGGAGTCACCATCCCTGGAGATGTTAAAAAAACGAGTAGAGGTAGCACTTGAGGCTATGGTCTAGCAGCTAGAGAGATGTTAGGATGACTTGATGATCCTGGTGGTCCTTTCCAGCCATAATGATTCTATGATTCTTCTACCATTCTCTTTTGTAGTGAAAGACTATCAGTTGATTCAGAAGTGTGGACAGGAAGGCAATGAGTCCCAGACCCAGCTGAGACAGTACCTCCAGCACTTTGTCCTGATATCCACGCACCTTCTGCAAACCACCATGGACAGTAGCTACGCTGAGGCAGTGGAAGCAACTTGGGTCTTGTCGCTTGCTCTAAAGGGGCTTTACAGAACACTTAAGGTATCTTTTACCTGATACATAGAAGATGATAGATAAATAAGTTTGTTTCCTTGCACTGGGAAGTTGGGTATTGACTAAGCATGTTTGGGAGCTAACACAAGTTCATTTCTCTCACAGCTGGCTCCTTTTAGCCCATTTCTGTAGGAGGTTGAAAATGTTGCTAGGCTTTAAATAGCATTCGTGAGCCGGAGTTGAAAGCTGGATTGCTTTTCCTCTGGGGGGGCTGACCGTTCAGGAAAGCTGATGAAGAAATTTATAGGGATAACACTTTATAGAGTGATTGGATGGGGCTTTGAGCAACCTGGTCTAGAGGAAGGTGTCCAAACTAGATGATCTTCAAGGTCCCTTCCAACCCAAACCATTCTATGAAGCTCACTTGTCCCTTCCTGTACTCCTGAAGTAATTGAAGAGTAAATCTCCATTTTTCTGGACTGTCAGAGCAAACCAGGTATCTAGTTACTACTGTCTGTGTCATAGAGGATACTCCTACAGTATTTGAAGCAGGGAATTGTAGTTTGGAGTTTTTAGGGAAATGAAAGAAAAAGATTCTCAGTGTAGCTCATCTGAGCAGGAATTTTTTCTGAGGCCTTGTGATTAGGCCTTGCAAGCATTGTGATGTATTGCTCCCTTTTTACTTATCTGTGTGTAGATTCATGGCTTTAAGGAGATCCAAGCTGCCTTTCTTCAGTCTGGTTTACTCAAGCTTCTAGTGAAGAAATGCAGCAAAGGAACTGGCTTCAGTAAGACCTGGCTCCTCAGAGACTTGGAGGTAAGAAAAGTTACGTTTTGTAAGAAATCAGGCTTCACACAGTGTCACGAAAGGTCGTGGCACTGCCCTTCCCTTTCATGATGAAGGTCTCAAGAATGTTTCTAATCAGTCTTTATAAAAACGTTCACTTAACTGTATCCCTAAATCTGCCTTCCTCTGTCCATCATAATTGTGTAGGTAATAGTCTAACATCTTCAAAGCAGGAGCTGATTTTTAACGAGTCCGATTATATTTGAAAGAGATTTGCAAGATGAGACATTAATCACCTACTTGGTTTCTTCTAGCAATTTTATTTAGACTTTTAAATTGAAGAATGGAGTTTTCAACAACAAATAATAATTAATCTCTAAAAAAACCATGACTTGCATTACTCATGGACACACAAGGCATTACTGCAGTGCAGTATGAGGAGAGCCAGATGCGTGTGGACCCATTCTTTCTCAATGTTTAATTGTTGGAAGATGAGTGTGGTTCAACTGGTTAGTTATGTTTTATCATAGGCAGAGTCGGCTTAATTCGTACTTGGGATGGTAGCAACAAGAGAGAAAGTAAAGCCCTGAATTCCTCTGAAGCAAAGGTTTGTGTTCAAAGGAGAAGAGTGTGCAGGGTCATTGCTGGCTCTTTGTTGATCATTCACCTTTTTCTAAGAATCTTCACACCTTTGATGTACTGAAATGGTTAAATAATTTATTTTCTCAAGCTTTTACACATTCAGCTAATCACTTCAGTTGACTTTGTAGCAGCCTGGAAGGTGAAACTCATTGGTGAAGTGGGAAACGGTTTGGGTTTGTGTTTTGGGTTTGTATTTTTTCTTATTTTAGGTGCTGCTTCTGTTTAGAATAACATGTGTTAAGCACTGTCCAAGTCTTCTAATGTTCTTATAAAACGCTGATTGCAGTACACTGATAATATCTACAGCTGTCACACCACATGCTACCTTTTTTTCCTGTGTAGATTTTGTCAATAATGCTGTATTCCTCAAAGAAAGAGATCAGTTCCCTGGCTGAACGTGAGGATACTGAACTGGAAGAAATGGAACAAGACCAAGATGTGGAGCAACCCATCGTTGGTCCTCTTGATTTAGAGCAGAACAAACTTGATCCTCTGGAGGGCTTGGATGAAGCCACCAAAATATGCTTCTTGGTACTTAACTAGTTTTACCTCCTTTGAAGTTACTGTGAATTTGCTAGTTGCATAAAAGATTCAGTGCTTTATACGGCTGGTTTTCTGCTACATTTACAGAATATGGGTCTATGATTTTAAAGTATCATTATCTAAAGGAAATAAAGTAGAACTACAGTAGTGAACACTACAAAATCCTTATAAAGCTTTTTGCTAAATGCCTTTTTATCTTTACAAATCCGGACATTAAGTTCATTAATTCTCGACTTACGTGATAAGTGGGAAAATAATACCTGGGCCATCCTGAAACTCAACTTTTTTTCCCCTGTAATTTAATTTTTTTTTCCCTTGTCCCTTTGCTCAGATGACACATGATGCACTTAATGCACCTCTCCATATTCTTCGAGCCATGTATGAGTTGCAAATGAAAAGAACAGATTCTTTCTTCCTGGAAGTTCAAAAGAGGTATGTGAGAGACTGGGTCCAGCAGAAAAACAAAGCTCCTAGATGTGGGTGGTGACTTAAAATATAATAGGTGCCGAACAGAAGTGGTTCCAAGGCTACGATGGTCTTCATGTGTGAAAAAGTAAGGAAATAAACTCCTACTAAGTGGTATTTATGGAAACAAGTCACCAGCTTTTGAAATACGTTGCATGTTCTTTTCAGTATGGTAACTCCCATGTGAAGATCTACTACGTCTCTAAATTATTCTGAGGAAGAACGGAGAGCTTACGTGTGGCTTCTAGTAATCAAAGCATGTTGTAGAGCCACCGTGTTATCACAGAGATGAGCAATTTTGTAAGATTTATGACCTTTGACTTGTCAGAACAGGGAAGCTAGTTAACATAACATGATAAAAATAGTTTAATGAATCCTTCTACAACAGCAGGTGGGAAGATTTAATTTGCATTTAATGGCACTAATTTAGTTTGCATTATTTCGAAACACATTTGGGTATTTTATTTTTTCTTTTGCCTCTTTTAAGGTTTGATGGAGATGTAATTACGACAGATGAGAGGATCCGAACACTGGCTCAGAAGTGGCAACCCAGCAAGCGTCTGAGGTTGGAGGAGCAGAGTTCGAAAGCAGTGGATACAGATATGATCATCTTGCCGTGTTTGGTACGTACATCTCCCCAAAAAAGGAGCAGATGTGAAATAATGAATTTAGCCATTGAATAACTTCAGTTTTGTGTAGTAACTTCAAACCTGAGGGTGGGTTTGGTTTGGGTTTTTTTTAACATCTGAAATAATCTGTCGTTCATTTTTTTATGTCAGAATGAACAAGCAGGTGTGAGAAGAAGCAGCAAGTGTTTCTTCCTTGTAATTTCTTCTTTAAGGAAGTAAGAGCACTTGATTCTCAGCTCAGGAGAACAAATTGTGATTTCGCTGTACATCACGCTGTAATTTCCTCTCCTCATACAAGAGCTTGTATCTAATTACTGTAAGCTTATGCCCTAAGTGTTACTGTTTTAGCATATTGTTCTGCTGAAATTACTGTAAGATAACAATAAGGAAGCAATGCATTTCTCTCGTAAAGTAGACACTACACTTGCAAGCTTCAGGTTTGCATTCAATAGCAGGGTCCCACAGCTCTTTGCTTTATTTTGGGTGCTGATTCCTGGCCGTGTGGTGTCACCAGCACAGTTATCTACAGTTCCATAGCAAGGGCTTCCTGAAGTAGTTTCACGTAATTAAAATCAAGAATAGGCTTTACAACAGCTTGTAGAGAGGCTTTGAAATAGGCATCCCTGGAAATTCTCCAGGCCTAACTGGACAAAGCCTTAATTTGGAAGCTTTAAGTCAGATTTGGACCAAATGGTCTCCAAAGGTCCCTCCCCTCTTGCCTCAGTGTGTCACAAATAATGTGGCACTTTGTGGCTTTACCTCTGTAGGTCAGCTTAAATTGATTCTTCTCGTTAGAATTCCAGCTGCGGTTTGGGCTTGTGTGTGCAGTCCTAAATGCATCAGTGTATAGTGAAGTCTGTCGACATAGAGTCTTTTTGAGGACTTCTGTCCCTGTAAGTGCATGAGGGGTCACACTTTGCTGTTCTTTGATGCCTCTGATTTTTTTTCCACATGCAAAAGACCGATTCATTTGTAAATTCAGCTTGCAGCCTGATGGACTGCTCCGATATCCGAACACAAGGAAGTAAGCTGCTGAGGGCCTATTTTCAAACTTGCATTTCTTTCTTGCAGTCAAAGCCTGTGCTCTGTGATAAAGCAACAGAAGAAACCAATCCAGTCGCTCAGAAGCTGATAACCAACACTGAGAGCGACCTACAGCTCAGTTACGCCAAGCAACGTCGCACTAAGAGCTCCATACTCCTGCACAAGGAGCTGGACTCCAGAAGTAAAAAGGCCGTGAGGGACTACCTGTATCGTGTGAACGAGGCAACGGCTGTTCTTTATGCCAGGCACGTGCTGGCGTCATTGTTGGCTGAGTGGCCAGATGATGTGGCAATAAATGAGGAAATCCTGGATCTTAGCGGCCCAGCCCATATGACATACATTCTGGACATGCTTATGCAGCTAGAGGAAAAGCAGTTATGGGAAAAAGTAAGTGGATTTTACTTATGCATGTGAACGAGCCCTGTGCCTACGTGGCCCAAGACTCGTGACTAACAAAAATACTTTTGCAGTTCCTTTTTTGAAACTAAATCGAAACTCCAAAATTTAAATTAGTTCTGAAAAAGCCGTTGGCATCTGTCAGCGTCTTAATGTACTGATTTTGTTAACAGAAAAAGGAGAAACTAGCTCTGTGGAGACAACTCTTTCTGTTCTGCGAGAGCTACGCGGGGAAAATAGATCATAGGGAGAAATTGGTAAAATAGGCAGTCCGTTTTGAAAGCTGCTTTTTGTTAGATCTCAGTGTGTATATTGTAATAACCCACGACTCCATCGATGAGCTGACTGTTACCGTGGTGGGAGGGATCTTGGAATGACAATAGAATGTTGTAATGAGACTGTCAGCTCAGCGCTTCACAGCAGTCGAAGCAAATCAAGTGCTGGGAATCTTCAGAGAATTAATTGAAATTACAAGAAAAGGCCCCAGTACATCACTGAACCAATAGTGTGCTCTTGTCTGTGACCTGACTCTATCTCATTTAAAAAAAAAGATGCAGTACAACTGGAAGAGGTCTGGAGAAGGGTGGCAGGGGTTATTGTAGCCATGGAATCACTCCAGTATGAGGAACCACCTTGTTTTCTTCATCCTGAATCTGTGCCCTGTGGGGGGCATTGAGGGAGGAGGAGTAATAAAAAAATCCGTTCCTCTTTTGCCTTCATTTTAAAACAGTAAGCAGCATACAAAAGTTAACAGCAAGTATTATTCACTGGTCCTCCCAGTAAGAAAACAAAGGAGTGTCAGATTAAGGTAATAAGTGGCAGGTCCAAAACCGACCAAAAGGACTGGTTCTTGACACTGTGTGTCATTGAAACTGTTGCCTCGGGGTGTTTATGTAGGTTCAGAAAATGACAGGATGGACTGACAGAACAAAAATCTGTGAAGGCGTATTAAATATAAAAGCAAAGACTTTTCTGCAAGTGTGTGGAGGCAAAGAGCACATTCTGGGAACTATGCTACATGCTGCCTTTGTTTTTTAAACTCCTTTTCCCCAAGAAATCAATTTTTGGCTGATTTGGAGGTGAACCTTTTGGTCTGAGCCAGTATTACGTTTTATAGGGGGAGTTAGAAAACTGCAGGTGAAGAGATTATGTAACAGGTAGCTATGATGACCTGAGTAGAGCCTCGAGTAGCAAGACTCTTGATCCAGAGCTTCTGTGCACTTTGGAAAAATAAGAGAAAGTGGAGACTTGGGTCGTTTGGAATTCTCATTTAGTGTGTTCCCAAACTAAATGGCTTTTAGTTGTTTTTCAAGACACAGCTCATGCATCTAGTGCTTTCAAACACTGCAGCCACTTGCCTGATACATAATCATACAGCTTCACGTATAAGGAGGAGTGTTTTGAAGGCTAAAACGTGTATCATATTCTAGTCAAATCAAAACCTGTGGGTATAGAGAGTGAAGGCATCTCTTTGGTCAACAGAGTTGTTTATCTTCCTTGTTTGCAGCTCTAGTTTGCTGTTAATTGCTTTGTGGATTAGCCTTGATTCTGGCATTTGTGGAATGAGATGTAGCTAATCGCTCTCGTGTTTCTATCAGATAAAGATCCAGAACAGGGGATGGAGTGAAATCTTCTGCTCTTGTGGAGATGACACTTGTAGCCATCAGTTGTGAATTTGTCTTGTTTCTTGCTAGCTGCTCAGTTCTCTCTTCCGAAATACTGCGTGGCTAGAAATAACTCGTGTCAGTCATCAGCGTGTAAGCCTGTAAATGTTTCGCGAGCAGACTCTATTTCCATGCCGTGTTGCTACTCCCCAGATTCTACAGAAGGTCCTGCAGGGGTGCAGCGAGAGCATGCTGGGGACGATGGCACTGACGGCGTGCCAGTTCATGGAGGAGCCCGGAATGGCCGTCCAGATGCGCGAGTCCAAGCATCCTTACAACAACAATACTAATTTTGAGGTGAGCTGTACACGTGTTGCAGTGCGGTGGATTTCCGTGACTTGAGGACTAGTTGAAAAACCTCCAGGGGGTTGGAGCAGAAGTCTCCCGGGTACACACATGGAACGTGGTGGGACCTGGGTGCTCGGAGCACCCGGGAAATATTTCTTCAGTCTTGCTTTTGGAATGGCTGATGCCTCACCCTGTAGAGAAACGTGTTCTTTAAAGGCACTTTAATGTAGTCCTAATTCAGTCGTGTGAAACATGCACAACTTAAGTGGCTTTACTGTGCATGTGTTTGAAGCAGATCAAATTCTTAAATGATTTCAGGGCCTTAATGAGCAACTATTTCTCCCCTTTCCTCCAGAGGTCTGTTTCAGCTGGCCTGTCATTTCCTTGTGCTGTTAGACCAAAGCTAGGAGTGGAGCCTTTTGTTCTTGTATTTCTCATTTTAGACTCTTCTGACACAGTTTCCGATTTGCTTTTTCTTGATATTGTTTCAAAACATTTTTCTGATATAGTTTGGTAAGTAATTATTGCCTCTGGGGGCTTCTAATTTCCTTGTAGCTCTGACTCTTCTGATTTTTATTTTAAAATGCATACAAAGCTTTAGGTTCTAGCAATGAGATCAATATCAGCAGCACTTACTACTCTTAAAAAAAACCAAAGCATTGCTAGCAATTAATTTTACATGCTTAGCAACTAATGCAAACAAGAGGCCATGCTTTACATTTGTTAAATTAGTTCTGAATAAAAATCATTGAATAGTTTTGTTTCCCATGGAGATGCTGTAATATTTGTTGTATCTCCCTTTGGTGTGGCGAAAGTGAAGTAGCTTCTTGGTAATAGAGCATTACAGCGTACAAAGATGGTGTGTTTATTTCTCAGGATAAAGTTCACATTCCTGGTGCTATCTACCTCTCAATCAAATTTGACTCTCAGTGTAACACAGAAGAAGGCTGTGACGAGTTGCTCATGTCCAGCAGCAGTGACTTCCAGCAGGATCGGCACAGCTTCAGTGGGTCTCCGCAGAAGTGGAATGATTTTGAGCTTCCAGGTGAATATGCGGTGTTTCAAAGTGCTGTAGGATTCAGGTTCTAGAGGATTCCTGGTATCCAGGACTCTCGAGAGAAAATACTGAAAGATGACAGTTAAATGCGAACGGTCCCAAGATGTGTGGGAAAGGAAAATCCTTTTCTTGTCCCAGTCTGTTTGCTTTGACGTGCTGCTCTTGCAGTTGTTTCTTAGACGGAGGCTTATCTGTTGTTCTGCTACTTGACCTTTTTTTTCCACGCCTCAGTCAAAGCATGCACTTAGCTGCTGGAAACAAATTTTGATCTTGATTCTGTTCCAGCGCAGTCCTTGTGCGGCACGATATTCACTTACATTGTTTCTGCCTTGCCTTACTTTCCACAGGAAGCACATTAAAAAAAAAAAGAAAGAAAACGATAGGCTTATCTCTTGTCTCTGCTATACTAGCGCTCAGAGCAAACAGAGTGTGTGCCAATGCCCTGTCTCCGGTTGTTGCTGCAGAGTGTAGCTGAAAAATAAAACCAGTCAGCCTGTTGACTGACACCTTCAGGCTGTATTCTCTAAGCAGGTCTTTGATAAGGCAGCAGCAAGTGGCAGGGACCCAAAGGGCTGCAGCTCCCGTGCTTCTGAAGCTGGTTTAACCCGCTGAGCACCGCGGCATGGCAGGAAGCTTTTCACTTCGAGTACTGGCAGTAGCTGTAAATAAATTTAGGAACCTGCTTGGCAAAGCGGTTTGGGTTACAAGGTGTTAGAAACAAATGTGTGCTCTGTAGAAACACTTTGGATCTTTATGAACTTCTTTCTGTCCTCCTTTTCCTCCCGAATCGTTGCAGAGGTTTGCCAAGAAACTGAACTTTAAAGCCAATTGTTTTGGAGCAGCCTTGGCTGTGAAACTTGAGTTTCACCTTGTGAAACTTCATTTGCAGCCAAGGCTGTCTGGATTAAGGCTCTTGATTTCACTCAGCAGGCTTTGGCTGAAACCAGGCATTTGAAGGCTTCTGGGCTTTCCATTTGATGGCAGGGCTTTCTCAGGGCTCCTTGGAGTAGGCGAGAGCAGTGGTTCTGTTTCATGATGAAAGGGGGAACAGGTTTTTAATGTATATTTATTTAGTTATTTAAATTCTGGAAAATGTTTTCAGATTTTTTTGTCGTTTTCGTGAAACTTTGAAAATTCAACTTGCCAATAAAAGCTAGCGTGCTTGTCCCCAGGTGGTTCGTGATGAACCTCTGTTCATGGAACAGAAGGAAATTCTAATTCTTAACCAGATCCAACATTACAGAGCACAATTGGTAACGGTACGTTTTGTTTAGCGTCACAGCAAACAGCCGGTGTTTATCTCTGTGAAGCTGTAGATGCCACAGTGACAAGAACTTCTTGAATGTTCCACTACCCGATTGTAAAATGGTCAAGCGTCTTGATAGTTCATAGCATCATTATGGTTAGAAAGGACCACCAGGATCATCAAGTCATCCTTCATCCTAACACCTCTCTAGCTGCTAGACCATAGTCTCAAGTGCTACATCTACTCATTTTTTGAACACCTCCTGGGATGGTGACTCCACCACCTCCCTGGGCAGCCTGTTCCAGTGCCCGACCACTCTCTCAGTGAAGAATTTCTTCCTAATATCTAATCTAAACCTCCCGTGATGCAACTTGAGGCCATTTCCTCTTGTTGTATAATGAGTAATTTGGGAGAAGAGACCAACACCAGCTTCGCTACAACCTCCTTTTAGGTAGTTGTAGAGAGCAATGAGGTCTCCTCTCAGTCTCCTCTTCTCTAAACTAAATAACCCCAGTTCCCTCAGCCACTCTTCATAAGCCATGCTTTCCAGACCCCTCACCAGCTTCGTTGCCCTTCTCTGCACCCGCTCCAGCACCTCAATGTCCTTCTTGTCCTGTGGTGCCCAGAACTGGACACAGTGCTCAAGGTGCCGTCTCACGAGTGCCGAGTCCAGGGGCACAATCACCTCCCTACTCCTGCTGGTCACACCGTTTCTGATCCAGGCCAGGATGCCGTTGGCCTTCTTGGCCACCTGGGCACACGCTGGCTCATGTTCAGCCGGCCGTTCACCAGCACTCCCAGGTCCTTTTCCACCAGGCAGCTCTCCAGCCACACTTTCCCAAGCCTGTACACTTGTAGGGAGTTGTGTTCTTCCACTTTTAAGTGGTTGTTTGGCCAGTTTGTTCCCTAGAGTCAAAGTGTGCAATTTTCTGATGCGTAAAAGCAGCACAACCTTACTTTCATTGTTTTTTAACCTTTTGGTTAATGGACTGGGAATTTGGCTGTCTCCGCAGAGGTTCTGTTTTCAAAATCACAACAGATCCATGTCACAGCAGGAAAAGTGAGACATTCTCAAACTAAGAGAGACATTCTCTGAGTATCTTCATACAGTGGAAACCATTCTGCGTTTTGCTCCAGCCTCCTGTTTACTGTTGTGTGCATTTCAGAATTACCAAAAAAATAAGAGATCACCCCTCTTGAATGACAATATCTAGGATGAATTTCTGGCCAACTTCTCATTCGAGTTGTATTTGTGGTAGCAAAACTGACTCAGAAGGTGGTGACGTGGATTTTCTTGCTTCCCTTGTACTCAGGAGACACACTCTACTACCGATTTACTTCTGACATGAGTAACACTGAGTGGGGATATAAGTTTACAGTGACAGCAGGTCATCTGGGGAGGTTTCAGACAGGTAAGCACTGCTCCAAATGTATTGGAAAGGGCTTTTGGAGTTATTTTGACATAGTCGTGGTTATCCCTTTTTTTGTGACTCCGCATTTTTCTCCACTGTTTCGGAAATAACAGGATTAGTTTTGTTGGAGTTGAAACTTGACTAATACCTCTTACTTGCTGTGACTTTATGCTGTAAATATCAAATCTTCAGCAGCGACTTGGAGATAACAATTGTTCAGATCTCATTATGTGACATCAGCTACACAAGGACTTAGTGAACACTCCAAGGCACTGGAGTGGAAAACAGAAATAATTGCCATTGTGTTTTCAAGAAGTAGTTAGGCTGGTTCTGGATCTAACTTCTAGATACGGCATAAAAGGTTTTGTTAGTTTATTTCAAAGTTTACATCTTTTTAAATAAATCGAGGCTGGTGCATGATTTGCAGTCAGAACTACTTCCTATCGCATCACAGCAAGGACCTGGGGTTTGTTTGCCTTATTTGGGCAACACGTTCGTTTCAGACAGGATTCTTTCTAATTTTTATCTAAGTTTTGCCCCAGAAAAGACTTGTGATGTCGTGATGTAATCTAGAATTATCTCAGATTCTTGTTTGATATTTTTCTTCAGTAGTTCTTGCTTGCCAGAGCTGTGCTTAGTCTACGGATAAGAGAAAACTGAATATGTGAACAGAGTGGGTGCCTACAAAAGTAACAGCTGTTTGAATTTATTTTTTCTTTTCCCCCCAGGGTTTGAAATTCTAAAGCAGATGCTGTCTGAGGAAAGGGTAGTTCCTCACCTCCCCCTGGCCAAAATCTGGGAATGGCAGGTGGGGGTGGCGTGCCGTCAGACTGGCCACCAGCGATTGAAGGCCATCCACTTGCTCTTGAAGATAGTGCAGTGCAGCGCCCAGAGGTAAGGGCCCTGTCCTGCGCCGAAAGGCAACGGGCAGGAGAGGAAAAAGAGACTAGGCTAGTATTTTGAAGCCAAAAAACCATGATTTCAAGTAGATATTCTTAATTTGCCGTGTGGACACAACTCAGCATCTTGACAGTAGAAACTTACTATAAGGGGTGTTTTCTTTTTAAACATTTTCTCTTCTTCCTTGGCTTTTAAAAAAGGTCCAATGAATTCAAATGTTGTAAAGAACATTGTTGTAAAAAAAAAAATCACTGCAAAACAGGACCAAAAAATCGATTTCAATTAATCTTCTAGACACTTATTCTCTTTGTATTAGTCATACTTCAGAATTAAGCTGAGGCTGGAATAAAAACTGGTAAAACAATGCCCTCATTCTCTAAAGTAAATAACTTTTCAGTTATTATTTGTAGTTGTACCACTAAGCCTGTAATTGAATTTTAGAAGGGATAGGTGTGCTCGTGCTTAAGGATGTATGGTGTGGGTATTTCTTAGGAAAACCCACATTCAAAATAAATTAGAGCTTTTATAGCACTTTGCAAATGTGTATGGTCACATCAGCCCCAGTGCTGGGAAAGAGACAGCAGTGCTGGAATGCTGACCCTCATCTTGGATATGTCCAGAACAAGCAAAATCATGTAAATAACAGCATCCTACAGGCTTCCTTTGAGAAGAGATGCCAAAAGTATATTCCTTATAGTAATAAAAATGGACAATTACATAAAACCATTATGGGGGGTTGGACTAGACGACTTCTAAAGGTCCTTTCCAACCCAAACCATTTTATTATTCTATGGTTGCTCTCTGTAAATTTTAGACATGCCAATCTGAATCCAAGTCTGAAAAATTGATTTTGGTATTACTTATAATCATGGATTTATTATTTTTTCAAGTTCCTTTAGTTTCTTTCATCAGAAAATATCCGCTTTGTCATGTGGATACCAAATTTAATTCCTAAAAGATAAGTCTCCATTGTGCGTACAATATTTAATATTTTTCTTGCGTTAATCTGATGATAGATTCTGAAATTGAGTTTCCCTCCTTTCCCCCCACAACTGAATGATATTTGTCATCCTATTTATATGATAAGTGACATTTGGGTGAGCGAGCTTTAACACAGGAGTAGGAAGAAGGCAGGGCTGCAGTGGTTTGTAAAGCTATATATCAATTTTTGTCTGGGTGCCCTATACAAAGGCATCACCTGCTCAGCGCTGTGGGTTGCTGTTGTGTATTTCAAGCAGTGGAGCTGGAACATTTAGCAAAGCGATGTATATAATTATTTTCAAGTGCTTATTTCAGGAGGCCACTCAGTTTTAGAAAAGTTTTATTTATACTTTATATCTATTTATTTATAAAGTTTTATTTATTTTATTTATTTATTCATGAGTATGAGGTTTTTCCTCCACTTCATTGATTCAGAATGAAATTCATTGTGCTGAAACACCTGACTGAATTTAGATTTAAAAACATACATCTAATTGCCAAAACTGTATGGTTTTGATCTCTCACATTTGTTTGTTTTTTCCCTCCCTTTCCCAGAAACAGGCATAAGATCATGGCTACTCACTCCTTCATTGAAATTACTTTTTTCAGGGACTGCGACCTCACCTTGTTGAAGCCACTTTGGCAGCTTTTCACCCATATGGAAAACAACTTGTGTCATGACATGGCCAAGCCTGGTATTCTCCTTCCTCTTCATCGTGCACTTGCAGAGCTCTTCTTTGTTACAGAAAACAGAGTGACTGTAAGCAGTTCTGTGTCCAGACCCCCCTCTCCCCAGGGCTGGGAACGAGAACGTACAGTGTTAAAACTGGATGCAGGTTTTCTTTATCTCACCAAAGTTCATCAGAGCTTTAGAAGCATCAGATGCTTCAGAAACGTTAACAACTTTCTCTTCTGGGGTGTGGTAGCCCATTCTAGTAGAGGGGCATACTCGCTGTGCCCTCGTGGGACCTGAAGTCATGTCTCTTCCTTGTGCCATTGAGGCAGTAGGCCTGAAGGTCACTCCTTATTCTGAGAAGAATGCTGATTTAATAATTAATTTAAAGGTATTTGAATGTGGCTTTCCTCGAGTTGATTTTTGACCATGAACAGTCTGTAATGAACTGACTTCTGTGGTCACAAACTGTGTTCTAGACCAGTAGAGTCTTGTGTGTGGTTCTGAACCCTTTGGTTCTTGGGGACTGATCAGCACTTTAATGTTCATTAGTGGGATGATACCTTTGTTAGAAACATTGATGTTCATTGAATGCTTTCTGGCTGCAGGAGCTTGGATCTCTACAGGAGTATTTGCTTGCCTTAAATACTGAAGATCATCTTCATCGCTGCACAGCACAGGTAATAAGATTGCACGTCCCCAGAGATGTGTGGTTTTGTGATATTCTTCTGACAGACAGAGCTAATCACAGAATCCCAGCATGGTGGGGGTTGGAAGAGACCTCTGAAGATCATCTCATCCAACCCCCTACTCCAGCAGCTCACCCAGAGCAGGGTGCTGAGGGTCACATCCAAGCACATTTGGAATCTCTCCAGAGAAGGAGACTCCACAACCTCTCTGGGCAGCCTGGGCCAGGCTCGGACACTTCCACAGCAGAGAAGTTTTTCCTCGCATTCAGAGGGAACTCCTGGGTTTCAGTTTGTTCCCATTGCCCCTTGTCCTGTCACTGGGCACCACTGAGAAGACTCTGGCCCCATCCTCTTGTCCCCACCCTTTAGCTCTTGATGAGCATTGATCAGATCCCCTCTGAGGCTTCTCTTCTCCAGCTCAGCAGCCCCAGGGCTCTCAGCCTTTCCTGGGCACAGAGATGCTCCAGGCCCCTCAGCATCTTCAGAGCCTCTGCCAGACTCTCTCCAGTGGTTCCTTGTCTCTCTTGAACTGGGGAGCCCAGCACTGGACACAACACTCCAGCTGTGGCCTCACCAGGGCAGAGGACAGTAGGAGGAGAACCTCCCTCAACCTGCTGGCCACACTCCATGCACCCCAGGAGACCATTGGCCTTCTTGGCGATGAGGGCACATGGCTGCCTTATGGTTAACCTGTTGTCCACCAGGACTCCCAGGTCCTTCTTCTTGGAGCTGCTGTCCCTCAGGTCTACCCGTAACCTGTACCAATGTGTGGAGTTACTCCTCCCAAATGAATGGATGATTTCCAATTGCCCAGTGCAGTTTTATAAAATAGATATGGATGTACTTGGGCTTTACGGTACCCTGACGGACCCCTGAACCTTGTGAATGAACCATACACAGATCAAATGCTGTTCGTGCCACTGTACCCGGCACTCGTGAGACCACACCTTGAGCACTGTGTCCAGTTCTGGTCACCACAGGACAAGAAGGACATTGAGGTGCTGGAGCGGGTACAGAGAAGGGCAACGAAGCTGGTGAAAGGGCTGGAGAGCATGCCCTGTGAGGAGCGGCTGAGGGAACTGGGCTTGTTTAGCCTAGAGAAGAGGAGACTGAGAGGAGACCTCATTGCCCTCTACAACTATCTATAAAGGAGGTTGTAGCAAGGCTGGTGTTGGTCTCTTCTCTCAGATTAGTAATGATAGGACGAGAGGAAATGGCCTCAAGTTGTGTTACAGGAGGTTTAGATGAGATATTAGGAAGAAATTCTTCACTGAGAGGGTAGTTAGGCGCTGGAATAGACTGCCCAGGAGGTGGTGGAGTCATCATCCCTGGAGGCGTTTAAAGAACGAATAGATGCGGCACTTGAGGATATGGTGTAGTGGTTAGAGAGGTGCTAGGACAAAGGTTGGACTTGATGACCCTGGAGGTCCTTTCCAACCATAGTGATTCTGTGATTCTGTTCTCCTGTAGCAGTCAGATGGTGTGCCCTGGAACGGTGCTGGGTGTACACAGGTATACCTGCCTCGTTGAACTGACCTCTCGGCATGGAGGTGGGGAAGGGGGCTGGTCTTTCAGCAACGGGACGTGCAGTTGCCTTGCTTTAACTTCTGGATGTGTGACATTACTGCACTACCAGGAGGTGACCAGGTCGAAACAGGGTGGTTGTTTATCTATCTCTGTATTTCCTACGTGGATTTCTTTACAGGTTTGGATTGGGGATAATCTTTGACGGGACTTTTTTTCCTTCTCTATTCTAGGCCCTGAAAAACATTGCTGCTATCAGCCTTGCCATTAACTATCCGAACAAATCAACAAGTTTCTGGAATGTTTAATACTGGCTCAGGCCGGAGTGCATGGGATAGAGTAGTTTGTCCATAGGAACCTTGGAACAAACATCTTTAACTCCGTTCAGGAAAAGTTCCTTCAGCATCAGTGTATGAGCACTCTGCAGCCTGCCTTCCTTCCACCTTGATGTAGAATTTGTAAAAGTAAAAGCGCACTTCAATGAAAAAGCACATCTTGAAGTAACTCACGCGTCGCCTACAGTTATGTATGCACATATTGTAGCATGTTAGAGTAAATAGAACAATATTATTTTTTTTTTATTCCGAGGAAGTAAATGAAAGAAGGTAGCTGAAGTATGAGAATGGAAGGCCCCCACGTTGGTATCATCTGCTCCCAAGGAAACTTGATTGATGGGATGTGACAGCTTTGAAAAGACTGCTGAACTCAGAGAGATGCCGTCAGCAGCATCTGTGATGTGTCATTGAAGTGAAACAGGCAAACCAGAATCCCGTGGGCTGGTGCAGAAACGATCCACACTTGAATCCTGTCATGTTTGCTTTTGCTTTGAAGGCTACTACCTGAGGAAAAGAACTTTTAACTCTTACTAAACTGCAGGTTGTAAAGCGAATTCTGGGTGATTTGCATAGCAGTGAAAGGATTCCAGTTTCAGAGCATCCTCATGCAAGAGGTTAAAGTTTCTCCTGTTCTTTGATTCGATCAGCTGGATCATCTGTTCTTACCTTAATTTATCTCCAGTGTATTATTCTAAATAGTAACTGTTCTAGTGCAGAGAGCAAAGGCTGGTCTCCGTTCACAAAGCGGTGGTAATGTGAAGAACTGAGGAACGTACGTGTTTCTTGAAGATCACATCTTTACAGGAAATTACTCATGAGGCTTTTTTTCTTTTAATTATTTCCATACTTAGTGGCTTAGGAGGTCCTTCTCAGCAATGTTGGGAACCTGAACTCCCAGCACTCGGGTTGGGGGTTAATGATCAATCCAGTCTTATCTTACAGAGCAATAACTGCATTACTCTTAGTGAACGTGGAATGAAATGCAGACCTTCTATACTGAAATAAATCGGCTTTCTTCCTTCTCAACTACGCTGGTTATTCCCTTTCCAAAGAGCTAAAAAGAACCTAGAAGGTCTCGGGGGTGTATTTTGTATAGCGTTACACAGTATGTAGAGCTGGTCTTCTCAAGTATCAGTCCAGAGAACTTTCTATGCTAATTATTTTCTTCTACCCTTCCTCACATCAGCATTAGGATATAAAAAAGAGGCAACCAAAAGCTTCAGTAGGAGCTGAATGAAGGTTGTGTAAAGACAGTGGCTCTGTCAGAAGGGAATGTGCTTATTGACCTTACTTGTCACCAGAAGGTGAGTGGTACCTAAATAGCGTGCACAGGAGCACCGCTCTGGGGGATGACCTCTGAATGGATGGTCCTACCAGCTGCAGCTGGTGTTTTAAGGGTGCTCTGGCCTCCCGCCGAGAGGGAGGTGTGGAGTAATACATCTCCTTTTATTGGATGGCCTCCAGTGCTGCAGTTAAAGATGTTTTGACTTCTGTTCAGCCAGGTGAGTGCAAAGTGAATGCTGCTTCAGGGGCTGAGGTTGAGTGAGAATGAGATTATCCTGCCTGAAAGACTTGACACTGAAGAGCAGGAAGCACTATGCTGAAGCCATTGCCTGCAGGAGTGGAGTGGCCCTCTTAGCAAATGAGAATGCCAGAATTCAGGAAGAATGTACTATTTATCAAAGACTGAAAGGAGGCGGAGAGATACTGTTCTGAAAGCCCTCCTCGAGTATCCTGTAGTTGAACGTTAAAGGCCTCCTTCCTTCCTGAATGAGGTCGCGATGGGAAGGGCATTGTCAGAGTTGTGAGATACCTTTAATGCGTGGATCATTTTGTTCCCACGTCCGAGTAACCCCTTTGAGTTCACGGTCTCGCTGCAGGGCTGTCCCAGAGGTCCCCGAGGAACCCACTATTCCACCCTACCTGAGCATGTTCGGGTAGGAACCACCCTGCGTGAACACGTTCTGGGAGCGGGGAGTTGCTCCACCAAAATGAGATGTTCTTAAGTCAACTTCAGGAAGACGTGTCGATGGGACGGGTGAGCGTTTTGACAGCGCTCTTCTGGAGCGGTAGGACTCTGTTCACTGCCTCGGTGTGAGTCCAGGGCTGAGCAGTCAGGGATGTGCAATGGGCTGATGTGCTGAGGCATGCGGCATGCTGCTGAGATCTGCCTGGCTTAGTCAAAGAAGGCTTTTTTTTTTTCTTTTTTTCACATCAGGGATGAAGAACTGTAAATAAACCATTCGTAGAACCTGTCACGGCTCTATCACATTCACTTTTTTTTTTCCATTGGACTGTCTTTTTGCTTTCTGTATGAAGACATGAGGCTGCAAGGATGACACAGGCGTGGCCAGTGTTCCTTACTGGGTGTACCACTGTGCTTACTCCACCAGCAGTAACTGGCCCTGCGAGTCAGTCGTCGCGCCCTGAAGGGACTGTCTAGGAACAGTGTCCACTAAGTGTAATTTCTACCCACTAGATGGAACTGAAGGACTGTGACCTGAGTTGACACTGAATCTGTTGCTGCCTTACGACTCAATCGCTCATTAGGGATTTTTAAGAAGACAGGAAACACTGATTTTGTTGTTGGTTTTGTTTTTTGTTTTTTTTTTCTTCTGATAGTTTGAAAGAAAGAGGAAGAGAATATCAATAATGAATATTAACGATCAATCGCATTTTGAAAATCTTGCAGCAGTTCCAAGTAGATGCGGATGATGCTATTGAATAGTATAAAACTGTCTGGAAAACAGGTATGCTGAAAAAAATGTGCCTAATATTAAAACAAAACAAACTTGTCATGCCTGAATCACCTATGATGTGTTTAAAAGAAACCATATTGTTCCTAATGATCCGTTTGACTTGCTTTCATTAAACACTTAAAAAGAGAGTTTTATAATTTCTTTTCCTACGGGTTTACTACTTTGCAATTTTTATCAGTTGTTTAAAATATATCAGACCTTTTAGATTTATTCCAGTTCAGTTCAACATGTAAAAAGGAAGCTAGAGATGTGGGTAAAATATGCAAATGAAGAGAAATATATTGTAAAAATTCTATAAAAACAAAGAAGTACAACACAGTGTCTGGTTTTTGTTTGCTTTGCTCCTCCCCTCCCTGAATGTTAAATGCTCAGATTTGCAGTGAGATCCAGGGTTTTTCTTACAAATCTTTTTCAGTGCCTGTGAGCTCTTCCTCACGTGCTCAGTAGATATCAGATATTGTGTCGAACCGTGCAGGATACTTACTTCTGGAGTCGTCTCTTGAATTCCAGCCCTGCTGTTTACATTCCACTGGCCTTATCCGAAAAATGAAGTTTTCCCATGGATATCCATTGGTTTCAGCGCGGGTGTTTCTTTCCTTTCAGACCTGGAACACATCTGGGGCCCCAGACGTCTCATGTAAAGCTGAGATTTGTCTCCATACCTCTTGATTCTAATTAGTTGTGTTTATCAGCGAAGGTGCTTGTACCTACCGAGTCCGTGGGGCTGGGTTTAGAAGCTTATTTACCTTGGCTTCGGCTCGAGGAAGGGGCTGTTCAGGGAAGCGCGAGGAAGTCAACGTCTTCTGTGCTGCCCTAAAGCTGTAGGTTGTTCTCACTGATTCCACGTGCTCAGAGAATGGTCTTAAGTGATTTTATTCAATATGGATAAATAGTATGATTGTGAAGTTGTCCCTGAGACAACCAGATTTGAGGTTTCAGCTGGTGATAAATCTTAACAAATTCAGTTCAATCCGCTATAAAATCTAGCATGGTTCCAGGTGTTGGAATGTAGCGGAGGTCACAGCCATGCTTGGGACCCGCTGCTTTTCAGATCTAGTTAATTAGGGCTGGTTTTCTTTCAAGAGCTCTGAATTAGGCTGCAAGCTAAGTCAGGAGTGGGTGACTTTATTTCACCTGCTTTAGGAGAAGGCTGTGCTGTGTTTAAAACAGAGCTGGCCCAGATGCGTTGGGTTTTCACAGCCTAGCTCAGACGTAATATTTCCAGAGGGTTTTGAGTCTTTGCAAACATCAGGGCAAGACCTGCCCTTCAATACCATTATAAATCCAGAGTGGCCGTCCGCAAATCCATGAGGGTGTCCTGCTATAAAACATGGGCATGCTGGAGCAGGGCAAGGCCCAACGCTCTGATCTGCTGCTTTCCCTTTCTAATTTGGAATGGTGGTTTGAATGGTGGTTGGTTTCAGTGGTGGTTTAATGGTTTGGAACTGGAAGAAGGTAGATTTAGTTTGGAATTTAGGAGGAAATTCTTCATTCTGTGAGTGGTGAGACACTGGCACAGTTTGCCCAGGGCGGTTGTGGAAGCTCCATCTCTGGAGGTGTTCAAGACTGGGTTGGACGGGGCTCTGAGCAACCTGGTCTAGTGGGAGGTTTCCCTGCCATGGCAGGGGGAGTGAAATGAGATGATCTTTAAGGTCCCTTCCAACACAGACCACTCAGAGAGGTGGTGGAGGCCCCATCCCTGGAGATGTTCAAGGTCATGCTTGATGGTGCTCTGAGGAACCTGATCTAGTTAGAGGTGTCCCTGCTGACTGCTGGGCGCTTGGACTAGGTAGCCTGGGGGGTTCCTTCCAACCCAATGTGTTCTATGATTCTATGAGTGTGGCTTGTTGCAACCAGGACCGAGTGGTGTTGGGTATCTGCTGGAGAAGCCACAAGCACAACCATCATCCCGTGTTTTCAGGGGACAAACAACAGCCGCAGCCATGGGAGCCTATAAAAAGCATGACCCGGTCTTTAGGGTAAAGCTCCTAGAATGTTGGAAAACAGATTAATATATGTAAAGAGGCTGCGTTTCAACACTCGGCCGGTTAGGCTGTAGGAGCTCAGGCTGGATAACAACTGGAACAAAGAAAGTGCATTGGTAAAATGGCCTGGAAAAACAGGAACTGTGCTGGGCTTTGCAGGGGGAAACGGCAATCTGGCCCATCTCTGGATTTCGAGCGAAGCCGTCAATTCCCATTCAAGTGAATAAGAGAGAAATCCACTGTGAATAGGGAAGGAATTAAGTAAGAGGTGAAGGAAGTAAGATTAAAGCTCATTCTTTCCATGATGGTCAGGTCTAATTTAATCGGGTCTATTCTGCAGTAATCTTTCAGAAATAATAAGAAGCTGGTACCCGGCTGGATCCCAGGCTGCAGCGTCGTGGTGGGCTCATAGAGGGGTATGGAGCCTGGGGAGGAACAAACCCTTCAGCCCCAGATCCTTATTTCCTCCAGCTGGAAACATCAACAAGCATAAGCAGATGGGAATCTCAGACAGTTTGGTAGTGGTCCTTGGCATTTAGAGATCCGTCCTTTTTATATTCAAGGGCTGAGAATGTTTGGATTTAGGAAACACGGGGAAAAGAAGTGGAGAAAGGGTAACTGGGCTGTCTTGGAGACACTTAACACCAAGTGTGAGGCAGTTTGCTGGGGAGTTTCTCCTCCTAATGCTTTTCTGACAACTTTAATGACTTTTTTTTTTTAAGCTGGTTTCTTGCTTCCATTCCTGACTTTACTGGCTGACTTTCCATAAATTGTACTACTTTTTTTTTTTTTTTTTAACATTTGCAGTGCAAATAACAAATATTTAAGCTTGCATTGCATGGAAAAAGTCAATGTTATGAAAACTAAACAAATGTAAAATTAAAGCACCTGCAAATATTTGTCAGTGGTACCTTCTCTCACAGGCTTGGTTCCAAAACACTTGGTTAGCATCTCCTAGCACCTGCATCATCGACCAAGCTCGCTTCGGACTGTTCTGATACCTACAGGTGAGGTGAGATGCTCCATCTCACATGCATGGGATGGACCCTGCCCTCTCCCTCTCCTCACGTGCGCTTGGGGAAGTGTTCCCCATCCCTACCTGCAAAAGTCTGGGCTAATTGTGATGAGCTTAATTGACAGTGGTCAGGCACTGGAACAGGCTGTCCAGGGAAGTGGTGGAGTCCCCATCCCTGGAGGTGTTCATAAAAACAAGTAGATGTGGTGCTTTGGAACATGGTCTAGTGATCAGGGAGATGTTGGGATGAAGGTTGGACTTGATGATCCTAGAGGTCTTTTCCAACCAAAATGAGTCTATATTCTCTCCTCCGCTGGCTCTGGGCGGTGACTATAGCAGTACCTTTTCAGCTGTCTCTTGCTTTTTTTGACCTGCTTTGGTGCATGTCTGGGCCTTGCTGCAAGTTCCCCACAAAGCTGCATTTGGTGGCTCCTTCGCTTGGCAGAGACGAGACGTGCGGCGATTCCTTGGGGATACAGAGAACTGGTGCTTGTGGCTTCTGAAGGTGGCCCTTTGCTGCTCTCCGGTGGGTTTGCTCCTTTCCAGAAGGCGTTGGTGAGTGCTCAACATCACACCTTCTTACTACTTTGTGCCCAATATCTGACAGGCAGGATTCTTTTTAGCTCTTTGTAATGAGTCACCCTCCTTATCATGAACGCACCTCTGGGAGCTCAGCTTTCACCTTGCTGCCTTTCAGGCTCCCAAAGGTTTTAAGCTTCTCAACCACATAATTTCTAGGAACCAACAAAACACCTTGTTAGACTCCAGAGGAGCTGCTGCTCTGCTCATCTAGGGGGACTTTCATCCACGTCAGGAGCGCGAACTAACACGGAACGAAGTGAAAAGAGATGAAGTGATGCGCAGCGTGTTTTGGTCATGATTTAAATCTATTCCCCGTGTGTTTTTAGCCAGACCCAGTAAGTTTCCTCACGCTACGTGACAGTTATTTGGATGGCTGCGGAGCGTTGTCTGGGCGGGCTGTGCAGGTGTCCATCAACCACGGGTTGGTGAAGCTCGGTCTGAATTTCTGGGTGACACACTCTGGAAATGCTTCTTCTTAGGACTTTATACTTGCTTATCAGTAAAAGCATCCTATACAGATTTTTTTCTCTCTCTCCAGTAAGTCATCTCCTGTGGTATGACACCTCTAAAGGGAGGACTTCAATGTGCTTGCGCAGCTAGACATTTATTAGGGCTTCAGTTCATCACCGTGCTCATCTTAGATTAAGTTAAATATGGAATTAAGGTGTAATCTTAAACACATCTTGTTAAGCGTTTAAGGGTGGGCTTTAAATTGGGCTTGTTGCCTTGGAGCCTAATCAGACCACCCTGTTGATGGGAAGTTCACAAATTGCACGGCGTTGTCTTGCATCCAGCAAAATCTGGAAAGGCAGAAAATAAAATTAATTGAGTCAGGAGAAGTGTTGAGTCAGGAGACCTTAACTCTCATCGGCTTGCTCGAGAACAAGTCATGTCTGCCTTTCTTACTCCTCTCCTTTACAGAAACCACCCGCAGAAAACCCATTAATCAAAAATGTCAATGGTTTCCCAGAAACCCCCACCCCCCACACACCTCGGCCTTTCTGTTCCTCAGAGTAGCAGGTTGGGCTTTTCCCCCCCCCCAACTGTATATTTCTATTTTATTTTAATGGTTTTGTTCCTTCGTACCGTGAGTGTTCATATTTAAAGGTAAAAGAGCGCTTCATCCACCGTGGGGTCAATTTTGGATACGCTGCTGGATTTAAGCGTCACTTTGCCTTCAACGATTGTCCTTCTTGCGTTGCTCTGAAAAATTGTGTTTTCCTCCACTTGTTCGCCAGCCTCAAAATACATTATGATGCATTCAATCTTTTGGCACCTTATTTTTCTGCAGGAGATGTCTCAGCTTCTTCAAAGCTGACGGCAGCTGGGAGGGTGAGCTCCTTGCTCAGCACCCTCCCCAGCTCGCTGCTGCGGCATCAGCCTTTTCCTTGGGTCGGGAGGCAAACCTCCCACCGAGGCAGGACCTGGGGAGCTGAAAATAGTCACTTTATTTACCCAAAATTCCAAGGCTCTCTGAGAGAAAAGCAAATCCCTCCTGAATTTTGCACTAATAATGCTCAAAAGCAGCTGCTGAGGGGTTTTAGCTTTTCTTTAGGTCCTCACAGAGGTGAGGTGGGGGATCCGCGGATGAGGAGCATGGACCAATGTCCAGGAGGTCCAGGTGCTTGTTGGGCATGATAGGTATTAGAGAAGCTGCTCTGCTCCACGAGGTCTCCCCCCAGCCAAAACCAGTGTTAGAAAAGCAAGAACAAGGTTCCTTGGGGGTGTTTGCCCACTTTCTTTCCAGCACTCCGTGCATCTTCCTGCCCCTCGGCCAGCAAAGGTTGCAGGGCAGCCGCACAAAGCGTAAGAGCTGATGCTGCTGTGAGAGGGTTCCTTCTGCAAAAAAAAATACAAATCATGCATTTACTTCCCAGCTTGTTGCCTCGAGCACATCCCGAGCCCTCGCCAGGCAGCCAAGCGCCGAGGCTTGCCAGCTGGGAACAGCGTGTCCCCGAGCGGGAAGCGGGAAGCGCCTGTTCTTGGTACGGTGGCAACGGCAGCATATGGCCCTGGCAGGGCTGGCCGCCCCCGGAGCGGCTGCCAGCGCCCGCCGATGCTGGGAGCGCGCTGGTGGCCATGCTGGGAGCACGCTGGTGGCCATGCTGGGAGCACGCTGGCGGCTCTGCCCAGCCCCAGCAACCGCTGCCCACGGACCACCGCGGGGAAAGCTGGCTGCCTGCCTAGGGTCTGAGCATGGGCTATGGAATGATAGAATTTTTTGGTTGGTAGACTTCTCAGATCATTGAGTCCAGCCACTAACCCAGCACTGCCTGGTGACCACCAAACCCTGTCCCTCAGCACCACATCTCCACGGCTTGGAAACCCCTCCAGGGATGGGGACTCCACCACTGCCCTGGGCAGCCTGGCACAGCCCTTCACAACCCTTTCAGGGAAGAAATTGTTCCTCATGTCCAACCTCAACCTCCTCTGGTGCAACTTGAGGCTGTTTCCTCTTGTCCTGTCCCTTGTTCTTTGGGAGAACGGCTGGAGATGTGCTGGCTTCCGCAGCTAAATGCAGCTCTGCAGCTTCTCCAAGTTGCAAATCCCACATCTATCAATCGCTGCTGGGACAGCTCTGCCCTTTGCAATGCACGTTTTATTCTTGGGCTCCTGAGCAGGAACAGCTTTCTTTGGCTGGAGAAAAGCCCTGTTCTCAGTTTCCCCCAGAAAGCAGCCCATCACTCCTCTCCTCAGGCAGCACTGACCTTACCTGGGCTTGTGTCCAGCGTGTTCCTCTCCTCAGGACGTGGCTCCTGGCACACAAGTGACCCCCCAGCCCTCTGATTGCCCTGATGGACACAGCTGTGATGCCACCACCCTGCCATCTGCCCCAGGCAGCCTTTGGCCTTTTCCCCTTTAAGACTTTTCCTCCTTTAAGGATTTCAGAGAATGGCAGAAGCTCACCTGGTTTAGCCAGACTTCAGCCCAGCTTGAGCTAACAGAGACCAGAGCGCCGTGATTGCTTTGCTTACAGAGGCATAAGCTGCAGGTGACCTTCCGAACTCTACTGCTAGCTTCTGATTTTTACACTGCCCTTTGCCCAAGGCTGTTGGGAAGTTGCTGGGGGAAGAACTGCACCCTAAAGCTGCCTGTGGTCTCCTCTTCTATTTGAGGGACCGGTTCCCTTAATGTTCCTGTGGTTGCCCATGTAGCATCTTCTGGTGTTGAGAGCTGTCGTGCTCTGGGCAGCCCTCTGGATGCAGGATCCTGGCGGGAGAGGCATCACTATGGGCTTGTTCTTTCAAATATCCCTCAGGCTTCCCCCGTAGCCCTGAAATAGAAAATTTGGTTGGCGGGGAGGTCTGCCTTCTTACCCCAGGCTGCCGGGAGCTGCAGGCGTGTTTGGCTGTATGTGGAGTCACGCAGTTGTCAGCGCTGATCTATGGCTTTAATTACAAGCTAGTCTGTTGATAAGTCTCAGATAAGTCAAAACAGACACTTGCAGCTCAGCCCCAGCTTGTGAGCGGTTCAGTTCAGTGTCCAGGAGCCCTCACCAGTGCAAAACTTGACCTGAGTGTGCATCTCTCTGGGCAAAGGCTGGGTCTGGTGTCCCACCCCCCCTCCCCAGCAGCTCCAGGCCTGGTTCTGCCCTCGCTCCGGTGCAGCTTGGCCTCTCTGCTGGAGACACAGCCAAAGGCCTGCCTCGGTTGTGCCTCCTTTGGCTGTCAGATGTCCCAGGAGGTTTTTGCTGAGCCAGAGCCCCCCCTTTTCTCAGGGCATGCAGGAGGAGGAAGGTGATAGGGGGGCTGTGACTGTTTGGGGACGCTGCACCCCTGGATGCAGTGTAACAGCTCAGGTTTTGAGTGGACCTACGCTCCCCCCAAGATCTTAGAGATCTCTCCAAGCCAGCAAGCATTAACCCAGGCTGTGACTGCAAATGGTGACACTGGAAGCGCAGCATCCTGGCGAACAGAGTTGGGGGGATCCCCCAAAATATACCATCCCTTTGGGGTGCCTGCTGCAGTGCTGGGACCCTGCCGTGCTGCTGGGAGTGACGGAGCAGCCCCGTGTACGACCACCCCATTTCCACGGGCCACCCAGAGACCCCAGCTCAGACCCCAGCCCTGTGCCTGGAGCACGTTTCCCCATCCCGCTCTTTCAGCTCCTGCCTCCCACGGCCACGGTGGCAGCCCCAGCGCCTTCCCAGGGAGCCCTGCCAGCTCATAAACCGCTTTTAATCTCTAAAGAAGGTCTTTTGTGCAGCCTTTTGTCAACAGGGCCTGTCCCATTGCTATAGCTACGGCCCTTTTGCTGCCGGACACACCTGTTTGTTTTTCCAGCTCCTTTCTGTTGCCGTCAGATTTCTCTGCCACCTAAATAAAAATACTGAGAAAAGCCCTGCCCTGGTCCTGCGCCCTCATCGCCTTCCCCCGTTCAGGAAACTCCTCGTTCCCCCGGGACTGGTTTTCTGCAGGCAACGGCCTCAAACCAGCCTGCTGAGCGAGGGCCCCTGAGCACCGCTTTGTTTTCTGGCTTTTGCCCTCAAAATGACTGTGCTCATGGTGGAGAGGGGCTGGGGACAGCGTGGTTTGCAGCGAGGTGAAGCAGACGCCTTGGGAAGGGTGGAGGTTGGTGATGGCCCCATGACCTGTCAGCAGGAATTTTGCAGATACACCATGGGGGTTTCTCACGGAATGTTTCCCCCCACTCCATGAGTTAAAACCCCCCAAATCGGTGCTTTCAGGATATTGGCCTCGTGCACATGCTTGGGCAGCAGGAATTGTCCCGGCTCCTGGGCTGCAGCGCAGGGGAGTGAGATTGTCCCCCCTGGGGCACCTGTCTCTGTGCTGTCCCCAGCACCAGGAGCCTTCCAGGGGTTTGTGTCACCCTCTGGGGACGTTAAAGAAAAAAAACCAAACATATATACCAGCTTCACCAGTCACGGCTGCTGCGAGGCCAGACAAAAGCATCCAGAGGTGGAAATGATCTTGGGGGAATCCCCCTTCGTTTGCAAACCTTGCCCCTGCCCAGGGCGTTTCTCCTGCGCCAGGTTGAGGACGGCGGCTTGCGATGGACATCAAAAGCCTTTCCGAGAGCAAAAGGCGGCTGATCTTGATCTTTACTGGGGCAACCTGACCATAAGGATCCTGCTTTTTGTTTCTTCCCCCGCCAGATGCAGCTGAGGTCTGTCCCTGGTGCCGGGGCTGTGGGATCCACCGCGCCAGCACGGCCAAGCTGCTGGTGTTTGCTTTCCCCGCTCCATGAACCGAACCTTGGCGCGGCTGAGTCACGCTCTCCGCTGCCGCCTGACTCACCACCGCGCCGGGAAACCTCCGGAGCCAGGCACAGAAATCCACCCCCGGGCTGCAAGGTTTAATCCCGCAGCTCCAGAGCTCCAGCCCTTTCTGCTGGGACCCAAAGCGATGCTGAGGAGGAGAAGGGAGAAGCCAGGCATGAAGCTGTGCTGGTGACACAGATGCGCTGGAGGCAGGGAGCAGGGTGCCAGGATTTGGCCCTACTTTTGTGCAAGCTGGCAACAAAATAATTAAGCAAAACCTCCTCCGTATTTCACTGGAAAGTTATTGCTATTTATTATCTTGCAGCTTTGGTGCCGCTTCTAAATATTTAATGCGTTGGCAATTGTGGTTTTGATTAACGTGTGATGTCTTTGGTACGTGGTGCGTGCGTTACCACTGGCAAAAAATAAATAAAAAAAAGAACTTTAATGCTCTTCCTGAAACAAGGCAGGGTTCAGGAGCGCTGCTGAGGCCACGCACCTCATCCAGCCCCAGGCCGGCTCCCCCCATGCGCATCCTGACACCCAGCACCGTGTTACCGCTGTCAAATCCCGGCTGACATCCAAGTTATGACAGATCCTAAATAACACGAGCCACGACGCCAGCTCTGTGGGGATGCCAGCGAGGGCCGCTGCACATCTGGAGCACACAGGCACATCTGGGCAGCTGCCCCGGGAGGGATGGAGCCGCGCTGGGGTGCGCGAGCAGGAAGGGCAGGGGAACAGCTGGAGCGTTTTGGCCACGGTCCGGCTCTCCCGCTGCTCCTCGCTCCGCCGTCAGACAAAACCAAGCTGCCGTTGGGTGGAAAACAGGCTTTTCAGGAGCGATCGGTCACGCTCGGTTGGATGTCGCTGGAAGCGAGGAGCGGGGAGCGCGGCGTGGCAGCGGCTGCTGACCTGCCCCGCGGTCGGATTTGTCTGTTAGAAAAACATCCAGTTTTGATATTTAAGATTTCCAGCAATGGAAAATTCACAGCAGCCACGGGGACGGGGAGCCAGGCGCTAATTGGCGGAACTTGTAGAAAAAGCGTCCCTCCAGCTCTTTTCCATTGGAAAATCCAAAAGCTTTCTCCAACTGTTGATTTCTCATAAAAACTAAAGCAAAACACGCTGGGCGGGGAGGCAGGGGTGAGGGAAGATCTTGACAGTGTTGGAGCAGCCCTTTTTGCTCCGGCGTGGCAAATATTTACATTTTTTCATTTTCAAGTTACTCTTGTTTGGAAACCATTTGTTTTATATTGCACTTTGTTACCACGCTCCGAAAAATCACAAGGAAAACAAAGCGGTTTTGCAGAAATACAATCTTTCGGCCAAAGCGTTTTTCCTAATTTTCCCTGGGAACGTTGGCATTTTGGAGCCTTTTCCAACTTGGAAATTGCAGAGCGATCTCTCATCCCTGTTTGTCCAGCTACAGCATAGAAGAGCGATTCTCCAAGGGTTAATACATCTTTTAATAGTTTTTTTAACCCATCCTGGGTGGCCAGCCGGCACTGGCGCTGCCTGGCTCTGGGGACTGGAGCCATCTGCGGCGCTTCCTCCCGCCCGGCTCAAACCCACCCGCAGCATCTGTCGGGGGGTTTTGCTGTCATTTGGTAAATCGCTCAGAAATCAGCAATAAAGGAGCGCTGCAGGTAGCACCTAAAGATCTTGCAAGGAGCATGTGAAGAGACAATCTTTTCCTATTGCAGAGCTAGCTCTTGCTGGGCAGCACGAGCGCGTTGTCTCCGGGGCGGAGGCTGGGATGTCATAGAATCATAGAATCATAGAATCATAGAATGTTTCAGGCTGGAAGGGACCTCCAAAGGTCATCTAGTCCAACCTCCCTACACAAGTAGGGACATCTACCTAGGTCAGGTTGCTCAGAGCCTCATCAAGCCTGACCTTGAATGACTCCAGGGATGGGGCTTCCACCACCTCTCTGGGCAGCCCCTTCCAGTGCTCTATGACCCTCATGCTAAAGAACTTTCTTCTAATATCCCTAAATCTATCTTTTCCTAGCTTAAAACCATTGCTCCTTGTCCTATCACTACAAACCCTTGTGAATAGACCTTCCCCTGCCTTCTTGTAGACCTCCTTCAGGTACTGGAAGGTCAGGAGAAGGTCCCCCCAGAGCCTTCTCTTCTCTAGGCTGAACAGCCCCAACTCCCTCAGCCTGTCCTTATATGAGAGATGCTCCATTCCCCTGATCATTTTGGTGGCTCTCCTCTGGACACGCTCCAACGCGTCCACATCCTTCTTATGCTGGGGGCTCCAGAACTGGCTGCAATACTCCAGGTGAGGTTTCACCAGGTCAGAGCAGAGGGGCAGAATCACCTCTCTTGATCTGCTGGCCACAGTTCTCTTGATGCAGCCCAGGATGGGATTGGCCTTCTGGGCTGCCCCAGCACACTGGTGGCCTTCCAGGCAAGTCACTGCCATTATTTTCCATGTGCTGGAGAGGGTGGGAGCGATTAGGTTAATTAGCACTGGGAATATGAGCACAACTAATGGGGTCAGGTGAGGGCCACGTGGCCACGTCCCTACCTCCTTCTCATGGAGCAATAAATGAGAGGTGAAGGATGGGAGAGGTCCTACGAAGGCTGTGGGCTCAGAAATGGCTCTTAATCATCCATGTGACATCACACCATGGCAAAATCCAGTCTCAGCTTGGGGTTGTCCTTCAGGAGGTGGATTTGAGATCTGTTGAAGTGGCTGCTCCATAATCCTGGTGTGGGTTGCAGCAAGGTGGACGCCAATGCTCTGCATCCCAAAATTTGAGATGCCACAGCTGTGCCCAGGGCAGCAGCTCCAGCGTTGCAATGCTTGTCATGCCTTTCCTTCCTCAAATCTCCTTCAGCTCCTGTCCACCCAAGCTCCTCCGATCCTAACATCTTTCCTGCTGTGACCAAAGAGTGTTGAGATGCATCCTGGCATTTGTGGGTGAGGAGAGGCTCCATCCCTTTCATCTTACAGAGCCATTCCCTTCAGGAGCTTTGCTGCAGGGGGTCTGGGGAGGGGGAGAGCTGATGCCAGGGCTCCAGCCCCTTCTCAGCAGCATGAACCTCCCTGGAGACATGCTTGGGAAAAGCCACCATTGAGGTGCTGTCCCGCAGTGAATAATGCACGTGGTTGGGTGTCACTGCCTAGTTCCTGGGGAAGCTCCTTCTATTGCCTGCTCCAGCCAGTGAGGCCAACTGCAGGGACACCAACCCCGAAGGGCATCGGTGGCTCCTGGCTGATGCCTGGGCTGGGGCTGTGGGGCTGGGGACAGGCAGCTCACAGGCCATGAGCCTTCTGCTGGAAACCTTCCCTTTGGGTGAAAACGTGCCTCAGGTGGGGGATGCTTGCAGGTGTGGGCAGTTGGTTCAGGTGTCTGGAATAGGGCTAAGGGCTGCAAAAGGGTCACTCCCTCCTTTAAAAGTCCTTTGCAGGGAGCCTTTGTTGCTGGTGATGTCCTGCTTAGGGTGGGATGTGCAGTGCTGCCTTGTGAGAGCTCTCTGTCTGCTTCCAGTGGGTCCAGCATCGCCTCCCACCCTGCATCTCCGCTTCCAGCCCTCCTGGTGAGCAAGCTTTCTCAACCTCTGGTTCTTTGTGCCACTTTTCAGGATGCTGCCCCAGGCTGAGGTCTCCAGACCCTCCCTGGGGTCCTGGGTGCAGCTGCACCCAGCACCGCTTCCCTTTTGGGGCTCTTTGATGCTGAGCTCCTGGGGGGACGGTGCATGAGCAGGGGCTCCTGCCATGCCCCCCAGGCCCTGGCTCTGGGGCATGAGCTGGGCACCAGTGCTTGGGCACGGGCACCAACTCCAGCAGCCCTTTTTGGGATGCTCCAGGGTCATGGCTCAGTGAAGCCCAGGGATGCTGGTGGGGGGGCATTGGGGTGCCCTGGCAGTGCTGGGGGGGCTCAGCTCGCACAGGAACATCTCCGCTGCCTGTTCCCTCCTCTCCAACACATCCCCTTGCTCGAGCACTTCCTTCCTCCTGTCCCATTTTTCCAGGGATGCTTCTCCTCTGCCGCTGTCTCCTGTCCCAGCAGCTGTTTTGTAGCACCAGCTATTTTGACTACTCGGTTAACTATTTATCCAGATGGAGCAGGTCTGTTGTCCTGCGCCTGGCATGTTTTTTCCATATACAAATTCTGCACCGAAGCGGAGAGAACAAAGCCCAGCGAGCTCCGCGAGTCGGCCCGAGCGCTGGGTATGTGCCTTGGCCGCTGTTCAGCCTCCCCAGGCCCCAGCCCCTGCCCTCGCTCCCTTTTACACTGAATTCGGGGGGTTTGTCCTCCCCGTTCCTGCTCTTTCCCTCGCACTGGTCATGCCGTCAGACCTCGCCCTGGCCCAGCTGCAACAAGGAACTGACCTGCCTTTATTTTCCTAGCACTTAATTTTAATCAAATGCAAATCCCAAACACTTTGCAAACCCGGCGGGCCCGTGTAGATGTTAATTGCTGGGGCTGGGGATGGTGTTTGCCGCCCTGGGAAGGGGCCGGATGGGACCCCGGTCTGGGATGATGTCCTGGCTCTACCCAAAACTGAGGTCATGCCAGGTCTCCAGCCTCCAGCAAGGGAGTTCAGGGGAGGTTTAGGGCCCTGTGCATCCTCCCAGGGACACAAATGTTTCCCTGGGGCTCTGGAGCTGGGTCTCTGCAGCCCCTACTAGGGCACAAACCCCCTGCAGAGCTCAGCTCCCAAATACGCTTCTCTCTGCTGCTAGATAAGGACTCTTGCTTAAAGCTGCCTTTCCCCAGCAGTGTGGTGCAATCACTTCTCCAACCCTTGGATCTCCCTGTCTCCATTAGGGACAAGAAACAGCTTCACCCAAGCACCTCTGTGAGCAAATTCCTCGGGGGAGTCTCGCCTCCGTCCCCTGCTCCAGCAGGACTGAGGATTTCCCCGCGAGCAAGCCCCATGGCTGGTGGCCAGCAGAGCCGAGGGTGCCCTCGCACCCACAGTCCCCCCGGCGAGGTCCCGGGTTTGGCTGCTGAGCAGCATTTGCATTGAAAATCCAACTTTGAAATGCAAAAAGTGCCTGGCTGCCACGGGAAACATTGCAGCGGGGAGTTTACAGCAAAGCCTAAATATTTATTTATCCAGAAACATGGTGTTTTCCCTCTGCTCTTGAACTTCATGATATTTATTTCCTTTGCTTCCTCGCGGGCTGGGGACGAGCAAGGGCAGCCCCCAGCGCAGTCATACCAGACGGGCCATTCCCCACCACCTCGCAGCAAAACCAGCTCAAACTCAGAAAACCCTGCCAGAAGCCTTTCCTTCAGCAAAACTCAGAAACCCTGCCAGAAGTCTTTCCTTCAGCAAAACTTCTTTTCTGTTGAGCCCTTTTCTTTGTAGAGAGCCTGAAGTTTCCGACCGCACTTGTTGCTCAGTGCATGAAAGGAAAGTTGGCAGCTCTCCGGGCTATTGTCAAAGCCCCTTGCGAAACTCAAGGATTTTGGGTGCGTTTCCTACCCGCCGACCTTATCGAGGTTTTGCATGCTCTTGGCAGTTCTTCGTGCCACCAGGGCGGTTGCGCGGTGCCAAATGCCAGCGGGACTGGGACAGCACTTGCCCCAGTGCCTCCGGCCCCTTGTAGAGGTGCATCCCCTTGCACGTTAATGGAGATAAGTGACTCCTGGCACAACTTCTTCAGCAAATTCCCTGCTATTTCTGAGTTGTCACCCAAGGTTTGTGCTCACGGTGGTCACTGAAGGCTTCACGGCAGCATCTTGGGGTGCATCCCTGTATCACTCACATGCCCTGGCGACACTTGGGGACCTCGAATGTCAGATCTCGCCCGCCAGATCTCGCCCACAGAGCGCAGGGTTTGCCTTCAGCACATCTCCTCCCAACATTCCCACCCTGCCTCTTAGCGAGTCTGTAAAAACGTGTAAGTCGATGGAAGGGTGACAGGACCAGACCCCCAGGGATTCACCCCAGCCCTTGGAGGCACAGTCTGCTCTGTCTTTCTTTGGGAGTGAATTTAATATCACAGCCAAGTGCTGCTGTGTGACTAAACTGACTTCCCAGGAAGGTTTCTGAGCCCAGGCTGGACTTCATGGCAGGTAAGTGGCTCCTGTGCCAGGCGAAGAAGCCTTGCTTTTCAGGAGCAGGGACTTGGGATGTGATCCATGCAGAATCCACGTGTGCTACAGCAGGCGCTGCGGGCACACGTCCCATGAGCTGCCTGAGGTTTGGGTCATGCTGCTGGACCTTAGTAAGGCGGGTTGTGGAGCTCATTAGTGAGGGATATGGGACCCAGCATGGGCTGGGTTGTCCTCTCCCCCTTGAGACCTCTCAGGCAGGAGCAAAGCCGTGTGCAGTGGGTGCATCACCAAGAGGTTTCATACCTGGAGGACGTTTGGGGCTTTGCATGTGCCCTGGGTGAGGGTCTCGCTGGGGACCCTGCTGCCCCCAGGACAGAGTGTGACAGTTTGTGCTCGATCTGTGCCCCATGGCCATTGCTGGCATCCTCTGGAGCACTTGTGAGGAGGTGATCAGGGAAGACTGGGCACAGGGAAGCCGCAGACATGGGGTCGTGAGGCTGCCTCTGCCAAACCACAAGACCCCCAGTGCCCCGAAGCGTGTCCCTCAAAGGCTTTCCCCAGGGGACCATCAGGATCCGGGGGACCAGGATCACCGAGTGCATGGTGAGGATGTGTCCATGCAGATTTGTGTGACATGAGAGTGACATCAGGTCAGAAATGTTTATCTCTGGTGTGTGCTGCTCATGGGGGCCACGCTTCCATCCCGGCACGCTGCCGGCAAACCCCGTGTGCCGTGCCCACAGCGGGAGCGACCGGCCCTGCCGTGTTTGTGCGAAACACAAGTGCACCCTTGGCCGGCAGCCACCGAGCAACAGCGGGAGGGTGTTCAGCTTCCTCAAGACCGCCTGGCCATGGAGATAAGAGCCAGAGCAGGAAACTGCTTGGGCCGCGCTGGGCTAGAGTGAGTTTTGGCTCCTCGGCACTGGGGGGGCTGCGAGTCTTGAGGGCAGCACCCGAGCTCCTCACCCACCGGACAGCAGTCCCAGGATGTCCTGCGAGGTGCCCTCCTGGGGATGGTCCCAGCATGGGCTCAGCTCGCACAGGAACATCTCCGCTGAGGTGTGGTAGGACTGGAAGAGGCAGCAGGGGGAGGCAGGGCAGCAGCATGGCCAGGAGAACCTGCCAACATCCCCATCCTACAGCCATGCAACCATCCTGGCTGTGACCCCACGGGTAAAACAGGAGCATCGTGGCACAAGCACCCCCTAGTCTGTGCCACGCTTGCCCTCGCAGCACCCCAGTGAGACAAGTCCCCCTGTTTCATGGGGCAATGTAGACATCACTCTGACCAGCTACGGAAACAGGGACATCTCTGTGCTCAGCATCCCCAGCACCACTGCTGACAGCCAGCCTGCCTGGGGAAAGGGCGTATTCTGCTCTCTGTGCAGGGCTTGAGCGAACAATAAGTTAACCATGATCTAACAATGTGCTCTTGTGGCCAGGAAGACCATTGGTCTCCTGGGGTGCATTAGAAGAGTGTGGCCAGCAGGTTGAGGGAGGTTCTCCTCCCTCTTTACTCTACCCTGGTGAGGCCACAGCTGGAGTGTTGTGTCCAGTGCTGGGCTCCCCAGTTCAAAAGAGATGAGGAACCACTGGAGAGAGTCTGGCAGAGGCTACAAGATGCTGAGGGGCCTGGAGCATCTCTGTGCCAAGAGAGAGCCCTGGGGCTGCTGAGCTGGAGAAGAGAAGCCTCAGAGGGGATCTGATCAATGTTGATCAAGAGCTGAAGGGTGAGGGGCAACAGGATGGGGCCAGACTCTTGTCAGTGGTGCCCAGTGACAGGACAAGGGGCAATGGGAACAAACTGAAACCCAGGAAGTTCCCTCTGAATGCGAGGAAAAACTTCTTTGCTGTGAGGGTGTCCGAGCCTGGCCCAGGCTGCCCAGAGAGGTTGTGGAGTCTCCTTCTCTGGAGAGCTTCCAAACCTGCCTGGATGTGATCCTGAGCCCCTTGCTCTGGGTGACCTGCTGGAGCAGGAGGCTGGATGAGATGATCTCCAGAGGTCCCTGCCAACCCCCACCATGCTGGGATTCTGTGACTTCCTAGGGCCCGATGTTTGCTGGGCACAGAAGACCCCTCTGCCACAGCCAGCTCCGCTGCCGATGTTGTAGCGAGCATTGCACCCTCTCTTGCAGCCAGCGTTGAGAGCTACACGCATCCAGCGTGGCCGCCACTGAGATTTGTGGTGGGCTGTGTTTTGCCAACAGCATTTAGTAAACAGCCCCACGCGTGGTGCACAAGAAAGATCCTAATCTGGCTCAAAAGAAAAAAGCAAACCAGCCTGAAGTTACCTCTGCAAGCCAAGCCTGCAAACACAGGAAAAATTCCTGCAGTCTCTGCAAAACAGCATCTGCCCTCCTCCTTGCTGGAGATAATTGCTCCATCTACCAGCAAGCTACTTCTGGCAGCACTTGGCCAGGACATGGTGTCCCAGGGACCTGCTGCTTCCTCTGGGCTGTCAGCACCATCACAGCCACTGAGACGTCTGTTTGCTGCCATCTCAGGGGTGGGATTTGCTTTAGAGGGGAGCAGGAGCTGGATGAGAGAGTCACAGAATCACGGAACGGTTTGGGTTGGAAGGGACCTTAAAGTTCATCTAGTTCCAACCCCCCTGGGGTTGGAATGAATGGACTAAACTCTTCAAACTTATTCCAAAAGTTTGCAGGTAGCCTAGGATGACCTAGGTAGGATCATAGAATCATAGAATGGTTTGGGTTGGAAAGGACCTCAAAGATCATCTAGTTCCAACCCCCCTGCCATGGCAGGGACACCTCCCACTAGACCAGGTTGCTTAAAGCCCCATCCAACCTGGCCTTGGACACCTCCAGGGATGGAGCATCCACAGCTTCCCTGGGCAGCCTGTGCCAGTGTCTCACCACCCACCTCACTGTGGCTGGAGGCTGTCGGAGGGTTTGCGAAACAACAGCTCTTATTAAAAGACCTTCATACTTATTGCAGGGCCTGCTTTCACCTAAAGGGCTTTTGCACGCAAGCTGCCTGGAGGATAAAAAAAAAAAATTAATTGGAGTAAAAAAAAGAAATTTAATCGGAGTAATAAACTGGGGGGGTGCACACAGGGCTGAGCATCGGCTAACCCCGGCACGGGGCGTGCCCTGGGCAACGCCGATGGATCTTCATTCTCTTTTAATGCAGTGAAGGTTGGAGAGAGCGATGGTTTGGCTCCGCGGGGCCAGAATTAGCCCTGCCGTGCCTGGGGTCAGCTCTGCGGGGAGCTGGAGGAGAGAGACCTGGCTCATACCGTCACTAGCAGATTGTTCAGGGGTTTTATTTCTTTACTGATGATTAATGGCAGTGTTTCGTTTCTAATGGAAGGAAATAGGGAGGAAATGGTTTCTTGCCTTCATTTGTCAGGGATTTGTTTAAACGGGCGCTCGCGTTCCCTGGAAATAGGTCACGGCTGTGTATTTTCACGGACAAGAAGCTGGATGGGCTGGGGCTGGATGTCAGATGTTTGGACGGCGGAGCGTTCACAGCTTTCCTGTGCGAGGCTGTTCCCCTCGCCTTCCCATCCCCATCCTCTCGGCCCCGCGCCAGGGACACCCTGTGTCCTGCTGCCGGTGGACTGAGCAAGGTGCTTTGCAGTTCCCAGCCAAAGTAGCCTCTCACTGCTATTCCCAGGCTACCTAAGGGATTAGCGGTTAATTAGATGGAAATTAATTTTTCTGGCATCTCTCTGCAGTGAGGCTCCGCCATGGGCAGCACCCGTGAGGATGGTGCATCACCCCCAGGAGATGTGTGCTCCCTCAAATGGTTTCGGAGCTGGTAGTTGTCAGGCATGGAGCTTTTAAAAGAAAAATCCCATTTCTGAGTGAAGTGATGGTGTTGCCCACAACTCCCCCTGCAAGATGGGGATTTGAGGGAGTCTGAGGCAGACTCCAAAAGTCCCAGACTTCCTGTGGATCACAGAATCATAGAATAGTTTGGGTTGGAAAGGACCTTTCAAGGTCCAGCTAGTCCAACCTCCTGCAGGGAGCAGGGACATCCACAACTACAGAAGGTTGTTCAGAGCCGTGGCTACCCTCACTTGGGATGGGGCATCAACCACCTCTCTGAGCAACCTGGGCCAGGGGCTCACCACCCTTAGTGTAAAAGATTTCTTCTTTCTTAATGGCTTTTGTGGAGCAGAAGAGTCAAAATCCATCGCTGCAGGGGCATTTGCCTGTGGGCATCCTGTGGAGGTGGGTACTCGCTGCCATGCCTGCACAGATACCCTGGGGAAGCTTGGGGCAGAGACTAGCTGCTGCAGTGTGAAGGAATCCAGCCCAGGAGGCAAGGCTGGGGTGGCCACATGGGCAGGTGATGGCAAAGCCATGGTCCTGTGTCCCCGTCACTGCTGGGACAGCAAGAGCAGACCTGAGATGAGGTAATCGCTCCTGGAGCATCTGCTTTGTGCCATGTCTTGTGTGTTGGCCATGTGGTGGGATGCAGTGGGGAGACATGGGGGGTTAACAGGGCTTCATCCCTTGTTGCTGCACTGATGCTGTGGTCAGTCTGGTGCTGGAGGAGAGTTTCAGGGGTAAATAGGGGTGTCTTGTGTTTTATCAATACCAATTTCTGGTCATTTTGCGCATTGACATCGAGACATTTCCGTGAGTTCAGTGCGCAGGGCCGGGGCTGAGCAAACCCAGGGCATCGCGTCACTTGGGGTATCTCTCACCACCAGCCCAAAACCCATGGCAGACTTGTGCTTTGATGTTCTTGAGGCCCACAGGAGCTGAAAGTGTTACTGATAACTGGGAGCTGAGCCATTTAAAAAATGCATTTGCGCACTGAAGGGACTCGGCCTTTGGAAAAGTTACTCATCTTCCTCTTCATCTGAAATAACACCATTCCTTGCGGCCATCCTTCCGCAAGCATCACCACACGCTCTCAGCCCGGCCAGGCAGCCGGAGCCCGAAAATCCTAGCAACAATGACATTGTTTTCTATATTTGCATCACTTAAGGCTGAGCAGAACCGATGACACACCGTGGAGCTGGCAGTGAAGCTGGTATTGATGCCATCTGCAGAGAGCCGCCTCCTCACCATGTTAAAATTAAATTTACTGAACTGTTTGGTTTGTGCTTCTCTGGGTGCTTGTGGTGGGCACAGCGGTGCCCAGCCAGGAGCCTGGGATGGCCCCAAACTGGAGGACGCTCTTTGCATCTTGCACCAAGCACGGATGCAGAGATAATATCACATCTTGCCTCCTTCCTGGCACATGGTGTGTGCACAGGCTCCTTCCAGACGTCATGCCCTTCCCATGAGCCGTTTCCAGCAGCAAATGTTCTTGTGATTTATTTTTCTTCACTCTTTTTATCACAGGCTGCTTCTGATGTGGGAGACAAGGGCTCAGCTCTGCTCTGTCTTCAGAGAGATGCAGGCTTGGGTGGCTTTGCAAACCCTCTTAGGCTTTGTGCACCTTTGGATGCTTACATTTTAAAAGTCAGTTTGGCTCTTTGTGTTTCACTTGAAGTGCAATTGAGGACTCGTGTGATCAGGTTGAGGAAGGAGAGAGCTTCTGGCCTCATGGGGAACCTTGAAAACAGGCAAGTGTCGTTTTACAGGCTGGGAAAGCAGAAATGAAATGTCACAGCCTTTGCATTTGAGTTTTGGGAGGTATTTTGTTGCGCAGAGCCGCGGGAGTTTGGATGCCTGTGGAGAAGAGTTTGTTCTGGCCAGGGCCAAGCAAACGTCTCCCTGCTGCATTCAGCCTCCCCAGGGAAAAATCCACCCGTGGTGGACAAACCTCCACCGTGCCCGCAGGGTCTGTCCCGGCCCAGCGGTGTAAAGCTGAGCGCTGTCAAGGCTGGGTTTGTGGTGATCCCTCAGGGATGTGACAACTTCCAGCACAGCTGAGCTCCAGCCAGATGCTGCTGTTCATGGGGTACGAAGGATCCCAAGTCCTACAGCCGCATCCCACCGGTGACAGGAGATGCCCTCTGCGATCCTCCCTCCAGAGCCATGAGCTTGGACCTTAGAGCAATGAGTTGGGTATTTCAAATAAATACTGGATCCTAAATGTATGAATTCTGGGGTTTGCATTCGGAGCGCACTCGCTGCATGTCTACAGCTAGAAACTTGGAGCGTAGAAATAACATAAAAGCCAAGACTGGTGTGAGCGACTTCCAGGAGAAGACGCAGGCTGGCACGCAGCACACCAACTCGTGTGAAACCCCTTGTTCCCCACGCAGGGGACGCAGCTCAGTCCCAAAACGCCGTCGGGGCTGCAGCATGCCAGTGGGGATCCTGCTCAGCTGGCCACAGCGCGAGGGGACACCCACAAAGCAGGCAAAGTGGGGAAATACAGCAGAACACCCGCTGCCCTCCTCCTGCCCAGCACCGGGGAGCAGGGCTAGCATGGCCAAACTGGGGCTGGGCAGTGGGAACGGGGCAGGGGCGTGAGGCCGGGGCGGGCTCTGTGCAGGTGCTGGGGTTGTGCTCGGTAGCAGCGATGCCATCGGCAAAAGGTGAATTTTAAAATCGTTGACCGCTCCTCGCTGCAGGCAAGGGGAGCTGAACCGGTCGAGGGTTCATTTCCCTACCTGCAGCGGGCTACCTTTGCCTAGAAAATGATAAAGACTTAGAGATACTAAAAATAATCAAAGTGAACCAAAAAAGTCCCAGCCCTGACAGCCGCGTGAGCAGGCAGCCCTGCATCAAGCCAGCCCCAAAGGATCCCCTCTTCCTTTGACAGTATTCTTAATAGAATCACAGACTGGTTTAGGTGGGAAGGGACTTTTCAAGCTCATCCCATCCAACCCCCTGCAGGGAGCAGGGACCTCTGCAACTAGAGCAGGTTGCTCAGAGCCCCGGCCAACCTCACCTGCAATGGTGCCAGGGATGGGGCTTCGACCACCTCTCTGGGCAACCTGGGCCAGGCTCTCACCGCCCTCAGCGTCAAACATTTCTTCCTTTTCTCCGGTCTAAACCTCCCTCTTTTCGTTTAAGACCATCCCCGCCTTGTCCTGTCCCAACAGGCCTCGCTACAAAGACTGTCCCCCTCTTTCTTACCAGCCCCTTTTCTCTTCTTTGGCGCTGGATTGATACTTTTCACGTTGTTGACTCACTTTTCCTCTTTGCAGCTTGGCACAGAACTAAAAGAACTGGCTTTGGGAGACGAGTTATCCCAATGGGCTCATTTTTTCCCCCTGGCTGTGGTGTTTATTTTCCTCCACACACCTGGTCCTGCGGAGCAGCGAGCCCAGCGCAGACCTGTGCTGACAGGGAGCATCTCCCACGGACATCCCTGGCAGCAGAGGCCATTCCACGACAGCAGCACTCTGGCTTGGTGGCATTTTGAGCATCGTTGGTTTTGGCTTTCCCACCTACCCGGTTCTGTGGGCAGCTCAAGTGCCCGCACCCAGAGCGGAGCCGCTCGGCATCCTCAGCCCTCTCAGACCTGCTGGTTTGGGGTTCAGGGGGAGCAGCGGCATCCCGGGGTGACGGGCAGAGTTTTCTGGGCCGCGGGTGCTTTTGCTGCCTGGGCTGAGCGTGGGAGAGTGCCGCTGGCTCTGTTTTAATTGGCAGTAGTTGATCGGCCGCACAAGCGCTGGGCTTGATTATCGCTGCCGGCGTTTACGAGAGGGTACGGTTCTTGCTCTCGCGGCGAGGGCAGGAGCCAGGAGAAGCCTCCACGGCTGTGCCAGGGCTGAGTCACCCGGGTTAGGAGGAAAGGAGCATGTGTGTGGGGAATTAAACGGTCAATCATGCTTTCAGCAAGCCTGAAATCATGGGTGATATTTTTATTTTCAGATTCCCGGCTTCGACTTTTGTGGCAAGGTTGTTCCCGACATCCCGACCGCGGTGACGCCGTGCCGAGGGCAGCCTCCGCCGCGCCGCTGTCGGGGGTGGTGAGCAAGGCCTGGCTCCGTCCCACCACCATCCTGGAGCCCCCTGCTCAGCCCTGCCCAGTGAGCCGGGGCTGGGGACACATTTTGGCAGTTAATTGGCTTTGCAGCCATTCATCGCCCAGGGCAGATGCGTTTTCCTCTCGGCCACCAGCTCCTTTTCACCCATGCATGGCCCCCGTGGCTGTGGCACTGCAGAGACCCTCAGGAGCCACCAGCCATGGCAGGGAATTGGGTGCAGATGAGAACGATTTTTTGGGAAAACCCAGGAATGGAAAGAGCCTACTGGAACGCAGCAGCCAAACAACCTTCTGCGCTTGGGTGAGTGAGAGGAGAGTAAAGCAAGCTGTGCTTTTATAAAGAAAAAATATAAAAAAAAAAAAATAAAAGCAGGTAGAGTTGGCCTACAGCTTGAGAAGGATGAGATGTGGCGTTTCCCCTCAGTGAAGACACTGGCTTTGCACAAGGTTTGGGGCTTGCAGGGAGGCTGTGGGTTGATGAGCACCAGCCAGAGCTGGTGGTGGCAGGAGCATTCCCAGCCTTGGTGGCCCTGGCTGGGGACCCAGGCTGGACCCACACAAACATGGTTGAGATGTGGCCTGAGTTGTAGAAAACTGGCAAGTCTCCCTGAGCTCTTCCAGCATCATCCCAGCCGGGCTCTGGCTGCTGAGGCAACACCAGGACAGTTGCTCATGATGTACATCTCAGGAAAGTGTTTGCTCCCAAAGCCCTGGTCCCTGGAGTCATGCAAAGAGGAGAATTTGAAAGAGCTGGGGGTTTTGGGTTGTTTTCTTTATTTTTACCTCCTTAGCACCTGGCTTCTGGGCACACGCACAGCCGGAACCTGCTTGGTCCAAGCCCAGTGAGAAGGTAGGAACAACTAAAGCAACTCAATTTGGAGCGATGCTCGGGCGTGGTGTCTGAGCTGGGAAAGCATCACCAATTCTTCAAGCTGAAAAAAAAACAGGCAAAAAATGGTGGAAAAATGTTTTAAGTCTCCCACAAAGGCCATCACCTTTGGCGTGAGCAGCCGTCAGCGTTTCTGGGCTCAGCATCCAAACTGAAACAAGCTGAGCAATCGCCCATGTTCTTCCTTTGCGGAACCAAACGCTGTTCCTGTCATGCTGTATATTAACGCTCTCTGATGAATATGGGATATATATCGTTTTGTTTTCTTTTCAAGGAAGAGTATTGGAGAAACCGACAGCAGCCTGTTAAGTATTTGGCAAGCAATTTCTTTTATGTGGCGCGTAGGTAGCGCTCGATAGATTTGTGAGCTATTTATAGCTAAATACATATATACCCCACTCCACATAATGTTTCCACTTTTTTTTTGCAGATTACCTGCAAAACACAGACACTGTCGGAAGCTGTAAACACAGTCACTACACCAGCGACTGGCAGGCAATTCTCAAAGCTTTTTGATGCAAACCATTTCTTGTGTTTTCCAGGAAAGACAACAGGATTTTTGCCCCGTCTTGCCCACCCTGCGGCTCACGTGTTGTGGGGTGTTGATGCACCCAGGAGCGTCAGGTGTCCTGGAGCTGTGGGTGTCTGTTGGTAACTCATGGTGAATTTTCAGGTGTCTGAGAAGTTGTGGTGTGGGTGGTGGCGGCTTGGCTTCTCCTTTCAAGACAAAGAATAATGTGAAAATTTTGGGAAAGGGAGCTACAACAAATGAAATATTTAGTTTTTATCACTTTGGATTCCTTCCCTTTCCTTTTTATCATTTTGGATTCCTCCCCTTCTTAAACAGAGATAAATCTGTGTCACAATTCCCCCTTTTTTTGTTTTGTTTAGGAAATATTGGAAGAAGATCCTGAGACATTTGGGGGAAAAAAATGCTGCTGCTTTTTATTTTTCCCTCTTCCTTCCAGCCTGACTCCCCAGTCAAACTGGTCCTTTTTACCTCTGGTTGCATTTTTTTTTGCTAAAAAAGCATCAGTAGAGTCACTGCCTTATTTTTGTGATTGGCAGAGAAATTCCCAGCCTGAACCATCCATCCTGATGCCGCACAAAAATGTGCTTGGCTACGTTGTTTTTTTTTTTTCTCGTGGGCTTCCCTGCCTCAAAGTGGAGGGTTTGTGGAGGTTTATCTGGTTTTCCTTTGTTCAGCGCTCATGAGAAAGAAAGAGGAAGGAAACCCGCCATCGCTCGGCCTGATGCTCGGTTAAAAATAGCAGGGCTGGCTGGGCCGGGGTTCCCGTCCTCACTAAAGGTCACTTCCCCAAGCCCCGCCGTTGAAAATATGCCACCAAATGTCCCATTTTGGCACGTTTCTGATGGTTTGGAGGCTGCCTAGAACCTGGAGGAAGGAGGGATGCTCATCACTCTGCAAAGCTCTGGGCTGCACATGGGTTTCGTTTTCCATCCCAATGAACCACGTCCAGGGTCCTCTCCTCAGGGTCAGGCTGTGATGGCCATGGTGAGGTCTCCACAGCTGAAGAGCAGAAGCTGGCATGTCCTGGACCTCTTCCTCTGCTGCAAGGAGGCCTGGCCCACTTTTTATTTTTAAAAAATGGAAGATTTTTTTTTGTTAACTTTTATTTTTCCCTGTGCAGATCAGCTGCTGTCTGAGCTCAGTGTAGTCAGGGCTCAGCAGTGTGGCCTTGGTGGCTCTCAAAGAGATGAGAGGCAGAGGGAGATGGTCCAGGGCCTTCAGCGTCACTCAGCGCGGGCAGCCCATCTCTGATCTCCTAGGAAACCACAGGAAGGTCTCGGTGCAGTCATGAAACCCCAGATCTCCCCATTTTCCACCTGGGAATCAGCCCGAGAAAGAAATTACATGGTAATAAAACCAGCTCCAGCAACTCATCCTGCAGTGTGTTGGGTGCCCATGTGCCCTTCACTTCTGGAACAGCTGCTTGATGCTGAGATGGGCACCTTCATCCCCAGCCCCACGGCACCCACCCCTCTGTGGGTCCAGGGTGCAGGAGGGACAAGGACATCCCTTCGGGCAGCACCGTGGCCTGTTTGCACCAGAGGTTGCACCCCTCTGGCATTTTTGGTGGCATTTTTGACTCCAAAGCCACCATGACGTGTTTGTCTGCTGTCGAGGGAGATTCTGTGGTTGGAGCGGGCTGGTTCCTGGTGTGGTGATATTGTGTGATTCCTGCTTGGGAAGAGAGAGAGAAGATGCTGTAGACATGGAAGAGAGAGAAGCAAAACCCCACGGCTGCTGGTTCAGCGCAGAGCATGCCAGCCAGCCCTCACCCTCCCCTCGGTGAACGTTGCATCTCCATGGAGAGCCGGAATCGTTAGTTCTGCCTAGTTAAAACCAGACGTTTTTCCATTTTTGTCTCATGCTTTCGCTGGAGGGAAACGTGGAGTGAAATTTTGCCCGTAGCGAGAGGGCTGAATGAACCACCTCAAACACCAGCCCGGTCCCAGGTATGTGCAGGGCTCTCGGCTTGCTTGGCGCTGCCTTGGAGCCTCCTATTGTGTTATTTGCTTTTGCTGTTTCCTAAACCCCAGCAAAAAATCCTGGGAATGACACACCACAACGGCAGGATTTTTCCAGGAGGTGTTTTGCATCAGGGAAAAACCCATCCGAGCGTCAGAGCGAGTGTCGCGGCGCTCCCCCTTCGATGGGTATTAATGTAATTTCCTACCTTTTAACAGGATCGGAATACAGTTTAAAAAAAAAAAAGAGTAGTAATTGCCCAACGTAGGTCTGGATTTATAAACAGAGGCTCCTAAGTGTGCTGCTGCTGGCTGCGGGGAAGGTGCCTGGGAGTTCGGAAACGCCGCGGGTTCCTCGCTCAAGTCCAGCTGGCAGAGCTTGGGTGGTCGCTCCAGAAATGCCCCAGTTTGGGCGGTGCACTTAGAAAAGCCCCATTTCCAGCTTAAATAGGGACAGAGCCATGAAAGGAAAAGGGCAACCTCTGTGCATGTGCTTCAGAGGTGCCCCTGTAAATACCGCCTGACGCTGGGAATCCTGCTCCTCGTGGCCGTTCGCAGAGGGAGCGGAGCTGCAAAATAGGGTGACTGCCTTGTGCATCCCAGAACCCCAGCATGGTGGGGTTGGAAGGGACTTCTGGAGATCATCTTGTCCAACCTCCCTGCTCCAGCAGGTCACCCAGAGCAGGGTGCCCAGGACCACGTCCAGGCATGTTTTGAATCTCTCTACAGAAGGAGACTCTACAGCCTCTCTGGACAGCCTGGGCCAGGCTCCGACACCCTCACAGCAAAGAAGTTTCTCCTCCTGTTCAAATGGAACCTCCTGGGTTTCAGTTTGTGCCTATCACCTCTGAACAGAAAAGCCTTGTCCATATGGACCATTCCTCCTCATATTCCCTAGAAATAACCCTCTATCTGCCTTAAAATCCTGTGCTGGATGGGTGCTTCCAGGATCTCTGGCTCTCTGCATCCACAGCTCAAGGTGGGTTCTGCAGAGCCAGGGCTGCTGCAGCCCCATGCTGCAAATCCCCATCATCCCCTGCATCCCAGCGGGATCCATGAGAGGGCTGCTCCTTCCCCACCACATTCAACAGCTGCATTTACATTCTGAGAAGCCAAATCCTGATGGCAACCACCACCTTAAGTGCACAGGGTAGCACAGGACACACAGCCCAGGGTCTCTATTTCCAGCAAGGGTGGAGATACCAGAGCTCCAGCCCCGAGCATCGCGGAGGTGAGGATTGATGTTTCAGTGCTCTTTGGATCCAGCCTGCGGGGAGGAGGATTGGCCTGCAGCTGCTGGGAGCCCTGGCCGGGGGATTAAAAATAAACCCCTAAGCCTGGCTCCGAAAGGTCGGCTGGCATGTAACATTTGGAAGAGCCTCAAACTCTTATTTCAAGGAGTATTATTTTTTTTTCTCTCCATAGGAAAAGCAAATACCTAAGCAGCTGAGGAAAGCAAGCCATTCGTGACTCTCCCCTGTGGATGAGGATTCGCTGCACGTGAACAGAAGGGACGCGGTGGGAGAAAGCCTGGGAGTGGGATGGCAAATGGCAGTGACACTGTCACTGTTAATTAATTAATGCCACTTTGTGTGACGGCCCCAGAGCCCAGGGTGGGTCCTGGAGCAGCGCACGGGGCAGCTGCACATAACCCCGGGTTGCTTTATGGAGGTGAGAGCCGCTGACAGAAGAGATTTGCACCTCCTCATGTGGCATCAGCCTCGCTGTTTGGGGCAGGTAACCCTAATTTTGTTCTTTTTGGGCTCCCAGCTCCTCTCCCGGGAGCAACCCATGGGGGAATACGAGTGTGCAGGGGGGTAAATGAGATTCCTGGCATGGTGCTCAATGCACACGCTGAGGGCTGGCTCCTGCATCTATCACCTGCTTGTAAATCCCTTCTGAATTAAGACGAACTTGACCCGAGTGAGGAGCACAGATGTGGATCCTAAACCATGTTGCCACAGAAACGAAGAGGATGAAGTACAGTCAACCAGACGTCCTGTACTTGCTCTCCCATCTTTCAAGCCGTAATTGCCACAGACAGTCCTTAAGCCCGTGGTCAGCCTGCTCAGGCTCACTTAGCGTGCGTTATCCATCGCTAGCCGATGTTTCGCGAGCTGGAGCACAGCTGGAGCCTGGGGGCTGGTTACCAGCCCGCTCGCTGCTCTCTCAGCCTTTCCAGCAAACATAATTTTTTCCCCATCTCTGAGGAGCAAAGTGGAGACAAAAGATTAATCTTCCATGGCTTGTAAAATCCTTGGGGTGAGGAGCGTGGCGTCGGTTCAGCGTTGCTGGCAGCCGTTCCGCTGGCTCCGACGGGCTCTGGAGCAGCTCCGGCCATCCCACTCACCTCACTCCCAGCCCGGGAGCACAGCAGTGCAAATCCATGGCTTTTGGGAGAATTATTCCCAATTTCCGTTTGTGGAAACAAGATCAAAACCAAAACCGGCTGCAGCCTTCCATGCCTCGTACAGTGCTTGGTCAGCACGAGCTGGACCCTGCTCTCCCTCCCACACCACAACCTCCTCGGAGGCTGGGGAGGTATTAAACCCACTCCTTTCTTCTTTTTATGACCCTCTTAAGCTTGTCTACCTCCAAAAATTATTACCGGTGGGGGAAGCCAAGATAAATAAGGTTTGTCTTCTGTTTCAGGGCTCATGTTTTGCAGAAGGGAATCTCCCAAACCAAGGTGGCTGCCAGGGATGGAGCCCAGCTCCCCCCAGCCCAGCTCGCCCCAGTGGCTACAGGCACTTCCCGTACAATATTGAGGGTGTTTTCACACCAGACCCTTTTCCCTCACTGGTCATTGATGGACTGACTCATTTACGGCTCCAAGTTGCTAATAATTTTCATGGATTGCTTCATTAGAGATGGGGTGGATGGTGCTGCCTATTACTAGGGCTGCCAGGTGTTGCCTTTGTAACTCTGTTCTCAATCGCTCCCAGCTTTCTCAAACTTTAACTTTTGGAGCTGGGACATTGTCTTGGTGCTCTCTTCCAGTACAAGGACTGGCATAATCTGGTGAAACTGGGAGGAGCAGGAACAACAGGAGTGGATCTTCACGAGATGCTGAGCAGAGTGATGGGATGCCTTGCCTGAGGGCATGGTGTGGGCAGAAGGTGGCACGTACCTGAAGGCAGCTAAGACAAGGGCTTGGAGGAGAGATCATTGGGGGTTGCTGAATGAAAAGTTCAACACTGGGGGAGTGCTAGTGGAGAACGTGGAAGCCTGCCTGTGCCTTGCCCAGTGGTAGGGGCTCATGGTTGGGGTGGGTTACTGCTGGGGAGCCACTGCTGGGCTGGTGGGACCCATGATCAGAATGTCTAAGGCTGTAGAATGTGATAAAGGGGTCAGGAGATGCTGAGGAAAGAAATGATGGTCTCCTGGTTGTACGTACATGGTCACAAAGCTTGACCTTGGTGTGTCTTGTTCTTCAACTGCACGTTGAGCATTAAAACAGACCCTCACCTTCTCAGGTGTAGATGAAGACAAGTGTTGGGTCTTCACTAAATCACACCCAGGAGGACATGAAGAAACTTCTTTCAAAAAAACCTTGCTCTAGGGCAACACATTTGCACTGCAGCGGGTGGGTTAGGATCGGGCAGCTGCATCATAGCAGGGTCCAACCCAGGCGGCAGGAGTCTGGTCTGACCCCCGGCTCAAGCAGCAGCTTTGAGGGCAGTTCTTGTGTTTGGGGGATGATCTATTGCATTGTTCTCTGTGCAACCTTGCCAAGGCCAGGTTGTATTTTAATAATATCAGATTGCATTAGTTCTCCCCAGGCATCTGGTGGAACGGTTCAGCCCCATGAACCAGAGAGCCCCAGGGGCAGCACGAATGCCCAGGGGCCCCAGCAGCAGAAACACCGCTTTTCACCCCAAAACGGTCACGGGAGGCAGATGAGTACGATGAGAGAGCTTGAAGCGAGGCCAGACCGCAGGGCTGGGAGCTGTGCTTCCTGCAGGAGGGCCTACGGCACGGCTGGGGGGGGCCTGGGGCTGCAGCTCGGCGAGAGCACCCCTCTGCCTCCCACGCCGTCGGCTGCGGTGAACCGAAAAAAATGAGTTTAATGAACTCAAAAAACAAACAAACAAAAAAAACCCCAACAAAACGAACCTACGTTTCCTTCAGGACCTCCGCTCCGGTGGGACCTGCAAAATATTTTCTAGAAATGAATCTACACAGAAATAAATCAGCCAGAGCTCCTCCCCGAGATGTCTGCTGCCCCTTCCTCGCGCTCGGGGCTCTGCTTTGGGTACGTTTCTGCAGAAGTTGGGTTCGTCACCCCCCAGTTGTCTCGTCTCTCCACCCTCAGCTGGAGAGAGGTGCCAGCTGCCGTCAGCCGCACTTCTTCCAGCGAGTGCAGTGGGAAAACTGGAAGTACCTGAAAAGCCAGAAGTTAGCGTGGGGACAGTCACTGGGAGCAGGTTTTAGCCAGGTCACGGACAAACTGCTGGAGTGAAGAGCCTGGTTAGGTGCCCTGTGTGGAAAAGTCCTGCAGATGAGGGGGTGGTTGTCACCCTGTACCGTGGGGTTGGGGGCAGATCTCCTTCTCCAGCTCAGGGTAACTCCCCATGTTGATGGTGTCTCCTGCACTGGGGGATCTGCCAGAAACTGTGGCTTTGCTGCTAGAAACAGTCATTTACGCAGCCCGTTGAGAGCAAGCATTACAAAGAAGTGATGCAAAGCGCTCGTGTTGTGTAACCGGGGTGCCGGGCCCTCCTGAGCCGAGCAGGAAGGGGACGGGGACCTGGTCAAAAAGGGCGACAAGAGGAGTCGAGCCTGGCCCTGCTGTGCTGGATGGTCACAAAACCACAAGTGCCTCCAGAATGAGCCCGTTCACCCCAGTACAGATGCTCTGCCTCCTGCCACGGGGACAACGAGTGCTAAGCGATGAGAAGAGTGATGCCCTGGGATGTCCAGGACACGCACCACCAGACCAGGGCTCAGGTCTCCCCATACACGAGGTGCTCGGTTCCTTCCTGCCTCTCCCTGCGGTGACATTTTTAGATTTCACATTTCAGAGCACAGCTGCCTCTCTCCGGATACGCGGCACCGATGGAGCCGGGGTCGGTGTCGGTTTAGAACAAGTGTCAGGCAGTGATTCGTGATGCCAGGGCCCCACTGACCCGCGGGAGGTGGCCGTGGAGCTGGGGGGGGTTGGGGCTGGAAGAGGGGTGCTGGAGGAGACCTCCTCGCCCCGCACAGCCCACGCTTCGCCCGGGCAGGGGCTGAGCAACCCCTTCCCGCACCTCCCAGCACCTCAACGCCCCAGCAGCGACCCGGGGACCTCTCCCCCTGGGCGGGCGGACCTCCCGGGCCGGCGGCGCCACTTCCGAGAAGTTTGAAAACAATGAATAAAATATTATAAAGGAGAAGCGGGGGGAAGAGGCGCTTTTGGAAGGGGCCGGCGCGGGCTGCAAAGGGGCCGGAGCCCCGGAGGAACCCCCCGGAGGAACCCCCCGGAGCGGGGCCGGAGCGGGGCC
>VZZY01007349.1:0-27347 GCA_013400335.1 Eurystomus gularis | reverse complement strand
GAGCGGTGCCCCGTGTGCCCTCCGTGCTCCCCCGCCGAGCATCCCCCCGGGCCGGGCCGGGCCGAGCCGCCGGGGCATGGAGGCGGCTCACAGCCTCCCGGTGCTCGACGTTCTCCGCCGCTTCGGGGTCACCGAGAGCTGCGGGCTCAGCCCGGAGCAGGTCCGCCGCAACCGGGAGAAGTACGGCCCCAATGGTTAGTGAGGCGGGACGGGACCGGTGGCGACGGGAGGGGCTGGGGAACCCCCCCGGGAATGGGGTGGCTCTGGCGGGATACCGGGGAGCGGGGGGCGCGGCTGGGACCTTCCGTCGGGACCCTCCCAGCCGGGACGGGACCTTCCGTGCCTGGAACCGGCACCGGGAAGGGCCGGGATGCTGCCCTGAGCCTCCCCCCCGGAGCATCTCCCCCCCCGTCCCGGGGTGTTGCGGAGGAGCCGCGGGGATTTGCCGCGGGACACCTGTTGATGAGGAGAACACCTTCCATTAAGGGCTAATTAGTGGGGCTACGGGCGGCCGGGCAGCGCCGGCAATTAGCGGGGCGTTAATTGCTGTGGCGGAGCGGCCGGAGGCGGTGGCGGCGGGGGGGGAGGCCGGGGATGTGTCGACAGGAAAGAGAGAAAGGGAGAAGTTCCCTCGTTGCCTGCGGGCGAGAGAGGGAAGCCCCGGAATTGGGGGGGTCGTGCCCGCGGGGAGCCCTCTGCGAGCAGCCCGGCACCAGCTGAACTCGGCATGCCCGGGGCCGGGGCCGCCCGGGCTGTCGCCGTGGGGAGGGTGACGGGGCTGGAGGGGCTTGGGAGGGGTCTGCTGCCGTGCTTCGGAGCAGCACGTCCTGTCGCGAAGTTGTGCGAGGGGCTGAGCGCGGAAACCCCCCTGGGCTGCGGCTCGGTGCGCCTGGTTCTCGCTTGCTCCTCACGGGTGAGGCTGGGGAAAGCTGGTGGAGGTGCTGGTGGGATTGCTGCCTGCAGCTTTGCCCGTTGGGAGGGGCTGGTTGGGTGGGATCAGGGCCGTGGCTCCCCTAGACAAGCCCCGGGGGCGGCAGTGCTGTGTGCTCTCCTTGGGCCCCCCCGTCCCACCAGCGCTGCCCATGGTGGGCACCTCCTGCTCCGCTCCCTGAGTCGCCGTGGTCAGGGCTGGGCTTGGGAGCTCTTGCCGTGGAGCACTCTGCGCAAGGTGTGGGCAGCAGAGCATCACACCTGTCCTTGCTGACCGCGCTTTGGAGGAGGACAGCTGGGGACCCACCTGGCTAGCGGGGAGGGGAGCGATCCCTCAGCTTTGGGGGCTGAACACAAACCACATCCTTAACCAACAGGTGACCGGGCTGATGTCGAGGTATTATTGCTCTCAATATTTCTGCGCCATCCCTCGGCCCCACGGGACCGTGGGGATGGTGGGTCCTCAGGGTGGTCTGTGCCGTGCAGCCTGTCACCTGCTGGCATCGCCATGGTGGCTTCATCCTCCTGTTTGCCCAAGTGAATCATCGTCGCTGAGTCAGGCACGTTGGCTGCTCGGTGGCACCGGGCTCTGCCTTCAAAAAGGGAGCTCGAGCGTGTGACGTAGGTGCCAAGCAAAGGGTTAGCGGTGGCAATTAGTTTGTCTTGTTATTTTTTTTCCCTTCCTCCTTCCCCCTCTTGCTGCGTGCTCGCTTCTCTCGGCAGCTTGGCTTCCCCCACGGCCCGCTCTCGGGCTTCTTGCAGGCCGCTGATTCCCAAGAGCTGCTGACTTGGGGATGTCCCGGGGCTTTCACCTTCACAGCAGAGCTCCACATCTCGCCGTGGTGCGCTCGGATGCCGAGAGCATTAACACGGGCTGTGCGACCATCAGGGAAGGTGTCATCGAAGACTTTCAAGGATTCTGAATTTTTGCCGTTCTTGTGCAGTATTTGTTTTTCTCGTGGTGGGGATGAGGTTTGGGGTAGGATAGCACAGCTTAAAACCGTGCAGAACGGGATGCTGTGTGGTTTATTTGGGGTTGTTCGGTTTAAAACCTTGAAGTTAAGCAAATAACCTTGTTTTCCAGCACAGTGAGGACTTGCAGGTTGTGGTTGTGGCAGCCACCCTTGGGTGCCCAGTTTGGGAGGAGCAGCGTGGGACAGGGAGCTAGGCTTGAGCTGGAGTGCGGGTCTTGAAGATGGCCTGTGTTAAACTGCGTTTTAATTTAGACTTAAACTCCGGCAGCAGAAGCGCAGAGCAGTTTGGTGACTCGATTGAGCTTGTGCAGAAGGGGGAAGAAAATTCAGGTCTTGGGTGGCTTGAAGCGCGGAGCAGACCTTCAGCTCCAGCTAGTTTCATTTTCGCACCCTACTGTCTCACATTCATTCATTTCCTTCTAAACCTAAAATCAAACTGCCAGTGTCGTTGTGAATCACAATCTAAAATACATCATCTTTCTTAAAAACTGCCTCCCGACATACTTCAGAGAGCTGCTGTCTGCTGCTTTTTTATTGTGTTGGTGCATTTCAAAAAACACGAGCTGCAACATTAAGTGAGAAGCTGTGGCCATTGACATGTTTTATATATTAAAAAATATATATATGTATTTGGGGGGGTTCATCTGGAGCCTAAATATTTTTTTTTCAGTTCCATTGCTCATATTTACATTTCCAGGAGGAAACAGAGAGAAATGCTGATTATTTAATATCTCCAGTTCGTGGCTTGGCAGCCAAGCCGTCAGATATAGATTACTGGACTGGAAGAAGATATTTCTCCATTAGGAAGAGCTCTTGTTCTAGTTTCAGATCTGCCATCGGTGCTGTCAGCGTGGCCATTGCATTTGCTGAGGAAACTGGAGAAGGCACAGAACATTTAGGTCTCACCATGACAATTCTTAAAAGACTCCTGAATCTCCAAAGTCAATTTTAACTAACAGAAGCTGTGGATGCTCCACGTGTGCCAGGCAGGCACTTCCCTGGATCTCTTCCCATCTGCCAGCACCGAACTCCACAGGTTGCTTTTAGACCACAACACCTAAAAGAAAAATAAAAATACGAGAGCAAGAAATAAACTAAGAGATGCGTATAACAAACTGAGCAGGAGGATACAGGGGTGCAAACATCTTTATTTTTTTTTCTGAATTTAAAACCAAGGACATGGTTGACCCTGAAATGATTTCAGTGTTGCCCGGGAATGACAGATGTAAACAGGGGCTGCCCTGCGGACAGTCGAGCGATTTGCTGTTTTAAATATAGCTGTGATTTCTCTCTTCTAAATGGATTTCCATGTGTAAATGAGCATACATTTCAGGCAGGATATTGCCAGCGTTAATGCATATGCATAATTTTATTTGCTTCATCGGTAACCTAAATGGACTGTGAATGTCAGTGGAGTCAAGGGCTCGGCTGTTGGCAGCATAGGGGCATTTATCTCTTCTTGCATTTCATCTCTGCTGGCTCTGAAGCAGAAGCCTCACTGCTGTCTGTGGTTGGAAATGCCACTGGGCAGGATCAGACCCTGCCTGTTCAGCCCTCCTTGAGGTCTCACCCATCCCTCTTTTACCCTCACTGCTCCCTGCGTGAACCCCCATCGTGGTACCCGATGCTCTTCAGAACCTCCAGTGCCTCACCACAGGGTGCAGTGGTAACGGTGTTCATGTGATGGCTGCTGGAAGTGTTATTCAGCACTGAGCAAACTCCAAGCCCATGAGTAAATTGGCTTTTCTTTTATAGCACGCTTTTCTACATCTCCATAAGCTTTATTTCAGGATCTCAGAGCACTTGGGTGGATTTTTGCATGTGTGTGCCCAAGCCTACCTGGGCAGGAGGAGGAGATGTCCTCAAGCCCAAATCCAGCCTGTGATGTGTTGCTGCTCTCCTGAAAGCCACCGAGGCTCATTCACGAGGAGCTTTCTGCTCCTCAGCATGAGCATACATCCAAGCCCCTGCTTTACCAGAAGCAGCAGCAGACCCCACTGATACATCCTTTATTTCCATCCTTTTCCCAGCCTCCACCCGGGGCCGTGTGTGCCTGTGTCTGTAGGTCCATGGGCGCACCCTTGCGCCTACTCTAATTGTGGTGCTTCACGTAAGATCGGATGAGCTGCCAGTGGTTGCTAACCAGCCAAGGTTACGCTCCAACTCTCTCCTGATGACTTAAAAAAAAGAAAAAAAGATTCTGTTTCATGCTGAAATTTTTGAGATGCCGATAAGGAGAGGAAAGGCAGCATTTTCTGACTCATCTAACTCTGCTCTCTGTTCCTCTGCGCATCGCCCACCTTTTCCACCCCCGAAACACACGCTTAACAGTCTGATTCATAAACATGCTACGGGGTTTGTTGGTTTTTTTGGTTTTTTTTCTTCTCCTTCTCCAAATCCTTTCCCCTGGGAGAAATGCTGAGGCATGAAAACCTTGTGAGCACCTGTGAATTTGGGGAGAGACTACACAAAATTTTCTTAATTGGGCAAGCGGAAACTCGGGACTTTCATCCCTGCACTGTTCTCGGAGGTTACTCGTTTTCATATCTACCTTTAAAAAAATAATAATAAAGAAAAGGTGAATAAGGAGCGATGTTCAGAAAAAGTGATGTCTGCACTTAAAATGCTGCAGGAACCAGGGAGGGAAGATTTCCAGGACAAGGCGGGGGCTGTGCTGGAGGGGAAGGGATTTTGTGTGTTCCCCTGGGGTTGGCCTCCCCTGTGGCACAGGTGTGATTTCATTAGTATTTTGATTTCATTGCTGGTTTTAAAGCTGGGAATGGTGGAACCAGGGCTATGAAACACTGGGTTAGGAGGAGTCGGGCGCATCGTGGATGCCAGCTTGGGATGCACCATTTCCAGAAAGGGGCTGGAGCGAGGCCTCCAAAACCATCAGCAGCAAAATGTGCCCCTTCCCCCAGGCAAATCCCCTTTCCCGGTATTTCAGGGGTCTATTTTGACCTTCCTCCTGGAGCAGAGTGGTTTTGGCCAGTCCTTGCCATCCCTGTACAGCCCTAACAGCTGCTCACTTTTTGCCTTTTTAGCACCGTCGGTCTCTCTGCATGTTTTAAACCTTCTCTAATCGCTAGATCCAATTTTAAGCTATTGAGTAGCATTTCTATGGTCGTCTCCTTCCAGAGTAAATATCTGAAAAACACTATTGGTATTTATGTTGCAAATACGGTGTGTTTTTTTTTCTTTTCTCGTTAAAGCTTCCACTCAAAAACATCTTTCTGGAGTGTAAAGCATCACCCGATGCCGGGTGTTGCTTTTGCTTTCTTCCTACCAAGGAGAATTTTAATTTTTGAGAAGCATCCAAGTCGCCGCGTTCTTGCTCTGCGTTTGATCTCCTGCAGAAGGGCTGGTGTGAAAGCAGGAGGCTCTTGGTTGCTGCGAAATCCCCCCTGTCCCGCGGGTCAGGTCTGTCCTGACACATCGCAGCCCAGGCGATGCTGCTGGCGCAGACCCCACGGGACAGCTCTGCTGGGTGCCCAAAATTGCAGACGCCGGCGTGAAGCGAGGCTGATGGTTGGTGTTTTCTGGTGGTGGTAGCTGCCTGTGCAGCACTCGAGAGCTGGGCTGAGCACGGCCAACTTGTGCCCTCCCCAAGGTGCAAAACCTCCCCTGAGAGCAGCGTTCCCGTTGCCCTCCTGAGAGCAGCAGCGAGGATTCCAACCGGCTATCAAAAGGCTTCAGAAACCTCGCGGGGCTGGTGGGGCTGCATGCAACCCTGAGATGCTTTTGTTTCCTGGTCCTCAAAAATGAGGTTGGTTGATGCTTTTTTGTATGCTCAAACCTCTGGAGGAGTCAGCTTTGATTTTTCTCCTACATGCAGCACTTGCAGAGTCGGTTGGGATGCTGGTGCCCCGCCAAGAGTTGTTTTTTTTTTTTTTTAGGGCTGCTTTTTGTAAGCTGTGAGCGAGATGTTGTGTGTGTGCACCCTGTGCCTCTTGCCCAGCTGGTCCAGCCCCGCTCCTGGGGCAGGGGCTCCTCCTTGGGAGGTATTTCTGTGTCTGGAGCAGCCACAAAATCCTTCTCTTGGTACTTGAAGCTGCTCACCTGGGGGGTCAGGGGATGCCCCAGCCCCATTAATGTTTTCAGGGCTGTTAAAAGGAACGTTAAGAAGTTATGAGCATCACCTAAGCCATGCTCCATTGGGAATTAAGGCAGTGACTGCAGAATGGCCAGCCTCTTTTGGCAGGAAGGCCACACATCTGGGTGCTGACATTGCACGAGGATGCTCTAAAACGCCTATTGAATTTTTTCCCCCAAGAAAAGGCCGTTACGGTGCTCAGGACGCTCCCTCGGCTCGCTCTGCCGATCACAGCCGGCAGTGGTGCGAAGAGGAGGCTGTTGTCTGCTGGGTTTGATGTGGATTGGTTCAGGTCTGGGGAGGGAAGCGCTTGGGAGTGGGATGGGGACCAGGAGCTGAGCCACTGGGCTGACGTTTTCCAGGAGCATTGCTGCTGCTCGCGGTCTCAATTGTAGGGTGGACGTACCATGGCAGGTTGTGATTATCAGGAGAAGGATGGGGTTTTCTGCTTGCTTTTTTGATCTTTTCTTTCTTTTTTCCCTTTTCCCCTCCCTTTTTACCTGCCCTTCCCATGGTTCTCGTGTGGATGCATCTCCTGTTGCATCTCAGATGGGGTGAAGGCAATGAAGGCAACTCCTCCTGGTCAGTTGGTACACCTCGGGCAGGAGAAACGGCAGACACAGGAGGACTGGGAGAACTGGGGAAGGTGGGAGGGATGGAGAAGTGGGGCCTGCAGCCATGGTGGGTGGACAGGCAGGAGCAGGACAGGGCTGTCTGGGGCTCAGGCCAACCTGGTGTAATATTAATACCCAACAAAACTCAGAAAGCCCCAATCCCCCATCCCGTCCCCATTTGCTATGGTGCATCTGATAATGTGGCTTTTTTTTTTTTTTTTTTGCCGGTGTTGTGACTCATGATCTTTTTTATATCTCAGTGTTGGTAGTGTTGGAGGTAGAAAGTATAACAGTAACCTATATTAAAAAAATATGTATATTGCCGGCTGCTCTGTTGAGCTGCTCTCTGTACCAATTACCTCACTGGAAAACAGGTAGCAGAGATCTGGGCTGGAAGTGTAGAAATGTTGAAGAACCTGAGCCAAAAAGCAATAGAGAAAATTGTGGTTACTTGAGTATTTCCATGACGTGAGCGTGCGCCGAGGCTCCTCCGTGGGTGGTTAACCCCTCGCAGGCAGGGCTGCAGGCAGCTGCCTGCTCCTCCAGCCACCCAGCCATGACTGCGAGGCTGGTGGGGAGCAGAGCTGGGACCCCAGGCTCGTTATTCCCATAAGGATCGATGCAGTTAATGCCAATGGGTCTTTTCCATGGTGGGCAACTTGCTGGAGTTGAGCCGTTTGCCTTGTGAAAGACGGGTTGGATTTGGGGTCCAGAGCGTTGCTCTTTTTTGCGTCATCCCCGCCAGCAATTAACCTCGTGGCTATAACTAGTATTTGCTCTGTTTTTTTGTGGAAACCTCCTGGTCTTTGAGGTTTGGCTGCTCGTTATCTCTCTGTAAAGGCTTTTTTTTCTTTCTCACCCACAGAGGTGGTAAGACCAAGGTCAGGCTGTGGTTTCATCGCAGTCCCGTCTACCTCCCAGCATGGGGTCTGTGCCCACGTGCTGCCTGGTCCAACGCATCACCGGGCATCAGGTTTCTCCAGGGCATGGGAGGGCATTTCCTTGTGACCCCCGGTGGCTGGAATCTGAAATGTTGTACCTCTTTTTGAAGTCTAGACATAAGTACCCCTAAATTCGGTGTCCCCGCTCTGATCATCAAAATTCTCCTTAAATTTAAATCTTCAGCAACCCCTTGGTTGTGCTGACGCAGGTCCTGGCTTTGTCATTTGTGCTCCCACGTGAGCCCATTTGAGATTTTATGTGTGTGTGTATATATATATGTATATATATATGTACATATATATACACATACACACACACACACACATATATATATGTATGAGCTCTTGTATATACATGTGCCCCATTTGAGTTTTTATATACGTCTAATTTGATTTTTTTAGATATATACATCCCATTTGATTTTTTGACATATGTTGTCCCATTTGATTTTCGGATATATATTGTCCCATTTGATTTTTATATATATATATGTCCTGTCTGAGATTTTTTAATATATGTCCCATTCTATTTTATATATATATATGTCCCATCTGAGATTATTTTATATATATAATTATTTCCACCTAACATTACATCTAGTTGAGAGGCGTCCCTGCCCATGACAGGGAGGTTGGATTAAATGATCTCTAAGGTCCCTTCCAACCTAGGCCATTCTATGATTCTATGAAGTCTCTGTGGGGACACCTTTGCATAAAAGACTCCTTTAGGGAGGGGAAACAGAACACGGCCTATAAAAAGCTGGGTTTTTTCCCTGTCAAGAGCGGCCAGCACCACGCTGGAGGGTGAAGGCGCTGGAGGATGGGTGACACCGGGCTGGTGGCCCAGCCCAGCCTCACGACAGGGTCACCGTCACCGTTGGAGGTGTGATGTTTTGGGGAGGAAATCCGCTTCGAGCTCCTGTGTGTCCCCTGGGTTCCTGCCCGTGGTATTTTTGCTTTGGGTGTTTCCTGCTATTTAAGCCACGATGTATATTTTAAACCAGCGCGCGGGGGGGAGGCGGGGAAGGGATGTGAGTGCATGGGGACCGAAGGGCAGGGTTGTGTCGGGTGGCCTTGTCTGGGTGGCCATGGGGGACATGGGGCCGGGGCAGCCCCAGTGCTGATGGGTTTTATCCATCCTCCAGCTCATCCAGCTGGTCCCCAAAGCCACCGGCCGTGGCCATGCTGCTCCCAGGAGAGGGGTGAGAAAGCTGTCCCTTGTGCTGGGAGCAGTCCCCACGGCTGGTCCGTGTCCTCCTAGTGGGATGGATGGCCAAAATGCTTTTTTTTTTAAAAATTTTTTTTTTTTCCCTCATTTTACTGGAGTCAATCCCTGGAGTCCTTGCAGAGCTTCCCCCCGAGCAAATACAAGGGCTGTGTTTGTATGTTACACATTTGTTTTATTGTATGGGGTTTTGCTTTGTTTTGTTGTCTTCTTCTGATTTGAAAACTGGTTTTAGTTGTTTGGGTTTTTTTTTTTTGCATTTGTTGCTGATAAAAATCAGTTATTTTTTGGGAGGGGTGTGTGGGTGGGGGAGATTCTCTCTTCTCCTTCCTTTGCCACGGGGAGCAGAAGCACAGAGATCCTCGAGGAGGAACTCAATGAGCTGAGCAGTGACTCCAGCAGCTGGCGATGGCCAAATCCCCAGGGATTTGTCCTGTAAAACCTCAGCTCAGCTGGATTCTGCCCAGCCGGCAGCGCCCGTCCCCGGGAGACGGGCAGTCGAGGTCGGGATAACCCTCTCTTTACCTGCTTGTTTGCACTTTTCTTTTTCCATTTTGCAACCTCCAAGTCAACAGAAGGTCTAAAATAAGGAAAACGTGGGGAGTGAGTGGAAAAATAAGAATAAAAAAGGCCAGTTCAGCAGTGCAGGGTTGGGGGGGGGGAGCGATGGAGCTGTGTCCCTGGTCCTCCCAGTCCGGCCACCACAGAGGATCCTCCTCAGAGCACCGCGTCCTTTGGGGTTTTGCAGGTTTTCTGGGCTTTTGCATGCTTTGGAGGTCAGGGACCTTCTGTTGTCTGCAGGTAGATGGAAACCCCATCAGAGGAGCTCTGAAGTTCAGCGTGTTCTGGTCCACTCCCTTCCAGAGGGGAGTCCTGTGGTGACCCAGGAGGAGATGGCCTGCTCTGCAGTGCTGGCTCAGGCCCATTCTGGGGCTCCTCTTTGGTGCATAAAAGACTAATTTAAATTATTCTTCCCTTTTCCCCCCTTTTTGTATAAATGTATGTGTATATATATATAGATATCTGGGTATATATATAGATATATAAGATTTTATCATTATACACAAATGTATATATGTAGGTATGTGTACATATATAGAACCATGGAATGGTTTGGGTTGGAAGGGACCTTAAATGATCTAGTTCCAACCCCCTGCCATGGCAGGGACACCTCCCACTAGACCAGGTTGCTCAAAGCCCCATCCAGCCTGGCCTTGAACACATCCAGCATTGGGGCATCTACAACCTCCCTGGGCGGAGGGAGGTTATATATTTATATATTTATATTTATATATATATAAAAAAATGTCATCCTCATAGACACATGCACAGATATTATGCACAGCTGGAAGGAGGTTATGGAAAAAGCCTAGATGGGACTTGTGTTCCCAGGGATCTCTAAGTATCTCGCTCCAGGAAAGGAGCTGCTTCAAGTACCCAGTGATGTGTGATCCCCAGACAGTTCATCCATGAAAAGTATTAATTGTCCAGCTCGCCCCTTTTTCCCATCCAGAAGAACAGTTCTTTTCTATCCTACAGAAATTTTTTTCATCTGATATAATCTAAACTAAGGACAGCGTAGACTTCATTTTCCATGAAAACCCATCCAAAAGGAGGGCTGAAAATAGACTGTGCTCTGAGAACAGATACCAGAAAAAGCAAGTGGTTTGGGGGGAGGCGGGGGGAGCCAGGTCAGCCAGGGCAAGGAGTCCTGCAAAAAAAAAATAAATTAATAATCTCAGTTGGAGTTAATTGAGTTGAGAAGCAGCTCATCAGTGCCCACGTGGGTTGGGGTCGGAGGATGCACTGTCCTGCTGATACACTGGCCACGCTTTGTCAGCCTGATTTTTATTTACCAGCAGATGGGAGATGGGTTGAGATACCATATTGAAACTTTAAAATTTGGCATTTCCTCCAGAAAACAAACAAAAAATGGACACCCTCCATCAAACCCAGCTCCTCCAGACCTCTGGGCTTTTAGGATGGAGTTGGCTTCCTTTGGCCCCGAGCTTGGCGCAGGGTCTCCTTCCAATCCAGCCTGCAAAGGTTGAGTTTTCCTGATCCACAAATACACAGCCAGCTTGTGTGCTCTGGCTTGGCTACAGGTGGATGCAGGATCAGTTAAAACCTGTCTATTAAAACATCAGCTTTTGGAGGGGTGGGAGTGAGCATCTCGGCAGGGAAGGGGAGAAAATGCAGTTTGGATTTAAAAGCAATATCTTGTAGTTTGGTTTCTGTTTCCTTTTTTTCTTTTATAATTGATGTTACTGGCTTGGGGCTTTGCTTTTGAGAGGTTTCATCTGCCAAACCCCCATGGCTCAGCTCTTACACGTGTCCAGGGACTTGGGTCCACACCGGCTGCGATTCAATCCAAAACCTGCCACGTGCAAGATGTTGAGCAAAAAAAGTGGCAAAGCAAAGGCTTTGCTGGGCTGTGCCATGAGTGACCCCCCATCTGGGGGAAAGGCAGGATATTTGATGTCGTTTTGTGCTGACAGGTTAAGGTGGTAGCTGGGGCGGGATGTCAAAGTGCTTCTCCTCCAGCCAAGGGTAGGTTTGGGGTGTGAGGGTTTGGTGTCCCACGCCGAGACGGGCACCGTACGGTGGGAAAATGTTTGGGTTGCAGTGAGGCGGGGGGAAGGAAACCTGCTCTGCCTGCCTTCTCCTGGGTGGTGGGTGCAGGATGTGTGAGCGCTGAGAACCCTTGGCCCGGCTGGTCCCTGAGCCTGTGGGGTGGTGGCACCAATGTCCTCAGAGCAGGGATGCTGCCAGCGGGATGCGCCTGAGCTGCTCGGCCGCTGCTGGTTGCAGGGCCAGGAGCCACCCAGGCTTTCCACAGTGCTCAGCCAGCGGAATACTGTAGTTACACTTATCATTATGATATATTTCTTTATTTTATTTTATTGTTTTATTTCGCATGCCACACAAGTGCGCTATCCTCAGTGGCTGCTTACAGCTCAAAGATGCTCTGCTCAGTGTAAACACTCAGGAAGGCAGTTTTGGGGGATGCTGTTCCCTGCACTGAGATGCAGCAGCCCTTTGCTGCCTGCTGAGCACCATCCTCCCTCCAGGAGCAAATGCATCCTAATTTGAAAATGCATCTTACCTACCTTTTCAGTCCCAAGATCTCTTTTTTTCCCCTGTTTTTTAGGAAGAAACCCCGACACAGTCCCACCTCGCTCTTCCCCAAGTCTCGCAGAATCTGGCTGAAAGGCACAGCCCAATTTTTGCTGCTGTAATTCCTCCCCTGGGCTGTTTGAAGCCGGGGCCGTGCAGGTTTTCCCGGCAGCGGAGGGCGGCCGGGCTGCCCGGGCAGCGTGGGGCATCGCCGGCACTCCTGGCACCGCCGCCTCCGCAGCTCCCGCTTTGGTTTCCTAAACCGTTCCTCGGCGCTGCCAGGAAAATGTTATTAAATTTTCTGTCGCCGGGTGCTGGACTCGCTGCGAGTGGCCTGTTTGTGGTGGTGTGGGGCGGTTCGTCGTGCCTGGAGGGGTTACAAGTTGGCCGGAGCGTTTTTCCCTGGCCAGGCTGGTGCTCGCCTGGCAGCGTGGTGGGTTTGGGCTCCGGGTGGCATCTGGGCATCTGTAAACAGATGCGAGGGATCAAGCCAGCACTTGAGCAGCCCAGGGCAGGAGACTGCAGCAGAGCACAGAAGAGTGAAAAAAACACTACTGGGCAAAAAAAAAACCCACCCCAATTGGCTTAACACCACTGGGGTATCAAAGGGAAATTAGCGGGAAAAATAGTTTTAGGGCAAGAAAGGAGGAAATAACATGGTATCTCTAGGGTGCAGGAAGGGGATATACTGAAATTGCAGCGTGGCCCTTGGTTGGGGTTGTGGCAGTTCTGGCAGAAGGTTCCCAAACGGGGCAGAGTCTCTCCCTGGCCTTTCCCTGCGGTTACGGAAAGGGTCTGCTCCAGGCAGCGATACGGAGAAGCTAAAAAAAACCAAACCCAATACAACTCCAAAACTAAAACCCAACACCTCATCTTAAGCTTTATTTTATTCCAGCTCCTGTAGTGGTTTTATTTATTTATTTATTTTTCTTCCTTTTTTTTTTTTTTTCCAAAACCTGTTACTATTTAAATGCAGATTTTTAGCTTTTCCACCCGGGAGCTGGAGCTGGAAATTCTTTCCACTGCGTTGGTGCAGGAGGGAACAAACTGCTGCTTTTAGTTTGCTCAAATAATCCATCCCAGGCTGGAGCCGCGGGTTTCCTCCGCCCCGCTCCCTCCCACTCCCAAAACGATCCCGGGGATCTGCCAACAGGGACAGGGATGGGAGAGACGAGGCCACGTCTTGTCGCCCCGTTTCCCCAGGGCTTGTCCCCTAGATTTCCCCAAGACTTTATTCTTGCAAATGCCATGTAGGCACTGGAGCTGGAAGCCTCAGTGGTGGCTGCATTTTGGGGGATAAAATGGCCACAATCCCCTCCTCTTATTTTCATAGCATTAAGTAAATGGTTTATCAGTGGGGGAACGCTTTGCTTTCTACCATGGCCCAGGAGGAGGATGCTCGGGGCTGGCCAGGCTTCGTGGCTCTATGCTGCACCGTGGCAGAGGGAAGCTCATGCTATCCAACGTTTTGGGGATGAGCCATTCCCAAGAATAAAAGGAAGGGAAGTTTGGGGTGGGATGGACAAGGTTTTCCTTATTTATTTCACACAGCTTCTTGGACCATCCGTACGACGCCACACTCCCACCTCTATCCCTGTTTCCATCTACCTGGATAGCGGGATGTGGTGGTGGCTTATCCTTCAGTGTGGGGATGTGCTGATTTTCTGGGGAAAAGGAGATACCGTGGGGCCAGATTTGCACCGCGCTTCACTGCTGTTGAGGGGCATGTCCAGGATAACTGTGTTCCCTGTTCCCTGACCTGCCGAGATAAGCTTAGCTGGCCAGAAAAGGAACAAATGAGCCTTTGAGCTCCTCATCTCTGGCCAGAGCAGCGAGGCTGTGGGTGCCCGAATGTACCCGTTCTCCTCTGGAGGTCCTGTCACCATCCAGCAGGGACCACTGGTGGTGCTGGGATGGGTTCAGTAGTGATGTGTTTGGAAGAGCAGCGTGAGGGCAGGGTGAGCAGTCGATCTAGAGCCCTGTCTGCTCTGGGAAGCCCTGTGCTCCAAACCAGAAATTTAAAGGGTTGATTTTATTGCCAGCCAGGAAACTGGTTGGATCATTTCACCCTGAAGCATCACTTGGAGAACAGCAAGGACATTTCTGGCCCTTGCACCTCTGCTAACCAGCCTCAAGTGCTGCCGCCATCCCTAGCGCTTCCTCTGACCCCAAATTTACATCTTTTTGGGCCTGTGGGTCCCCCAGCCAGGAAGGGCGCTGGGTTCTGCAAAGCTCGAGCAGGGACGAGTGCCAAGGAGTTACAGGACCAGCAAACCGCCCGTGTTTGCCATGGGAGGGGGGTTATATCTCATTTCTTTTATCTTCCTGCTGCCTTTCGAAGCAGCCCCAAGCGAGCGGCTGTGGCGGGCAGGCAGCGTAACCAAAACCCGCCCTGCGCGCAGGAAAAAGCAGCTGCAAGGCGGTAAGCAAATAAGGGGCTGGAGGTGCTTCCCCCACCCCTGGCACAGCCAGGGCCACCGCTGCTGTCGCTCAGTGGGGAAAGACACGGGAGGAAAAGCTCCCATGGATTTGGGAGTGGCTCCTTGGGGATGATGGAGGACATGGGGAAGAGCTGGATCCTCCGAGAGGGGGTCGTGGTGCGAAGCAGAGCCTGGCCATGGCCACCCAGCATAAGGATGGGGGTGTTCCCAGTGCCAAGCCTGCGCCCATGCGGTGTGCTTTTTACTGCACGGTTAAATTGCTGTTTTCCTCGGGTGGCGAGCGCTCGGTGCAGCTGGAGATGCCGGTTGTCGTAGGCTCACGTGTCGCCCATGCAGCTGCACCCGCCCGGGGATGTGATTTCCGCATGCAGGGGGTTGGGGCGTGTGAGCCACCTCTGCCCCATCCCTGCGAGCCACCTCTGCCCCATCCCTGCAAGCCACCTCTGCCCCATCCCCCGGGCAGCCCTGCCTGTGCCTTCGCCTTGCCTCCTCTTGCTGTGGTTTGGGGTGACCAGCCCCACTGCAGTGGGGGTGCCCTGGGGCCACCCCCTGCCCTGCTGTGGTTCGGCTGGGTGGCTGCTGGGGGTTTTAATGTATGGGGATTTTTTTGTAAATGACCTAATTCAGGTCTGGGGTGTGCTTAGCTCCCCGCGTGGGTGTGACGGCACGTGGTGTCCATGGGTCTGGCTTCATGTCGAGCCAGGCTGGGCTCCAGCAGGCAAAGGGGTGCCAGGGTGGGTAGAAGATGTAGACTGAAGCCAGGCTAGTTTAGCAGAAGCTGAAGCAACCTCAGAAGATGTTGCTTCAAAAGAACCCATTAAGATGTGCCCTGAAGGTCCTGCTCTCCCCAGGCAGAGCCATGTCCTGACCCAGTGCCTGGTTGGAGCCCAGGTGAGACACGAGCTGCAGGACGGTCTCTAGGGATGCAGTGGCCTCCAGGAAACTCGGGTGTGAAGCTGTTCATAAAAGCAAAGCGGTGTGGGTTGATTTAAGGAATACACAACCAAGGTGGATAGGAAACGACGTGCTGTCCTCTGTGAACATCGGGTACCATTAGCACCGTTGGGCTTGGAGTGTTTGCCATCCCAGATAACTCTAGAACACCTGGGATTAATTTTCAAACGCTGTTTTTTCACACTTCAGCAGCTCAAGTGGTGATGGTGCGAGGTGCCATCCCCAGGCGGGATTGACACCGAGCTGGTGATGGGCTGACAACCCGGCAAAGCCTTTCCCGGTTGTGCAGCCCGGCGGTTCTGGGGAGCACCGGGGATGCGCAGCGGTGCCGGCTGTCATCAGGGATGAAGCAGAGCAGACGTCCCTCCGGGATGGGATCCTTCCAGCACAGCCGGCCCTGGGAAAGGCAGCCGGTTAAAATAACAATTTATTCTGCCTGGTGTCTTGCAGGATGGTGGAAGGATCCCAGAGCAGCGCTGCCTGCGTTCCTGCTTTATGTCACGGGGTGGGGGGGGGGCTGCTCTCCCACCTGGGCATGTTTTAGGGTTTTTCTTACTCTTTTCACTTCTTCCTTGGGCACTTTTCCCTGCCTGTTGGCAAAAGCCGGGAATTGGACGTGTCCCTTGTTTTGCCCATCCGTTTCCCCCTCCCTGCGTACGGAAAAACAAATTAAAGGCAGGAAGAAAAGAATAAAATGAGGTTTACAGTATAGGACTATGGCTTGGAGGAAGTTATTTGGAGCAGAAAGCTGGGCCCAGGGGTGATGCTCATTGTCACCCCCCATGGTGGGCACCGTGCCGTTACCCTTCCCACACCACTGGTGGCGAGAGTGTTTTCCCATAAGGGAAATCTGATTTTATCCCAGGGAAGCTGCTGAAATGGTGGAGAAAATGGTATTTCAGTGCTCACCCTGCAATATATTAGCTGTTGTGTGTCGCACGCCCGGTCTGAGCATGCACCAGAGTTTGCTTTGCCGTGCGCTGTCTAGGAGAGTGTCGCCTTGTGCCTCAGTTTCCCCAAAAGCAGAGCGGGATGCGATACCTCCATGTGTGATGGAGAAACGGCGGCTGCCGTGGAGCTGCTCTGTGGATTTTTGATCCTGCTACAGCAGGAGAAGCTCAAACATTTCCTTCAAGCAACCCCACTGCCACCCTCTCGCGTTGGATTTGTTTGCTTTGGCCTGGAAAGCGGGGCAGGGTCTCCCCGGGGCCGCGGAGCCTGCGCCTGCTGCCTCGCTCGTGGGTGGCTCCCGTGTTTATTTCCCTTTTCATCACCTGATGGCCGTGCCCTGCCATGCGGCAGGCGCCAGCCCGTGGGCTGCCAGCCCGCGTTGAGTTGGCAGGAGCTGGAGATGAACCTCCAGCTAAAATAGCCCGACGCCAGCCCCACGTCTGCCCGGCGTGGCCAGGCTTGTTGCGTGCCCTTAGAGCATCTCGTATTGATGCTTTGCAGCCCAGCTTGGGCCTCGGTGGCTGTGTGAGGTGATGGCACAGCGAGGAAAGAAGTCGTGATGTGACACGCTCAGAGCAAGCTGCAAATCCTCAGCAGTCCCGGGAGCTGTTCTTTGTGCAAGGCAAAGCCCTGTGGGTTGGTGGAACCAGGGCTGCCTACACTTCTCAGCCCGATAACCCAGAGGAGAACACGCTTTTCTGCTAGTGGGAATGGTTCTGTGGCATCCAGGCACCAATCATCCCGTTGTGGTATCTCCATTTTCTTGGCTGTGCTCTCCAAAGCCGTGGTGCAGAAGAGCAGGAGCAGAGAAACTGCAGATATGTGTCCACAAGCTGCAGGTCCCGTACCAGGAAGCTGAGAATTTATGGTGTGAGTGGGCGGCCCCATACTCTGAGCAACCGTTATCACTTTCTACCCTTGGTGGTGTTCCTGCATTTGTCTTCTGGCCGTATCGGGGAGCTTGGGTGCAGAGCGGGATCTCCATGCTGATCTCCGAGCCGCTGACAGAATAAAGGGGCTATTCAGGTGCCGGCCGGGAGTTTCCATTTCAGCCTGTCTGCACTCACCATGTTGGCTTAAGGAAATTGCAGATTTGGGATTTCACTGGTTCCCTGCCTGCGGTGGGTTTCCCGGCTGGGTGGGACATGGCAGCACCGCAGCTCGGCACCAGCTCTGCTTCCCTGCCCGGTGCCACGGGGCTGACTCACGTAAACTTGGGTTTTGGCAAGTAGCAAACCTTCTTAGAATCACAGGATTGTTTTGGTTGGAAGAGACCTTTCAGATCATTAAGTCCAACCACTAACCCAGCACTGCCAGGTCGTCACTAAACCATGTCCCTCAGCACCACACCTCCAAGGCCTGGAAACCCCTCCAGGGATGGGGACTCCACCACTGCCCTGGGCAGCCTGGGCCAGCCCTTCACAACCCTTTTGGAGAAGAAATTGTTGCTAATGTCCAACCTAAACTTCCCCTGGTGCAACTTGAGGCTGTTTCCTCTTGTCCTGTTGCTTGCTACATGGAGAATGGACCGGCACCTACCTCGCTCCGTCTCCTTTCAGGGAGCTGTCAAGAGCGAGAAGGTCTCCCCTAAGCCTCCTTTTCTCCAGGCTCAACTACCCCAGGTCCATCAGCTGCTCCTCGTTCTTATTTCTAGTGAGACGTTGGAAGTGAGAGGGAGAGGCTTCAGCCCTAAACACTCCTGTTTTCTGGCGAATTTTGATTCAGACCCAAAATTGTGAGTTTATTGTGGCTTTCTGCCTTTTTTCTCAGGGTGTTTGGTGCAAAATGGGCACTGAAGGTGACACATGAAGGGTGGTGGAAGGAGCCCCTGATGGCTGGGGAGGTGCCTGGTCCTCCATGTACTCAAAATTGGGGTTTTGTGGGAGGCCTCTGCAGCAGCTGTGCTACGGTTTGAGGTTTGGTGGCGGTGATGGCGTGGTGTCACCATGGCGTGGTATTTCGGCTGGCTGCCCCGCCACACGTGTTTCCTCTTGAGTTCATGGAAACCTGTTTTCACGCTTTAATCAAGAGTTCATGCAAAGTCCCTGCGCTGCAAATGGCATCACTGTGGCTCGGCATGCAAACACCATGCGGGAGAAGCACGAAGAGGACCACGGCATTTTGGGTGGCTGCTCGGCGTGGAAAGTCACCCCTGGGCACCCTGGCAAAGCCAAGACCTGCGGGAGCCCCAGCCACCTCCCCGGGGGCACCCGCCTGCCCCCAGTCCTCTCACCTCGCACGTTTGCACCCGTAAATGGAGCCTGGATGGAAATAGCAGCAGCAGATCTCTTCTACTTTTAATTTTGGTGGCTCTCTGGGCTGGGGAGAGGAAGCCGGGGGTGGAGAGGAGCCGGCTGCAAAAGGGAGAAGAGCCACTTTCCTTCTGACACACTCTGCAGAGTGATTCGAAACGTTGAAGCCACTCCAAGATTTTTTTTTTTTCTCTATAAGAATAATTATAGGCGTGACGTCTTGGGCTGTTTATCGCGATGGCAGGAGATTCGAGTAGCCTTATCTAGGAGGGACATGGGTGTAAAGCAGCTCTTAGTGGGAATGTCTGTGAGCACGGAGGAGCTGGCGCAGTTTGAAGCGTAAACACGTTCAGGCTTCTTGTTTTCACTGGTTTGTTCAGTGAAGGTGGGTTTGGTTTGGGTTTTTTTTATTTCTCTGAAGGAAAATAGATGATGGAAAACAGCCGAGCAGGTTTCGCTTCCTGCCCTCACGCAGGGCTCTGCACTGGGTGTGCTCGGAGACAACCTGGCGTTTGGTCTAGCAACGGGGCATCAGGCGTGTCTGCCTTGGGCTGATTCCTCTTGAACTTCAGCTGGTCCCTTATTCCTTCCCAGAGATGCAATAAGTTGGAGGAACACCTTGTTTTATTATCACCCCATGGGGCACAGAAGTAGGTGGCAGACAGCAGAGGCGCTGGGACAGCTCACTGTGTGGTTTCTGCCTGAATTTTTCCCCATTGGCATGTTTGGGGTTGGGGTTTTCTGCCTGGTCGTCTGCTGCCCCAGAGCACCAAAGGATGGAGGCTGTGGCTACCCTGCCCTGTACCCGCTGTCCCTTGCTGTGCTGTGCCATGTCTTTGGGCCACCAGCACAGCCCTGCCAAGGCTTTGCTGATGCCTGGCTGTGGCTTGGGCTTCTCCATCTCCAGCAAGCTCTGCTGTGCTCAGCAAATCCTGGATTTCCTTTTCCATGAGACCAGCTGCAATGTCCATATTTCTGCACCATGGGCAGTTGGCAGAGGTTTTGGTCCAGCTGCCAGCTTCCCTGGGAGCTGCTCTGTGGGCAATTGAAGGATCAATCCTGAATGCGGGAACAGTGAGGCCACATCTGGGGCATTGTGTCCAGTTCTGGGCTCTCTGGTTCAAGGGAGACAAGGAGCTACTGGAGAAAGTCCAGTGGAAGCTATGAAGATGCTGAGGAGACTGGAGCATCTCTGTGCCCAGGAAAGGCTGAGAGCCCTGGGGCTGTTCAGCTGGAGAAGAAAAGCCTCAGAGGCCGTCTGATCAATGCTGATCAAGAGCTAAAGAGTGGGGACAGGAGGATGGGGCCAGACTCTTGTCAGTGGTGCCCAGAGACAGGACAAGGGGTGATGGGCACAAACTGGAACTTTGTGTTCCAGAAGGAGGTTCCGTCTGAACAGGAGGAGGAACTTGTTTGCTGTGAGGGTGTCTGAGCCTGGCCCGGGCTGCCCAGAGAGGCTGTGGAGTCTCCTTCTCTGGAGAGATTCCAAAGGTGCCTGGATGTGATCCTGGGCACCTGTTCTGGGTGAGCTGCTGGAGCGGGGGGTTGGATGAGATGATCCCCAGAGGTCCCTTCCAATCCCTACCATGCCGTGTGGGTGCAATGGAGCTGAGAACTCATCATCAGCCAAACCCAAGGGGACCAATCCTGAGCCCTCCCTGGGTGCAGGACCTTTCAGACTTCAGCCAAACCTTGCCCACAGCAGGGCCAGCACACCCAGCAGTGCACGGGTGAGGAAGCAGGAGCCATGCCCTTGGTGGGTACCAGGGCTTGTGCATTGCCCAGTGGCCATTGGACCCTTTGGTACATGCAGTGTGTGAAGGTAATGGCCATCCCATGGGGATGTGGGAATCTCGGGGAGACCGTTTGGGAGCCCTTGGGGTTCTATCAGGTCGTGCAGGTGCCTGGGCTTGCGTTTGGCTGGGAGCAGTGTGGATGGAGGCTCTGCACCCACTGAGAAGGATTCAGGAAGATGGGTTGGCCCAGCTGAGCACCTTTCCTGGAGCATTCTGATTAATAGGAAACATGGTCTGAAAGTTACAGTCCCCAGCTGGTCCATATTGGGTTTCTGGCAGGGTGTTTTGCAGGATGGTTGGGCCTCTGTGTCCTGGATTTGGAGAGGGCAGCTCCTGAGTATTTTTTAGGCAGGTTGAGTGGAGGAAGAAATGCTGCTGGAGCTGCTTGCAGCAGGGAAATGGTGTCTCCTTGGTGAGGGCAGTGTCCAGTACTGCTGAAGCAGCAGACTGAGGAGTTCGAGGTCAGGGTGTCCTGATGTGGGAATACGTGCAGAACAAGTTGCATTTTGGGGTAGTGAGTGGACTGCTGGGGCATAAGGGAAGGGATTGCTAGTCTGGGGCCAAATCCCTAATTAATCTTTTTATCATTTTCTCCTTTGTTATGCTCGCGGGGCTGTCAATGAAAACCCACAGAGCTCCCTGCAGAAGAAGGTAAGTCATGGGCTGGAGGTGAGGGTGGGGACGTGCTTTGAGTGGGGATGGAGGCTGCTGCGTGCAGGGAGAGGGGAGCCTTTGGGGTCTTTTAATCTTGGTTTTAATTGCAGAGAAAGCTGTGCTGGCAGCAGAGCTTTCCTGTGGTGGCAAGGCTTCCAGCTGTGGAGAGAAACACTGAGGATTTGGTTTCTGTTGTTAAAAACAGCCACAGTAAAACCAGGCCACTGGCAGAATGAAGATGGGTAATATTAGAGAGAAAAATTGGAGTCATTGCGGTGCTGGATGTCCTCAAGGCCAACAGGCACTGGAGCAGCTCTGCTGCAAGCAGGGGACAGGGTCCTGCTGGTCTTAGTGGCCTCAATGGTCTAAATTACCTGTCTCATGGGGTTTTGCTGGGCAATGACAGTGCTTGACTTTGTGTTTTCCCACCAGGAAAGTCCCTCTGGGAGTTGGTGCTGGAGCAGTTTGAAGATCTCCTCGTCCGCATCCTTTTGATGGCAGCTTTTCTGTCATTTGTAAGTACCTCAGGCTTGGGAGTGGGCACCTTCCAGGGCACGTACGGACCCGGGTGGCAACCAGATAGCACAGGAGCCAGAGGAAGGTGCATGTTGAAGGAAGGAGATGTAGCAGCGGTGTGGTGGTTTTCTGGGGTATAGTGACAACATCATTATATCTACTTAGAAGATGAGACTGTAGGATTTTCCAGTAATGCTGATCCATCGATTGTGTCAGCACTAGTGTGGCCAGCAGGACTAGGGCAGGGATTGTCCCCCTGGACTTGGCACTGGTGAAGCTGCTCCTTGAATACTGGGGTCAGTTTTGGGCCCCTCACTCCAAGAAGGACATTGAGGGGCTGGAGTGTGTCCAAAGAAGGGCAACAAAGCTGGGGAAGGGTCTAGAGCACAAATCTGGTGAGGAGCGGCTGAGGGACCTGGAGTTGTTGAGCCTGGAGAAAAGGAGGCTTAGGGGAGATCTTCTCTCAATGAACAAGGAACAAGAGGAAATGGCCTCAAGTTGCACCAGAGAAGGTTTGGGTTTGATATTAGGAAAATCTTCTTCCCTGAAAGAGTTATCAAGCCCTGGCCTAGGCTGCCCAGGGCAGTGATGGAGTCTCCATCCCTGGAGGTATTTAAAAGCCACGTAGATGTGGTGCTGAGGGACATGGTTTAGTAGTGATCTGGCAGTGCTGGGTTTAACAGTTGGACTCGATAATCTTAAAGATCTTTTCCAACCAGAACAATTCTGTGGTTCTATATCAAACAACTACCTGGGCTTCTTTCTATTTCCCCAAGACTGTACCCTACAGAGGCAGAAAAGGACCATGGAAACTGTCAGTCCTGGGCACGCTTTGGTGGGATGCTGGGTGGGATGGATGCTGGCCCTGGGCACCGTGTAGGGTGAGGGTTTGGACAGAGCAAGGACAGAGCCCCACTGAGAGTGGGGCTGCAAAGGGGGGGTGGGGGCTGCCCAGAGCTTTCAGTCCTGCAGTGCTTTCTCCTGTGATCCATAATTTTTGTCAGTTGTTTGCATACCCTACCTGAGATAGCGCAGGTCCTTTGCACATGTCTCTATCTTATTTCAAGATTTTTATTGACAAAGTTTCCTGTGTTTTAGATTAGAAGGTACCTTTGTTACTGTCTCTTTCAGCTTCCCTCTTAAATCCATGATATGTTTTCCCTCTGTCACTGGTGATGCTGCCAGCTTCCCTGTCCCCATGGCCATGGCCGGTGTCTGGACTGAGGTCTCTGCTCCAGGCTACACTTGAGTTAGGACTCACCTCACTCCTTGATTGCTGATTTGAGCCTTGTTTGCAGTACCCAGCTACTGAGCCATTTGCTCAGTTTTGCCCACCATCTACCTTGGGAGCAACTCGGCAGGAGGAGATATTTCCCACCAAGCTGCTGGAGAATTACTTCATTTTTGAGTATTCTCAGGGTGCTTGGCAGGGGGATGGCAAAGCCGGGTCTCCCGTCCACCCCTTTTGGATACAACTCGTGGGTGGATAAGGAGGGAGGCTGGTCCCTTGCAAGGACCCTTCTACATTCCCAAAACAACACGCAGCGACCCGTTTGTTGGTGGATTTGCAGAGCTGTTGCAATCTGCTTGATGGCTGAGCCTGCTGCGGTGGCTCTGCTCATCGGTGGAGCTGGTGTGACCCCTGTGTTGGAGGTCCTGTGTGCCAGTGCCTCTGCCTCAGAGCAGCGAGGTGTTGCTGTGTTGACACAACGCCGGTTGACAAGCACTTAAATTGAGTGAAACTGTCTGTACTTCATCTGCGTTATGGTGTGAGGTCTTAGTGGGATGGAGAGGGGGCTCAGGGTGGTAGGAAGCCATGAGGTCAGTCCCTGCTCTGCAGAGCTGCTCTTAGTGCATTAGTTACTCAACTCCTGCCCAGGAGGGGCTTCTCAGAGGTGACCATGCTGCAGACAGTGACCACAGTGGCTGTCCAGCCGCTGCTGGCAGTGTCCAATTGAGAAGTGGGCAGCGCTGCCTGGTCTCCTCACTCATCTGCTTATGGCCGTGGTCTCCCCACGAGTGCACTGAACACAAATAGATGCTTTCCTGGTGCAAATACTTATCCAGGCTTTGCATTGCCTTTAAACTGGAAGAGGGGAGATTTAGATCAGAAATTAGGAAGGAGTTTCTCGCTCCGAGGGTGGTGAGTCACTGGCACAGGTTGCCCGGGGGGGTTGTGGATGCTCCATCCCTGGGGGTGTTCAAGGCCAGGCTGGATGGGGCTTTGAGCAACCTGGTCTAGTGGGAGGTGTCCCTGCCATGGCAGGGGAGTTGGAACTAGATGAGCTTTAATCTTCCAACCCAAACCGTTCCATGGTTCTATGGCCATTTGCTCCAGCCTGGCTATTTGATACATTAGGTTACCCCCAGCACAAGGGTGGAGGCACCTGAGTGAAGCACCGTGATATTGCAAATCCATGCTTTAACAAAGTTGTGTGGGACTGGCCACTGCTCTGGGTTATCTTCTCTCCAGCAAACACTATGTGTTTGTTGGCTCTTGTTTCCATCCTTCTTAAAATGTTGGCACTTGTTTCAACTACATTGTGGTCCTTCTCTTCTCTTGCCTACCAGATCCTGGCCTGGTTTGAAGAAGGAGAGGAGACCACGACAGCATTCGTGGAGCCCATCGTCATTATTATGATCCTGATTGCCAATGCTGTGGTGGGGGTGTGGCAGGTAAGTCGCAGCCTCTTCCCCCGTGCCCCACAGGTCTCTGCTCCACATGGCCGAGACTTTTCCTTTGGAGGACTAGTTGCTTCTTGCCATTGGAAACTCCTTTCTCAAAGGTTCAAGTTTTGTGTTGGCCACGCTGCCCTGTGCCCCAGCGCAGATGCTCAGTCATTGGCTGCCTCTTGGCTCATCCCTTCAATCTTTCTTTGGCAACTTGTGCCATTTGGAGTTTAGGAACTTGCACGTATTTGCCATCCAGGACTTGTGTCCTGGCTGTGGCCAAATGCATTTTCTAAGAGGAGCTTTTTGCCCCGTCCACCAGAAAGCCGTGGTGCACCCTCACCTCACTGTATCCCTCCTGGGAATGGAAGAGTGAGCACCTCAGCCAGCAATGCTCCTCCTCTTCACTTTAAGGCCATTTATTATCTGCAGCTTGATCTGAGGTGGGGATGCTGGATGGGGAAAAGCACATCTGAGTGGGATACACTGCTTCCCAAACCATGACTGAGAAAATCAAGCCCAAAGGTCCATCCAGTGTCTGGGACCTGGTGTGATTTAAGCCAGCAGGGACCCTTTCAGAGCAGCTGAAGATGGACATCAAAGCCAGAGCAGGGGTTTGGGTGCTCCTGCCTTCACAGCGGGTGGGGAAGGAGCCTGCCAACCCCACCGCTGGCAGCTCTGCTCCTCTTCTGCTTGCAGGAGAGAAACGCTGAAAGTGCCATTGAAGCCTTGAAGGAATACGAGCCTGAGATGGGGAAGGTGATCCGTGCCGACCGCAGCGGGGTGCAGAGGATCCGCGCTCGGGACATTGTCCCCGGGGACATTGTGGAGGTGGCAGGTAGGATGCCATCGCCCCAGGGCATGAGTGGGATGGGGAGGTGGTGCTGGCTGGGAGGGCTTTGGTGATGGGCACCCTGTGGTCCTTGTGGTGGGAGGGCTCTGACATGACGTATGGGTGCATCTCCTGTGCTCAGCACTGGTGAGGCTGCACCTCAAATCCTGGGGTCAGTTTTGGACCCCTCATTCCAAGAAGGACATTGAGGGACTGGAGCATGTCCAGAGAAGGGCAACAAAGCTGATGAAAGCTCTAGAGCACAAGTGTGGTGAGGAACAGCTGAGGGACCTGGGGAAAAGGAGGCTCAGGGGAGACCTTCTCGCTCTCGACAGCTCCCTAAAAGGAGGTTGGAGCAAGGTGGGGTCAGTCTCTTCTCCCAAGAAACAAGCAACAAGACAAGAGGAGTTGTGCCAGAGTAAGTTTAGGTTGGACACGAGGAACAATTTCTTCCCTGAAAGGGCTGTGAAGGGCTGTGCCAGGCTGCCCAGGGCAGTGGTGGAGTCCCCATCCCTGGAGGGGTTTCCAAGCTGTGGAGATGTGGTGCTGAGGGACATGGTTTAGTGGTTGACTTGGCAGTGCTGGGTTAACGGTGGGACTCAATGATCTGAAAGGTCTCTTCCAACCAACACGGTTCTGTGATTCCTCCAGAGGCACAGCTGCTGAGTCACCTCCTTGTTGTACACTTGAGATCTTAGTTTCCCTTTTCAGATCCAGGGGGGTGAAATCATTTGAGCCAAAGTTGGGGCTCATCAGCCTGTGGAGGCTTCACCTCTAGAGTAGAGCGGTAGAGAACAGTAAAGAAAAAAAAAAATTGTGTATTTCTGGTGCAGGTTCTGTCTCTCAGGAGGGTTTCCCTGTTTTCTGGAAGAGCTGGAATATTAGTTTTCCACCCAGATTCCATGCTCTTCCACATGCATCCCCTGGAGAAGACATGGGGTTCAACGCTGCAGGCAGCGGCACTGGGCAGGGCCCCTGGGACCCAGGGCCTGGTGTTCGGGGAGGGGACCGGCTGCAGGGTGCTTTTGCCTCCCTGGCTGGGTTGTCCCTCCCAGCTCTTCTGTTGGGGTTTTGCATTCAGGGAAGGATACGTGGAGGTCTCCTGCCTGCCCCAGCAGAGCTGAAGAGGATGCATTTCAATTATCCCATTTTGTTTGTTGGCTAAAACGATGCCGTAAACCCCCAGAGCCACAGAACGAATCCTTTCCTTTCCTCCTCGTGGCCCTGCCTGTGGAAACACGCTGCAATCCCTCCCGCGCCCGGCCAGCTCGCTGTTATTTATGTCTTCCCGTTGGGCTTCAGCTGGAAGAGGCACACAAAAACAATGCCGGGAGGATCAAGCAGAGGAGTGTCAGCCAGGTCCTTGGCTGGGCGAGCTGGCCGTGCTCCCCAGCCAGCTCCGCCGATCCACGCCAGCTGCTGACCTGGCCTCTAATTAAACCAATTAATTATTAATTCTGCCATCTTTCCCCAAATCAGGTGCTTGCTGCCTGCCCGTCAGCGGCACAATATTACTTTTTAATGGCACCATCAGCATCAGGACTGGGAGGGAAAGAGCCAAGCTCTTCTCTAGAGGGGATTTGCAAATTATTAGCAAATTAATTAGCAAATTGCCGCTTTAGGAGGCTATATCGAGTGGCGAGGATGCTGTCAGGCTGCCTGGCAGGGAAGTGCAGCAGGAGCAATAGCTCTGGCCGTGCAGTGGACATCCAGGTGACATCCTGGGGAGGGCAGGGATGGTGCAGGCAAGAGGGTCTGGCTCCTGTTGGCGTGTGCAAGTGCAATAAATGTGGCAGCAGGGAGCAGAAAACCTGCTCTGCTGAGACAAGGGGGGAATGATGATTGCAGGTTGGCAAACTATTTAAACCCAGCTGATTTTTGCCCTTTTGTGCCAAGGCCATGGAGGTGAGTCCTTGTGAAGGCAACTGCTCAGGGATCAAACTCGGCTGCAGCACCAGCTTTTAGCCTTGCCCAGAAAGCATGGACAGGGCATGGCCCAGGGAGCTGCATCAGGTGCTGCCCCACCTGCCCACTCCTGCTTTGCCTGGGCAGTGCTGGTGGCCGTGGCCACACAGTGGTGCCTCCTGTTTTCACAGAGTCTCAGCGTGGTAGGGGCTGGTGGGGACCTCTGAGGATCATCACATCCAACCCCCTGCTTCAGCAGGTCACCCAGAGCATGGTGCCCAGGATCGTGTCCAGGCAGGTTTGGAATCTCTCCAGAGAAGGAGACTCCACAACCTCTCTGGGCAGCCTGGGCCAGGCTTGAACACCCTCACACCAAAGAAGTTTCTCCTCCTGTTCAGATGGAACCTTCTGGGTTCCAGTTTGTGCCTGTTGCCCCTTGTCCTTTAGCTATTGATTAGTATTGATGAGATCCCCTCTCAGTC
>VZZY01007348.1:2945-38096 GCA_013400335.1 Eurystomus gularis | reverse complement strand
CTGGAGAGAGTCCAGCCAAGGCTCCGGAGATGCTGAANGTGCCCAGTGACAGGACAAGGGGCAGCGGGCACCAACTGGAACCCAGGAGGTTCCATGGGAGCAGGAGGAGAAACTTGTTTGGTGTGAGGGTGTGGGAGCCTGGCCCAGGCTGCCCAGAGAGGTTGTGGAGTCTCCTTCTCTGCAGAGATTCCAGACCTGCCTGGACACGATCCTGGGCCCCCTGCTCTGGGTGAGCTGCTGGAGCAGGGGGGTGGACGAGATGATCTCCAGAGGTCCCTTCCAGCTCCCACCATGCTGGGATTTGGTGAAATGTGTTTTGTAGGAGGAAGAGGTGCCAGGTTTCTCTGGCGCTTTGTGCCCGATCCCACGGGTGGTGAAGGATCTCGGGTGCAGCGTGCACAGATGTGCCTTTAGGCAGCAGAGGAGGAGATGTGCACATGGTCCTCTCTGGTTTACCTCCGAGCTGGTCAGAGCAGCAGCTGGCAAGAGAAGTGGCATCATTTGTTATTGCAAACTATTTTTGTTCACGTCAGAAAAAAATCAAGTCCAAAGCATTGAAATCCGGAGCGTTTGGACGAGATGCCGGCGTGTTTGTGTTGGCCACCGCGGCGGCGTCCCGTCACTCCGACTCCTGTGCCGGGGAATGGCTCTCGGCAGCTGCTCCCAGGCAGAGCTGCCCTTCTTCGGGCTCCCGACGTGCCTCAGCTCCCTCCCACCGCGCGAGCCGCTGGCAGATAGGTTTGTTTAGCTCGCTTTACCAAAAAAGGGACTCTCCGGCCCATTTTTCAGTCCCTGGGCGTGTAAGCGCAGGGCTGTCGCGCTGCCCGCCGCGAAGGGGACGCACACACGGAGCCCGTCGGGGTTTGTCGTTAATCTGCGGGCAAAGTCCGGCTGCCAGACAGAACCTCGGGAGGAGGAAGGAGCTGTGAACACGGTGACGCTGCCGTCTTGTGACTGCTGGCACAGGAGCCACCTGCCAGGGTGCTGAGCCTGATGCAGACGGCGTGACCGGGCTTCTCCAAACAGGGGAGTTCCTGCTGCCAGCGCTGGTCTCGCGCGATTCAACGCGTTGAGATGCTTTCATTTAATCTGACTTTCCATCTAAAGCTTAGGGCCTGGGCTTTGCTAGGTCGTTGAAATCGGATCTATCACAAAGCGGCTCGTTCTGGCCTTGTTTTTAGAGCGGTGGCGCGGCACTCAAACCTGGAAGTCTTGCTTAAAATAAGGCCGTGTCTCCATCGCGGAGCCCAGCAGTGCGTGCCGGCAGCCCGTGTGTGTTCTCAGCAGGCTCCACTCCTGAAGTTTCTGTACCAGCTCACGCTGCTCATGCGAAAAATCCTGCCTGTCTCGATACCTTGTCTTGCTCAGGATGTTGGACAGGGCTTTGAGGAACCTGGTCTAGTGGGAGGTGTCTCTGCCCGTGGCAGGGGGCTTGGAACTAGATGGTCTTTAAGGTCTCCTCCAACCCAAATCATTCTATGATTCTGTGTTTTTTCAAAACTCCTTCCTGCTGCCGGTACTGAGCAGTCCCCAGCATCACCAGCTTCACCTCACTGCACGGTAAAATCCAAACCAACCCAAATAATCACGAGCAGGCATAGACCTGCCTCTCGGAGAAAGCAGAGAGCGCTTGGCCGGCATCTGTAGTGCTTTCTGTGCAGTATTGGTAGTGTCGTTCTCAAGGGACCTTCTCTTAAAACCCCGATAGAAGCCTGCCTGGGAGAAGGACAGTTTAAACGTTCCACCACTGGGAACACCTCAGCTGGTGTTTGCACGGAGCTGGGGCTTAGAGGTGATCAAGCCCCAGGCTTGGGCTTAGAGATGATAAAAAAATTTCTTTACTGAAAGCTTGGTCAAGCATTGGACCAGGCTGCCTGGGGCAGTGGTGGGGTCCCCATCCCTGGAGGGGTTCATAAAACATGTAGATGTGGCACTTTGGGACATGGTCTAGTGGTCATGGCAGTGTTGGGTTGACGGTTGGACTTGATGATCTTAGAGGTCTTTTCCAACCTTAATGATTCTCTAAGCCCAAACCACAGGTCAAGCTGGGCTGGGTCTGGTGGAACTGCTGCTGGACGTCACCACGGTTGGACCCTCAGCCCTGCGGTGGAGGTGGTTGTGGGAGTGCAGGGAGCAGGTCCAGCTCCTCGCTCTCGGGTGGAGGGTTCTGCCCATGGCTGTAGGCAGAGCTGCACTGGCCTGTCTGGAACAGACCATTCTGCTGATGGTGGAGCGCAGACCCGAGCACGTTGGGCTGCAGCGCCGATGCTGTGGACAGTCAGTCCTGTTACCTGATGTGTCAGCTCCCAGAGCGTCCTCCAGAATAACGTGTTAGCACGTCAGCTCAGCCAGCAATGCTGTCTGCTTGCGCGAGAAACACCGCAGGAGAAGCCTTCGGCTCTCCGCATCGAACCAAGGGCTTTAATGCTGGTTTTTGTGTGTCCCCAGACGTGCTCTGTACCCTCCCCTGTGTCCTGATTCTCCTTGGGATCAGGAAACCCTTCCCAAACGATGGAGGTGTTCGGAAATCCTTGGGTTCCCCAGCCCAGCCTGCCTTCCCCCTGTGCCGGGCGCGTTTCCAGCCACACACAAGGCATTGGCTCCGGTTTCCACGTGAACTGGTGGAAGGAGCTCTGCTGGCCTCACTGGTATTTCAGCAGCTTGGCTTGGTGGAGCCTCTTCTGCAAGAGGCTAAACCCCGATGCTGAAAACCCGTGGCAGAAAGGAGAGGACAAGGGCTGTGTGAGGCCGGTGCAGGGTGTTGGGGGCTTAGGTGGGCACCAGCTGGGGAAGGCTCTTGTTAATCTGCTCTCTTCTCTTCCTAGGATAAAGATAAAGTTTCTCTAACCAAGACTCCAAAGTTGGACCGGAGCGATGGCGGCAAAGAGGTGAAAGAGCGAGCGACCAAACGGAAGTTGCCTTTCACTGTCGGAACAAATGGAGATCAAAAAGACTCGGATACAGGTAGGGAGCTGACACATTCCACCCTCAGACCGTGAGTGCTGGGGCTGGTGGGGAGCGCACAACCTTCGGGCGATCCGTCCTGACACGTGGGCCTGGACTTCCTGTCGTTTTTAATGGAAGGCAGAGGCGTGTGGACAAGATAACTGCTGCTCGTACTCACCTGGAGCCGTGGATGGAGGTTTTGTGTTCTTAGTAATAGAGTTAATTGGACTAAGGTGGCTCTGGGGGTCCGTTCTCCTCCAGCTCATGAGCTGCAGCTTAGACCAGCTGAGAAGCAGGGCTGGGCCTGCCGCTGAGAACGGGGGAAATTAGAGAATAAAAAAGGAGCTTGCGTGAAGTAACGCTGAGCTAGGTCTGTATGTCTGTGTAAGTACACACGTATTCCACTCCAGCCGTGTTTGGTTGGTTTGCACCTTCAGGCTTTTAGTTCTTCACTGTCTTTGAAAAATTATTTCCACTTTGTGCCCAGGCGTTGTCGAACACATGCAAACCTGCCTGGAGATCATTCTGATGGGCTGTGACTTCGGCAGTGTGGCCATCTGGGCCTGTTTGGGTGTTTAGTTTGGCTCTTTGGGGCTGGTGTGGATGGTCCTCAAGACCATAAAGATGTTAAGATGACCTGTTTGCCCCTGTTCCTGGGACTGCCAAGGTTGCTTTGGTGGTTGCAGTGTGATGGAGCAACGTGTCCTCGATACACGCCCGGTTTCTGGGGAGCATTGGTGCTGCTGGGGGTGTTTCAGCATGGTCGGTACACAGGGCTCTTACCCACCGTGGTCCCACGTAGCTACAGAGACGCTGAATGGGCTGTTTGATTCGTAAAGCAGTTGGGAAGAGCTGTGACCAAGCTTTGATGGCAGAGACAGTAACACTGTTTGCTTGCAAGGGGTGTAGCCGTGGCTTTACGGGCAGAGGTTTGTGTCGGTCCTTTCTGGAAGGGCAGGAGATCTGCACGTGGAAACACTTCTGGCCAGGTAAGGATCACAAATGGTGCACAGAGCTAAAATGGACTAAAAGTTGGGAAGATGCTTAAAACCGGTACAAAAGGCGTATTTGCTGTTAGTGTTGGGTGAGCGTGTGAGGTGGTGGGTGGTGGGACGTGGTGTCTCGGCCCGTGAGAGCTGCCGGCCGCTCTCCTCCCGGTCACACCTTGGGAGGGCAAAATAGAAGCTTGCAAGTGCCGCCTGGTCACGGGGGCTGTTCCCGGGGCTGTCCCGGCGTTCCTGGGGCTTTCCATGTGCCGGGTGGGAATCTTCGCGGTTGCCCAACCCCCTGCCCAGAGAGAAGGTTTTGAAACATGAATTAATTTTGTTACGGGACGGCTCGTGCCGCCGGCCCTTGGCAGGGACGCAGCGTCGGGCGCACGATCGCGGCGTGCAGGAGGGCGGGTGCGTGGTGGGGTGGATTAATTGGGGTTCGCAGGTGGGGAGCTGGGGTCCCAGCCCAACACGGGGCATCCCTGGGCAGGGTGGGCAGCACCTTGGCACGGCTCGTGGTGCAGGCTCTGGCTGGAATCTGTTAAGGGGTGTCTTGGAGGCACAGCCGATGCGCCAGATCTGCAGCTTCTGCTTTTTGTCAAGGGTGTTTCTGCCACGTTCAATCCTTGGTGGAGAATTGAAAGCCAAACTCCGCTCTGGGGCTGTCTGACCCTCGTGACAGCTAAAATGTCACGGTGGGGCTCCACCAGCTCATGTCCGTGTCCCCCAGCAGCAGCAATCTGCTCTTCAGAGGGCTCTGGTCTCTCTCTGGCTGCGGAGATGTTAAGAATGTTTCTGCTGGAGGCAGCGAGAAGGAAGCCAAATTAAAAATCGAGTGGCAGGGGCGGGAGAGCTGCTGGGGAGAGGCTGGTGCAGGGGAGCAGAGCCCAGCCCCTGAGACACCCCTGCCCATCTCCTCCTGTGTTACCCCTGCTTTCAGCAGCCCTGGGACTTGTTATCTTCAGACACCTCTTCCTCTTCCTCTTCAGAGCTCATCCTTCCTGGGGAAGGGGCCGTGCAAGCGGCAGGGCTGAGCTGGGGCAAAGCAGCAGCCCAGGGCCTGCACATGGGACAGCCAGAGACCCAGAGGTGGTCAGTGCACCCAGAGATGCTTTTAAAGACAAACTGGGCTCCACAAATGCTGGGAAGTGTAGAAGAGTTTCTGGCAATCTATTTGGTGGAGACTGAGGAGAGGAAGTGACTCAGCTGCTGGGGAGGGGATGCAGCAGGGAGCTGCAGAGAGAGCCAGGCTGGTGCTTAGCAGGAGCCTCTTTCTCTTCCCTGAGATCTGTTACTCCAGGAATCAGATGCTGGAGATGGGAGAAGCTGGCTTGTGTCAGCACTAGTGTGGGCAGCAGGACCAGGGCAGGGATTGTCCCCCTTGACTGGGCACTGGGGAGGCCCAACCTCCAATCCTGGGGTGAGTTTTGGGCCCCTCGCTCGAAGGACCTTGAGGAGCTGGAGCGTGACCAGAGAAGGGCAACAAAGCTGGGGAAGGGTCTAGAGCAGGAGTGTGGTGAGGAGCAGCTGAGGGACCTGGGGGTGTTGAGCCTGGAGAAAAGGAGGCTCAGGGGAGACCTTCTGGCTCTCCACAACTCCCTGAAGGGAGGTTGGAGCCAGGTGGGGTTGGGCTCTTCTCCCAAGGAACAAGCAACAAGAGGAAACGGCCTCAAGTTGCACCAGGGGAGGTTGAGGTTGGAGCTGAGGAAGAATTTCTTGGTGGCAAGGGCTGTCGCGGGCTGTGCCAGGCTGGGCAGGGCAGTGGTGGAGTCCCCATCCCTGGAGGGGTTTCCAAGCCGTGGAGATGTGGTGCTGAGGGCCAGGGGTCAGTGGTGCCCTGGCAGTGCTGGGTTAACGGCTGGACTCAATGATCTTAAAGGTCTCTTTCAACCAAAACAATTCCATGATTCTGAGACTTTCTGGCACCTTGCTCTCCTCTTGCAGCATCCTCTTGCAACCATGGGCCGTTTCAGGCTCTCCTGTTCTTGTCCTGGCTCAAGGCCGGCTTTCATTCAGCAGGTAGAGGCGTGTTTGTAGGTGCACAGAAGTTGCCCACGTCACACGGGGGTGGAGGGGCGGCCCCGAGCCTCTGCCTGTTTAATTAGTGGCCCTCGCCTAACAAAGCATCTCTGGCAGTGTGCTCTCAAGCGTTGGTGGGTGCTGGAGGACGGGCTTTTATCTCCAAGAAAGGGGCTGCTCCGCACCCACCCCTTGTCCCCAGAAGGGGGGAGGCTGCTTCTTCTTGTCCCGTTCCTAAACTTGGGTTTTGTCTCTTGTGAGAAGCGGGATTGCGACACGGGTGTGGGCTGTGCCAGCTGCCGAGCTGACCTTCAGTGATTTATATAACGCGGTCGTGTTTCCCAGGCTGCTGTACACAGCCTGCTGTGTGCGGTGGTTTTACTGGAGTAGTCCATGTGGAATTTCGCTGTCAGGATGTGGGCGGTGGGAGCTAGGAGACCTCGCGTTTTGCCTGTAGTGGGATGTTTTTTCCCCCTCTTTAAATGTTTAAATGACAGCGTTAATCCTCGGCCTGGTTTGTTGCTTTTTTCCTTAGCACAGTGTGTCGGTTGCCTTTTTCCCCGGGTGTCTCTGGCTCTGCTCTGAGCTGTGTTCGTGGTGCAGGAAAGCCTCTGTGCTCTCTGCCATGCCATCGAAGGGTGGTGAAGTCAAGTATATTGCTTCCATTGGCCTCCTCGGGGCGTGGGTGGCACCGTGCCCTTGTCTGCAGGGTGCAGATGTTGACCCACATCTGTGTGCCCCAAGCACCGATGCCTCCCTGAGCAGCTTCTCCATTTGCACCTCGACGTGCTGTGGACAGTTTCTTTATCAGGACGTCAGGCTGTCACCAAATCCCAGCACGGTGGGGTTGGAGGGACCTCTGGAGATCATCTCGTCCAACCCCCTGCTCCAGCAGCTCACTCAGAGCAGGGGGCCCAGGATCATAGAATCATTAAGATTGGAAAAGACCTCTAAGATCATCAAGTCCAACTGTCAACCCAGCACTGCCATGACCACTAGACCACGTCCTGAAATCGCTTCTGGGTGCCTTTGGAATCTCTCCAGAGCAGGAGACTCCACAACCTCTCTGGGCAGCCTGGGCCAGGCTCCGACACCCTCACACCAAACAAGTTTCTCCTCCTGCTCCCATGGAACCTCCTGGGTTCCAGTTGGTGCCCGTTGCCCCTTGTCCTGTCACTGGGCAAGAGTCTGGCCCCATCCTCTTGCCCCCACCCTTTAGCTATTGATAATCTTCTATTAAGAAGCTCCCCTTGGCTCAGGATCCCCTTGACAAGAGCTTCTTGGCTCGGGTTTTGGGGGCAGAGATCTGCCTGGACCCCTCGCTGGTCCCAGGAGGTGACACCTCTCCTGCCCTGCCTTTCACCCTGCCCTTGCAGCCCACTCCCGAGGAGCGTGCGCTGCTGGCAGAGTGCTGATGCGTTCAGAAAGTGGGCGAGTAAGCGCTTTTGTCCTTGATGGCTTTTTCTTTGCAGCAGCGTGCCCGGTCCTGAGCGAGCGCTCCCGGCTCCGCTCACTCCGGGTTTGTTCCCTACGGAGAAGCCTTGGCGTGGGCTGCGGGAGATGCTGCTGGCCAGTGCTGCTCTCAAGTGGATGGTGTGGGTTCAGTAGGTTCAGTGCTAAATCTTTGATAATTATCTCCTTCAGAAGGGTTTCTAGAGCAACGCTCCTGGCTCTCGGGTTGCTCAGAGTTAACTAAATTGTCTTTAGGGAGAAGAAAAAAATTGTCATAAAGCTGTGAGCCTGCAGCCTGTGCGTGTTACAGATCCAGCGCTGCGGGAGCAGCATCCCTCTGCCTCAGACTTCTCCTCCTTTCACTCGCGTGGCATCTCCCGGCATCCACAGACGCTGCCGGGAGCCTACGTGCCGCCTGGCAGCCGCCGGGCGAGTCGAGCCAGCGTTCGTGCAGCTCCTGCGTTGTGCGCTGCGCTGAAAGGTTAGCCGCTTAAATAGAAAAACGGAATGGTAGAAAATCATCCTATGAAGCAGCACACAGAGGAGCGTCCCGTGGGGAGGAGGGGACGGTCCTGCTGGGAAGCCACCTGCGGGGCAGTGCCGGGAGAGGTGGGCACGGGCGGCTGGCACGGCGGTGGCCCTCCCGGTGCTGGTGCCTGCGGCGCTGAGCCGCGGCTGAGTCACGGGCTGACTCAACGGCACCAGACTGCCGGTATGGGGCCGAGCGCTCCCCGCTGCCGCCCGGCAAAGTTCCAGCGCAGAAAATCCAGTGCAGAATTCGCTATATGCTCATGCTGCAGGCAGGGTCCTTAGCCGGTGTCACTTGAGTCTCTCTGCTCAAGGTGGAGCTCTGGTTTCCAGACCTTTAGTCGTCTTCAGGGAGAGTGAGGACTGAGTATCTCCAGTCATCGTGAGATCATTCTGCCGTCTGAGAGCTCTCGCAGGGAGCTGGAAAGGGCCGAGCAAGGCTGGGTCAGAGCTGCAGGTCCGCAGCAGTGCTGGGTGCCCCGATACCTCCCTGGGAGCAGAGGGTCTGTCTCCTCTGAGCGAGGAGCTGCTTGGGAGAAGTGAGGAACAGGCTGGAGTTGATTTTGCCTTGGCAGGGTTGCTGCTGATTTGTCATCCCTCCAGCCCCTCAGCTTGCACTGCTGCTCCTCAGGCTTGCGCAGGATCTCGAGGATGGGGTTTGTTGGGTGGCAAAACGAGCACATTTAGGAGAGAAGCTCAGTTTTGTCAGGTCACGTCCAAACCCTGCCATTGCTTAAATCATACACTCTGCGTGCTCTTTGGAGCCATCCTGTGCTCCTGCTCACTGCCATGGCCACGTAGAGCTGGCTGAGCTACCAGCCCTCCCCTCAGCCCCTAGAGTCCACAACCAAACGCCTCACCTCTGCACAACTTTGTAACGTTCCTCAAACACCACAGAAATCCCAATTTTGGAGCGTTTGGTCATGGAGACTTTCGCATCTCTGGCAGCTCTTGAGCCAAGCTCTCCCTCTGGCCTCCCCGAGGAGGGACAAGGGGAGGCTTGGAGGGGTTTGTGTGCAGCTGAAGGGGGACTTTGGTGGGCTGGGTACCATTTGAACCCGGTGCTGATCCGGCAGGGATGTTGAGCAGCCTCCTCCTCCTCGTCCAGTGGCTCACAGCCGAGCAGGAGCCCAGCCAGGGCGGGAGGGGTGACCGGCCTGTGGTTTACAGCGTTGTGGCTTCGGGTCATGGGATTTCTCAGCAGCTCTTGGTATTTCTGTTGTTTGAGTTGAAGCAAATGTCACGGCGAGCTGTGCTGCCGTGGAGGGGCAGGCAGTGGTGCCGGGGACGGAGGAGGTGGGGGACCTGCCGCAGTGCCAGGCACAGAGCAGGAGGAGGATCCTGCTCTGGAGACAGAACAGCAGCTTCCCGAGCTGTCAGAAATAACAACGGCATCATCAGCATCCGTGGTGACCGTCAGCATGTGACGGTCATCTCAGGTTGGGGGGTGGGGAGAAGGGCTGAAGAAAAAGGGACAATGTGGCTGACCCTGCAGGAAATGTGGAAATCCTTGAGCTGGTCCTCTCTCCTGCTTTGAAAAAAAGAAATAAAAGCAGTACTATGCTTTTAAGTCCTTGAGTAATAAAGTAGATGTAAGCTGGGAATAAGAAGCTGGTGGAACTGCTCTGTGGCCCCAGCCCTCCTGCGTCCCCAGCCCCTTGCCCTCTCGTTCCACCACTTCTGGCTGCCCATCGCACTCTGCTGGTGTTGGTGACTCCCAGCCATGGGCCAGCACTGTCACAGGGCTGGGATGATGTCCGTCCGTCCATCCGTCCATCCATCCAGGGGCTTCCACCCTCCCATCATTGCTGGGGCCTCCTGTGGCCCCGCTCCACCAGGTCCATGTCTCTGCTGTGCTGAGGACTCCAGAGCTGCCCCAGCACTGCAGGGGGGTCTCCCAGAGCGCAGCAGAGGGGCAGGATCCCCTCCCTGCCCTGCTGCCCACGCTGCTGGGGATGCAGCCCAGGAGGACGTTGGCTGCTGGGCTGCGAGCTCACAGGGCCGGCTCAGCTCCAGCTTTCCAGCGGGTCCAGTTTGTTTCAGGGACGTGCTGCTGGTATGAGTATGGTCAGCAGGACCTGGCCTTGGAGCTTAAAACTTCTGCTGCTCCACAGCCTCCTTTGTGCTGCTCCCCGAGTACGTTGTGTGACACTAACGACTAGGTTGGAAAACGCCGTGGGGATCAGATGACCTCAAGCAGCGTTCCCTCCTGGAGCCGGCCCTTGGGTTGCTCCATGCCTGCGGGTGTTTTGAGGGCCATCGCATGGGAACGGGCTCGCGAGTCACAAGTTGCGAGGCTGGCGAGGGAATCCGTGAGAAGCGAATCGCTGGCGGCTCGTTAAAAAATGCATCTGCGCACGGAGCCGTTATTTGTGCGCGCTTCCCGTGGCTGGCTTGGGTTTGATGTGTGCAGCTGGGCTGTGCTGCGCCGGCTCTTTCTTTGGTTGTATAATTTCAGTCCTTTGACTAAAATAGTCGAGAAACTGTTCTCACCTAGCAACCAGGGAGAGAGTGAATGTCGGAGCTCCTCCGTTTCTAGCCGGGCTCCATAAAGCCGGTACAGTGTGGATGGACTGGCAAACACCAGCCTTCAGATCAGCCTTAGAAACTCCCCGTGAGCAGCAGCCATCTGGGAAGTGCTGCGCGGAAAAGCAGGTCGTTTTATGACGGGAGCTGCCATAAATCTCCCTCCTCCCCCCCCGCGTCACCTCCTTAACATGCAGAGTGAGAGGTTGCAGTGTCTCTGTGAACCGAAAACCTATCAATGATGGCTTTTTCCTTAATACAAGAGCTTTTATCAGCGCTGTCTGCAGAGTGTCCTGCCCCAGCTCCCGGGAGGGGAGGGCCGGCTGTGCGGAGCCTTCCTCCCCCAGCCTCCCTTTCTGGGTTTGTGGGAAATGAAAGGTTTGGACCTGAAAGTGGGTCCCTCTTGGAATTATTTAACGTGGAGATGGTTGTTTCTGAGGGGCTCCTCTCGCAGCGGTTTGTCAGTCAGTGGCCGCTGGCGAGAAGCTGCATTTGCACCTTTCTGCACAACCGTGTTGTCAGCCCACGAGGGCAGGGAGAACGCCCGTGCTCGGGTCGCAGCGTTCAACCTCTCTAGCTGAATTATGCTTTCAAAAACATGGCAACAGCCAGGGACAGGGCCTGCGGATCCTCTGTCCCCAGGGAGCCGGGGCGAGCAGGGAGGCTGGTGGGCTCAGCCCCACGCGCGGTGACCTGACGTGGTTGTGAACAGGCTTGTTCCTCCCGCCGGCACCTCTCCTCTGCTCCCGGCCGTCGATGCCGGTGGCTCCGCTGGCCTTTCAGCTGAGCCATGGAGGATGGCACTGGATGCTCTCCATCCCTCAGATGAGGAAGCAGGGGTGGCTCGGTCCCTTCTCATCATTCTGCCAAAGCAGACCTTGCTAAAGCTTTTCCTCCTCAGTTTCCTTTCCTTCCTTTAGCTGATTTTCCAGCCATCTCCTCCCGTCTCTGCCCCCCACGCTCTGCAGCACGTCCATGAGCTCCCGGTGCAACGCCTGCCTCCTCCTCCCTGCATTGCCCTCGGGTGCAAGCTCTCCAGCCCGAGCACACCGCGTTCCTCTCCCCTATGGTGGTCTCCATCCTCCAGCCCTGCTGGCCCTTCTCACTGAGCTCTTCGCAGCCTCACGCTCTCCTGCCCTCATCCCGCTCCACTGCTGCCCTCTCTTGTTGATCTGCCCGTGCCGTCGTGCTGCTTCCCATGTCACGCCGCTGCTGCTCTCCTTCTGTGTGCTTGTCCTTCCATTCTGGGGTGCCCGCAGAGCCGCGGGACCTGGTTCTATCATTCTGCTGTAAACCTTCCAACTCATGGTCCATCTTCAGCAGCACGCCGCCCCGTGCCTGCAGATGCCCATGCGCTGGGGCTCTGGGCTGCCCGCGCCCAGGTTGAACCTGCTCTTCCCCTGCTTGGAGCTGACGTGCTCCAAAACGTTGGATGCTCTGCAAGTTCTGCAGTGAAAATGAGTCACTCTCCCGCGTGCCAGGCTGTGGAGGGGGAGAGCAGCGGCTTGCGCGGTCTCTTGGGGGTGCAGCGCAGTCTCGATTGCTGCCTGCACCGTTCTAATTTATTCCTATTGATCTCTTGTTGGTGTGCTTGCTCGGCAAATAAACTGTTGAGAAGCCCGACTCACCGGCGAGCCAGCGGTCGCTTTCTCCCCGCAGCGCCGGGACGGTCAGCGTGAGCTGCTTGTTTGGAAATGGTGGTTTTCCGCAGGGTACCACCTTACATGCGTGTGTCGTCCTGTCGGAGCGGCTCCAACAGATGCTTTTTGCATTACAGGGTATGATGCATTCGTGGGGAGCGGGGAGCTGTGCTGCTCCGGCTCGGAGCTCCCGTCCCCACAGCCTGCTAGCATCTCACGGCGCCTGTTGGGAAATCGCCGCAAGATTTTCCATCACCGCCCTTTTCGCTTTCCCTCCCTGCCTCTCCTCTCTCTCCCATCTCGACTAGGACGCGGGGTTCTCGGTGCAGAGCAGCACCTGCCCTGGGACCTCTGCGGAGCCACCGACGGGCTTCCAGCAGCCCCAGATTTGTGCTCCCCGTTGCTCCAGCGCAGGCATCGCAGGAGCTGGAGTCTAATTTAGGCACCAGAACAACCTGCGGGCTGATGCTCGAGCCCCTTTGTCCTGGGAACCCGCTCCTGTTCCGCCTTTTCGGGTTTAGCGTGATGAAAGGAAGGAGAAGCGGTTCCCCGGCTGGGTTCCAGCCGCGGCTCTGCTCAGATCCTGCTTTCCCCTTTAAGCTTGTGCGTGCGGCTTCTGCTAACGTCAGCGTGAGGGATGAGCCGAGCAGCATCCCTGAATTAAACCAGGGCTCAAGCTTTGCTCGGTGGGTTTGCAGAAGGCTGAAGCAAGCAGCAAACGAGCTGCTTTAAAAATAGCTGAAGGGAGGTGTGGCTCCTCGGCAGGCGGGATGCAGCTCATCCCATCTCCGTTCCCACCGGGATCCGTGCTCACGGTCCAGGCATGGTTGGTCGGCTGGAGGGGGTGCCTTGCCTGCACACCCCCTTGTACCGCCGGGTGTTGTGCTTCCGCGCAGGGACTGCCGCTTGTACTGCCTTGCTAAAGGGGTTTGGGTGTGAAACACAAAAATTGCCGTTTGCGGAGGAATTTACCCGCTGTGAGCGTTTCTCCTCATTTGCTCCACATTGCTGCGAGGTGTGAGAGAAAAGTGTTTAGAGAAGGAACAATCTGCAGGAGCCAGGAGTGCTCCGTGCTGTTGGGCAGAGAGATTCGTGCGTGTGCCCCTTTGAATTCTACTGAAAACAAGATTCCAAGTCAAGTGTTCTGGGTTGCAATAAGGCACATTTGCTGCTCCGTTAGCCTGGGAGCGGCCAGAGCTGGGGAAACAGCCCAGAGTCTACCCGAGCAGGACCTGCCACGTGCTTCTGCTGAGGCCGAGGACGGCAAGCAGAGCTGCCGGCAGCACAGCACCTGTCTGCTGGGAGCAGCTTCTTCTCCATCCTCCCTGCTCATGTTTCAGACCCACTTATGAGCCTCGCTTCTACTGGCCATCCACGTTGCCTCAGCACTGCACCACGCAGGGAGCCTGGGGCTGCTGCTCTGCTCACACTGGTGTCAGCACCAGGAGCCAGCACAGGATCGTAGCAGGGGGATCATAGAAGTTTTAGTTTGGAAGAGACTTTTAAGCTCATCGAGTCCGACCATGAACCCAGCGCTGCCAGGGCACCACTAACCCCTGGCCCTCAGCACCACATCTCCACGGCTTGGAGACCCCTCCAGGGATGGGGACTCCACCACTGCCCTGCCCAGCCTGGCACAGCCCTTCACAGCCCTTGCCATGGAGAAATTGTTCCTCACGTCCAACCTCAACCTCCCCCAGTGCAACTTGAGGCCGTTTCCTCTTGTCCTGTCACTTGTTCCTTGGGAGAAGAGCCCAACCCCACCTGGCTCCCACCTCCTTTCAGGGAGTTGTGCAGAGCCAGAAGGTCTCCCCTGAGCCTCCTTTTCTCCAGGCTCAACACCCCCAGGTCCCTCAGCTGCTGCTCACCACACTTGTGCTCTAGACCCTTCCCCAGCTTCGTTGCCCTTCTCTGGCCACGCTCCAGCTCCTCAAGGTCCTTCATGGAGTGTGGGGCACAAACCTGACCCCAGGATCTGAGGTTGGGACTCCCCAGTGCCCAGCCCAGGGGGACGAGGAGATGCTGGGCTCAGCATCGCTCCTTATGCAACGGGCGCAGGAAGCGCAGCCGGCGACCTACTTCTCCCTGAACGCTTAAAGAAGTCAGATTAACCTCTGCGCTGCGGCAGCCAAGAGTCTCATTGCGAAGGGGATGTGACAGCATTTCCCTGCTGCCTTCCACTGGGGAAGCCTCAGGGGAATGGGAGACCAGAGGGAGAAATCTCTTGGCTGCCGGGCAGGAGAAGGCTCCGAGGAGCGCGGTGCCGTGGGGAGCAGGACTGGACAGGATCCTCCAGCACCGGGACCCGTGCCGTGCCGGGGGAGCACGCCGGAGCCCGAGTCCTCGGCTGCCTCCCCACAGCGAGCCGGAACGCGGCAGTTGCTTTGCCATTTATTTTTATCTCGTTGATCACATGCTTTTTGATGTTAAATGTTCTGTGGAGGAGGAAATTTCTGCAACTGCAGATCGGAGTTTGTTGGGGAGGGGTTCGGTTGAACTTGGTGATCAATTTTTGCAAGTCACGGGCTCGTGCTGACAACCTGCCGCAGCCGAGTGACATTAGTGACAAGGTTCCCGTTCTTCCGCAGCTCTCTCCGCACGGGCAGCCCTCTGCCCCGTACAGCCCTTGTACCTCAAAAGCGCTGCCCGGTGCCACCGGCCACGGCGTGACCCCCTCGAGCATCTTTGTGCCTTGCTCTGTGGCACGGCTGGATGCTGCTGAGCCAAGGCGTGCAGAGAAGCCAGGCCTAGCTGAGCAGGGTTTAACCATCCGGCTTTGAACCGCAGCTCCGGAGCCTCCTGGGGAGCAGGAAGGTGCTGCCTTTGTCAGCACATCCCCGGGCTTGGGGCGAGCGTGCCTGGTGGGACACGCGGCTCATGGAACTGCCCGGCCTGAATTGTTTTCTTACTGTAAGCACGTTGAGTTTAATTTTATTGTAAGCCATTAAATCCACTTCCTTGTGATGTGATTTCATCTTCTAGCTCTGTTACAGCTGCCAGGGTAACCGAAATGTGCCTTCGCAGCGTTAGACCGAGATTCTCCTTCAGTGCACAGAGAGGTTTCCGGGGCTTGTATCTGAAGAGGGCTGTCCTGTGCTGTCTGGGCGGGGAGGTCCCCTGGGCCAGCGTCGTTATTTCTTCAGTGTACAAGGTCCCAAGTGCAGGGGATCCGTGGACTCACCTGCTCTGCATGAGACCTTCTGCATGGCACCTTTGTGCTTGGTGTGGGGAGGAGGTTTGGGGAGCTGCCTGCTCATCAGCCAAGGGAAATGAGATGTGATGCGGGCGGCATGAATCGAGCTGGAGCAGCAGAGACGTCCCCACGCGCTGCTGCCCTCGTCTGCCGGAGACTTTCGCTCCGCTGGCACTTTGGTGAACGAACGAGGAAACCTGCGCTTGGGCGCAAAGTTCGGTGATGGAGTTTAAACCCATCCGCTGGCGGTTTCGTGGACTTTGCACAGAGGCCGAGCAGGCTCTGTCCTGCTGCCGGCTCCTGCCGCTGACCCACGTTGAGCTGGGCAGATTCACAAACGTGACTGGAGGAGCAGAGCTGGGGCAGCGGCCGCAGGATTTGCCTCTCCCCAGGCTGCCGGACCCTGCCCTGGCACCAGGGTGGTGGTGGGGAAGAGACGGGATGTAGTTAGTCGCTTAGTCTGTTCAGATTGCATCTGTGTGACCTGTTGCAAGTCCTCTTGGACCTCTACATCTCCCCCCACACTTCTGACTCCCAGTTTCAGGGCACTGGAGCTGGGAACTGGGGATGCTGAGTGGTTACCCGCTGGGGTTTTGCCTCCCTGGCTGCTGGGAGTAGAAGCCCTGTTTTCTTGGAGAGCTTTATCAGACATTCACTTGTTTGCAAACCTCCTCCTATCATCCCTCTAATGCTTTCTGGGATTCTCAAAACACCTTCAGCAAAATAACAAGCATGTTTAGAGAAGAGAGCCCTTGCCTCGCGGGAAGACTTGGCGAGCCGATTCCGCAGCATAGTCAGCCCGTGTGGAAGCGCTCCCGGTCATTCCTCTTCGCGGGGAGCCGAGACTTGCTGTGAGAAACAAGCCCCCGATTCCCCCGGATCTCCTGGCAGCATCCTGGCGAGCACCAGGCCCTGCTGGGGCTGAGCATGGCAGGACCTGGGGGCTGGGAGAGGCAAAACTCGACGTTTAATTAGAAGGAGTTTTACTTTGTGCTTCAAAGTCACAGGCGGGATTTGCTCTCTGGAAAAGCAAGTGCGATCATTTGGAGAGCAGGGGCTGCCAGGAATGCCGTGACCAGCCCTCTGTGCAAGATGTCCCTGCCATGACGGGAGGCTGGAACGAGATGATCTTTAAGGTCCCTTCCAGCCCAAACCGTTCTATGATTCTCTGCACGCGGCGGGAGCCCTGCGGTTATCCCCGCTACAAACAAACTGTATCAGCGCTTAGGAAGAGACGTGAGCAAAGTCAGATTTTCCGCTCGCTCGCATCCTATCTTCCTTAGGCTCCTTTTTTTCTTGCAGGACAGTTGCCTGGTGGGAGGGCTGCAGCCTGGCTGCTGGCGAGGGGTTGCCGCGATGCACCGCAGATGGAGAGAGTCTGTCTCTCTGGCTTGGCCGGCTCTGTGAAAGGAAACTTAATTTTTGTTCCCTGAACTGGCACCTCAAAGCTTTGTTCACCGAACGCATCCCTGCAGTGAGGCTCGGGGCAGAGAGTCAGGCTAGATCTAAGGAAGGAATTGTTGGTGCTGAGGGTGGTGAGAGCCTGGCGCAGGTTGCCCAGAGAGGTGGTGGCTGCCCCATCCCTGGCACCATTGCAGGTGAGGTTGGCCGGGGCTCTGAGCAACCTGCTCTAGTTGCAGATGTCCCTGCTCCCTGCAGGGGGGTCACATCTGATGACCTTTCACGGTCCCTTCCCACCAATCCAGTCTGTGATTCTCTGACTCTGCTGTGGCTGCAGCTCTGCAGCCCCACAAGAGCAGGCAGCAGGGTCTGTGCTTTCACCAGACAGCATCGACAAGCGAGGAAAGCCCGAGCGCAGAGGAAGGGCTGCTCACTCTCCTTGCATGGGGAGAGGATCAATACCTGCATGAAGAAAACTGTGAAAGTACTTTAGAAAAGCTGTGGAGTCGGGCCTCTCGCAGAGGTTGGGTGTGCAGGGAGGGAGCAGCAAGGTGCCCAGCGGTCAGCAGGGTCCAGTTCTCACCAGCTTGGAGCTCTGTGAGTTGCTGGGAGAGGACCGGAGGTGCAGGGAGAGGCTGGGGCTTCGTCTCGTTCTTGCACACGTGCCGTGCCAGCAGCAAACACCGGCTCTAGGGACGGCCGCGCTCGGGCCCCAGGCAGGACCTGCCTGGGTGACACAGGAGACCGAGTGTCGGGCTGGGATCTGGGGATGACAAGCCGGGCACAGGGCTTTCTGAGTCCCCTCCTGTTGGTTTGGGATGTTTTTAGAGGGATGGAGCAGATGTGGCTGAACGGTTGCAGGTGGGTTGCTCTGTGCCGGGCTGGAAGCAGCCGTGTTGGGAGGAGAAGGTCAGGAGGGCCAGCCCGGTGCTCCCTGGGGCCGCAGAGTCCTTGGCGTGGTGCTGATGAGGGGGTGAGATGGCAACGTTTCCGAGCTGTCAGCCTGTGTCTCGTTAGCACTCTCTGTTGATGCTTTTAGATGCCTCCAGTTCAGTCCATGCTGTGGTGGTGTAAGGCTGCGTACGCTCCTGGAAGCACCATGGCATGAAATGGAGGCTCCTAGAAGCAAGATGGAAGGTACAGTACTGGCCGTGGCCCATGAAGGACCCACTCCCTCCCTCTTGCGCTGCTCTTTGACGGTGGGGGGAGAACAGGTAGAAGCCTGTGCCGGGAGAGGCTGTCGGAGGAGCTGGTGGGCAGCAGGACTGATGCGTGTCCCGGCTGCCACCGCAGCGGCGTGAGCCCGGGCGGCTGCCCCAGGAACCGGTGATCCCACCTCAGGGCCAAATCCTTCACCGTAGGCTTTTCAATTGGAAGCAGAATTGGAGAGCGCTTTGCTCAGAAATACAGTTTCCAGTAACAGTGACATTCACGGCTTGTGTCTCTGTCTTTTCAGAAAAGCAGGGTCCAGAGCGGAAGAGGATTAAAAAGGAGCCCGCCACCAGAAAGCCTGGCTTGCTCTTCGGAATGGGCCTTTCGGGGATCCGGGCAGGCTACCCGCTCTCCGAGCGCCAGCAAGTCGCTCTCCTTATGCAGATGACAGCAGAAGAGTCTGCAAACAGCCCAGGTGAGGTCCGGAGGGTGGCTTTGCTCAGAGGTGTGGGCAGATGAGGCTCCTCCATGCCCGGCCCCGGGGTCTCCAGGCGGCTCAGATGCTCCTCACCAGCAGCAGAGATGAGCTGCCACGCAGGACGTGGTGCTGGGGTGCGGCTCCGTGGGGTCTGCTCGCTCTCAGTGCCATCGGTGGGATGCTGGAACAGGGCAGCAAGACACCAGTCCCCCGATATGAGCCACTACTGAGCCTGCCCAAGCTGCTTAACTAGAGCTTTGCTTCCACCAGAACCTCCTCAGCATCAGAGCTTCACGTTTTCCACCAGGGTCTCAGTAAAGAAGCATCATGAATAAAGTTAAAATACCATCCTCCTTGGGCTTCTTCATGTTTCTTCTCGTGGAGAGGGATAAGGCGTGTAACCGCTGCCACCGTATCTTGAGATACGGAGCGGCTGGAATGTGTTTACCTCAGATTTTGTACTTTAGTAATTTTTATCTGTTGCATGCGTGACCCCCCGGGGTTTCCAGAGGCGCTGCGCTATCTGTATGCGCACGTCTGCATCCTACACACAGTGCTGCAGAGTTTTTGTTGTTCTTAACCCAATCTGGCTGCTTCTGATGCTGTTATGTGGGGTTGAGGGTGGGGGGGGAGGCAAAAAACTATGGAGTTCAGCTGTTCTCCCAGGAAATGTCTCCTCCCAAGGCTGTCAGACCTCACATGGACTTGGTAGAAGGTCACCTCCCTGAGGAAATGGGGTTTAGGGTGAGGAGCTGCATTGTCTGCTCCTACATTGTGGGACTGCCCGTGGCCGTTGCAAGGACAGCAGTTCTCTCCAGTGGGTTTGGCAGCCTGCAGTTGATATCTGCCTTGTACACACACAGGCTTTCCTCTGTCTTCACAGGGGCCTCAGAGGTTCCTCTGGGTGCCTTCTGGGGAGAGTTTTGGGGAGAGGCGAGAGGAAACGTGTTCCACGAGCTCCCTCTAAAGGTTTAGGGCTTCCTTCGAGCCCTGCTTCCTGACTCTGTTTCTCTCCTCCCCGCAGTTGACACAACACCAAAGCATCCCTCTCAGTCTACAGTTTGTCAGAAGGGAACTCCTAACTCTGCCTCCAAAACCAAAGATAAAGTAAATAAGAGAAACGAGCGAGGAGAGACTCGGCTGCATCGAGCTGCCATCCGAGGAGATGCCCGGCGCATCAAGGAGCTCATCATCGAGGGTGCAGATGTCAATGTGAAGGACTTTGCAGGTAACCGGCCCGCTGGCAGAGCAGCCCACGGATCCGAACCTTTTCCCACCTGGTTGCGTGTTCCACCTTCCACCAGAGAAAGCGGGTTTTTTATAACGTGGGTTTGCTGCTTGGGGAATTAACCAAAAATGATGATTTTGCCCTTTGGGGAGGAAAAAGTCTTGCTGTTCTTCAGAAAAAAACCAAACTACTGCAGATGTGTTGAAATAATAAATCCCTGAAAAGCGTCTGTTCCCTTGTTGGAGTTGGGGAGCTAAATTCCCGGGCTGTCCTGCCTGTTCTGAACATGCCTCTGCTCGGGGAGGTGACGCTGGGCTGGGCTTGAATCCGTCACAGTCCTGGGGCTGCTGCAGCTCCACGCTCAGAGACCACAGCCAGGACCCTCTGCTCCGTTTTCTCATGTCCTTCCACATGGGTGTCCTCTTGGAACCGTGGAGAGGGGTTTGCCAAGGGAGGTGGGCTGGTCTGGCTCTTTTTTTACTTAAAATAGAAGAAAGGACGTGCACAAAAATACTGAAACAAGTGGGTTTGTAAAGTCACCGCCCCGGAGCTGGATGGCTGGTGCCTGCAGCGCTCCGGGGTTTGTTTTCGAGTAGCAAACGTGGGGGTGCCGCTGCTGGGAGCTGTGCCAGTGTGAAGGGCAAGGTCAGGCTCCCAGCTGCGCCAGCCCCGGATTCGAGGAGATGTTGGCCGTCCTGAGCTTCATCTGAGGAGTGGCACCACCTCCTCCTCCTCCCCTTCCCCTCCTCAGCAGCACTGCCAAGCTCCTGCTGACGGTAGTGGGAATGGAGAGAGAAGCCTGGGATGGGAACGACCTTGAGTCCCACGGCAAGAAGGTGGCCGTGGGATGGCGAACGTGCTGCTGGTGGACACCCCTGCCAGCCATGGGGCTAAGGGAGCCTGAGCAGCCTTTCCTCCAGCACGTCCGACAGCTCGACTTTGCTCTTTGCTGTTCTCTTCACACGATTTTGGGGCTATAAATAGACAAGCATGTTCCTCTGCCTGGCTGATTAATATCGGGGCTAGACGGAGCTATCAGTTGTGATTAATTCCGGTCACAGGTGCCCCTTTTAAACGCTCCGAGCGAAGGTAACGGAACGAGCTCCCACGGCGCTATCAGCCCAGCAGCGAAGGAGCCACGCACGTTCGCTGGGAAACTTCAAAACAGTTTCTGCTTAAAAATAGTCTGTTTGAACATGATAAAATATTTCGTTCTGTGTTCTTCGGAGGTTTGTTTGAGAACGAGAGGCACTGTTACTGTGGAGACCTGCTGTTTGGTTTCTCCCCGCGCCGGGGGCCTGTTCTTGCTGCTTGCTTTGGAGAGCACGCAGAAAATATTTGTGAGGTCTGAGCCGGGGCTGTTGCAGAGCGATGTCAGCAGTGCAGAGCTCAGCCCTGGTCTGCACCGCAGCGTTCCCCTTACAGAGGAGTTGGAAGGGGAAAAGATTTGAGACCTGACTTCCACATGGCATCAGCAATTCTCTTCATTTCCTACACAAAACCTTTGCCTTTCCATTTCCCGGGGCTGCGTCTGTTCCACCAGATGGTCTGTAGCACATTGCGTGGCCAGAGGGAGAAGCAGGATCCGTTTCACTACTGCCTGCTTGGAGTAGCCAGGCAGAGCTGCAGGTTTCATCCTGCTGCGCCCCGGGGAGCTGGGCAAAAAGACCATCTTGTTATCCATCAGAGCCCCCTTGACACACCACCAGCCACAGCGTCTGTGGCTGGAGGTTGCTTCTCACTGCCTCTAACCTTCTCCGTGAGGGTGGTGCCCACGTTCTGAGTGTCCCTTTCCTTGCAGGCTGGACGGCGTTGCACGAGGCGTGCAACCGGGGTTACTACGATGTCGCAAAGCAGTTGCTTGCTGCGGGCGCCGAAGTCAACACGAAGGGGTTGGATGATGACACCCCGCTGCACGACGCAGCCAACAACGGGCACTTCAAGGTTGGTTTTTGCCAGTTTGTCGGTGTGTTTTTACTGGCTTTTGTGGTTTTGCTTGTGCTTCAAGCAGCCGGCGTTGTAAATACAGAGACTCTGGTTGTTTTCTCATCATTTGCTGCTGATAGCCTGGTAGCAGGTGAGAACTTCCCTGCCCCAGCACTGCTGAGTTTTACTTAGCGTTCCTTTGTGCTGGGGATAGTTCATTCTTCTTCTTCTGGAGGTGGGGAGGGAGCCTGGCTTTGTGTCATGTTCTCCTTTCTTTCTGCCCAGGTTGGTTCATGTTGCTGGTTTTTATCTGCTTTTCTTATCTGCTGGTTTGTGTCTCTTTTCGTATCGGTGACTGTTGGTACCATAAGATGTGTCCTGAGGACATCCTGCTTGAGGACATCCCCTTTTCAGTTATGTGTGAAAGTCATACAAAAAGCCCGGAATCAAAACATCACGAGCATCTTCCAAGTCTCAGTTTCTCTCTTTTCAGGTGGTGAAATTGTTATTACATTACGGAGGGAATCCTCATCAAAGCAACAGGAAGGGCGAGACACCCTTAAAAGTAGCTAATTCTCCCACCATGGTGAATCTGCTCCTGGGAAAGACCACGTACCCCTCCAGTGAAGAGAGTTCCACAGGTGAGAATGACCTTGCTGTGAACGTGGGGGTGATGTTTGTGGTCTCCAGCTGTCTGTTGATACAGAGACCTTGAGAGGACAGTGAAGGTAGACTCTTGTTGGAACATCTGCACGCTGCTGCCGGGGTCAGGAGTCCATCCGTAGCTGTAACCCAAATTCAGACAGCGTAACTGCCAGCACGTAGCTCCAGGAGCTCTCGCTGTCTGCCCTGGAAGCCTACGTTGAGGTCACTTGCCTGGTGCAATCGAGATGTAGGACTGGAAGCCAGTTGCAGGTACATGGATGTCTTACCTTCAAAACGTGGGTCCAGCTCGTGCTGAGAGAGGAGGAGGTTTGTGTCCACGTGGTGTGTTCCCATCCCTCCCCGGTCGGAGGGCGTGGGCTCGGCCGTACCAGTGCTGCTGTTTCAGGTTGTGTCCCTCAGCAGAGTGCCCTGTTAGTGCCTGTCCCGTCAGTCCCACCAGTGTGGCTGTGCCGGGGTGAAGCACTGCTGGTTTAAATTAGTGCTAGTCAGAGTTCCAGTCTTATGGGGAGTCTTGTGTGGAGCACAACCCTGACAAAAAGTTCTTCTCTTGATACCTCAGCACAGGGGAGACATGGACCTGGTGGAGCGGGGCCAGAGGAGGCCCCAGCAATGATGGGAGGGCTGGAAGCCCTCTGCTGGGAGGCCAGGCTGGGAGAGGTGGGCTTGTTCAGCCTGGAGAAGAGAAGGCTCCAGGGAGACCTTCTGGTGGCCTTGCAGGACTTCAAGGGCCTGTCAGAAAGATGGGGAGGGACTTTTGAGCAGGGCCTGTTGGGACAGGACAAGGGGGGATGGTTTAAACTAAAAGAGGGAGATTTGAGACTAGAAAGAAGGGAGAAATTGTTGCTGCTGAGGGTGGTGAGAGCCTGGCGCAGGTTGCCCAGAGAGGTGGTGGCTGCCCCATCCCTGGCACCATTGCAGGTGAGGTTGGCCGGGGCTCTGAGCAACCTGCTCTAGTTGCAGATGTCCCTGCTCCCCGCAGGGGGTCGGACTGGATGACTGTGAAAGGTCCCTTCCCACCCAAACCATTCTAGGATACACCCGGGACATTGTTGAGGACCACCCCTTGCAGGGTTTAGGCTGGATGGCTCTTCCTTTCCGAAAGATCTCCCATCCTGGCATTTCGAGCTTTCAGCTGCAAACTTACCAAAGGCAGGAGGGCAGCAGGGCCCTTCAGAGGGGTTCGTGTCTGCAGCAGGCTGATGATGTTCCCTCTTCAAAGCCCCTTGCAGCCCTTAACGTGTTGTTCTCTCTCTGCAGAGACCTCAGAAGAGGAGGACGCCCCTTCCTTCGCTCCCTCCAGCTCTGTTGATGGCAATAACACAGACTCAGAGTTTGAGAAGGGTTTGAAGCACAAGCCCAAGGCCCAGGAGCCCCCCAAAACCATCACCCCGGTGAAGGACGAGTATGAATTTGACGAGGACGATGAGCAGGACCGGGTCCCGCCGGTCGATGACAAACATTTGCTGAAAAAGGATTACAGAAAAGAGACTAAAGCAAACAGTTTCATTTCCATACCCAAAATGGAAGTGAAAACTTATACTAAAAATAACACAATTACACCAAAGAAAGCTGCCCACCGCATCCTGTCGGACAGCTCGGACGAGGAGGAGACCAGCGTTGCTGTGGGGACCGGGGAGAAGCTGCGACTTTCGACCCACTCGATCTTGCCCAGCAGCAAGATTCGGGAGCCCGCCAGCACAAAGCCGCCGAAGGAGAAAAGCAAAGTAAAAAAGAAGCGGAAGAAGGAGACGAAAAGCAAAGAGGTTCGGTTTGGCAAAAAAAATGACAAATTTTGTTCCTCTGAATCAGAGAGTGAAAACGTGGAGAGTGAGGAGGATGATAGAGACTCTCTTCAGAGCTCTAGCTGTGTAAAGGACTCCAGGCTAGTGCTAAAGGAATCCTCCTTGTTTAACTCTCTGTCTGCCTCATCGACCTCTTCTCATGGGAGTTTAGCATCCCAGAAACATAATCCTAATCTTACAGAACAGCACTCCAAGCACTGGAGGACGGACAATTGGAAAACCATATCTTCTCCAGCTTGGTCAGATGTCAGTTCCTTATCGGACTCCACCAGGACGAGGCTGACGAGCGAGTCAGACTACTCGTCCGAGGACTCGAGCTTAGAGTCGCTAAAGCCAGTCAGGAAGAAACCAGAGCACAAAAAGAAAAACACCCCACACAACACTGTTTCTGAGAAAAAGAATTCATTCCATAGCAACGTGGATGGAGCGATTCCAAAGCTGGACAAGGAGGGGAAGGTTGTTAAAAAGCATAAAACAAAACACAAACATAAAAACAAGGAGAAGGGGCAGTGTCCCATCAGCCAAGACATTAAAATCATCAAAACCTTTTCTTTTGAGTTTGAGGACTCTAAACAAAAGCCTGAGAAAGGCTTGATAGTAGAGACAGAAAATCCAGTCGAAAACAAGTTGAAAGTGTTAAAGCACGAGCGAGAGCACGGTAAGAAGGAGGAAAAGCTCCCCAAAGGTAAAGCGGAGGAGAAGGAGTGGTTGTTTAAAGATGAGACTGGAAAATCCTCGAAAGAGGAGAAATTGTTAAGAAAAGTCAAAGACAGTAGCAAAGACACGAGCAAATCCTTCAGAGAAGGATTGAGTAAATCAGAAAAAGAGAAACCTGCAAAGGAGAAGTCTCCCAAAGAGGAGAAGCCAAGAATACACAAGGAGGAGAGGAAGAAGAAGTCCAAGGACAAGCAGTCAAAATCTGAGAAGAAGAATGAGCTGAAGGAGGAGAAGCTTTCTAAGCTAGAGAAAGAAAAATCCTTCAAGGAGGAGAAAGAAAAATGCAAAAAAGAAAAACTTTACAGGGACGAGTCTGGGTTTGATGAGTTTAATAACAAAACCCAATTTCCCGAAAGCGAGGACACGAAGTTCAGCCTTTCGGACGATCAGCAGGAGAGGTGGTTTTCAGACTTGTCTTCTGATTCATCCTTCGATTTCAAAGGTGAAGACAGCTGGGACTCTCCGGTAACGGATTTCAGGGAGATTAAAAATGACACCGTGGCAAAACTAATCATAGAACCCGTGAAAGAGGAAATTAAAGAAAAGAAAAAGGAAAATAAAACGAAAGAGAAGAAGGAATACAGCGAGAAGCGTAATGAAAAGGACACCTTCCTAAAGAAGAAGGAGAGGGACTACGTGGACAAAAGCTCCGAGAAGAAAAAGGACCAAACGGACAGGCACAAAGTTACTCCTGGTTATTTGCCTGAAAAGGACAAGAAAAGGAAGGATTCTGCAGAGGGTGTGAAGGAGAGGAAAGAAAAAGACACGGGGGAAACCGTCAAAGACAGAAAGGATTCCTCTGACGGCCCTAAAGATCGAAAAGACGCCAAAACGAAGCAGGAGGAGCCTTATCGAGATGACTTTAAGGAGTATGGCTGCGAAACGTTCTTCAAGGATAAATCTGACCCCGAATTCAGCAGTAAAACTCTGGAGAGTTGGGAGAGGCACCATTCTGGGAAGGAGAAGGAGAAGAAAGATGCTCCCGATAAAGAAAAAAAAGAAAAGGTGAAGCCAGAAAAATACAAGGAAAAATCCAAAGAAGGCGACAAGGAGAAAAATGAAAAAGCCGCTCCTGAGAAGCTCCTGAAAGACAAAGATCTAGACAAGAGTTTCAAAGAGAAGAAAGAAACAAAGGAGAAATACAAAGACCTGCACAGCAAAGACAAAGAAAGGAAGAGTTCTTTCGACCAGGTTAAGGAGAAGAAAGAGAAGAACTTCTCCACGGATCGAGAGGACTTCTCTGAGAAAAAGGATGAGAAGAAAGGCAAGGAGAAAAGCTGGTACAGCATCGCAGACATCTTCACCGATGAAAGCGAGGACGAGCGGGATGATTACAGCCTGACGGGGTTCAAAGTCGGCGACTCCGCTGGGAGCGAAATGCATCGTCTGGACAGTCTGCAGGAGAAGGACGAGGGGGCAGCTGCCGAGAAGGAGCTGTACCCTGACAAGCACCGCAAGTACTCCTCCGACCGGCAACATTCGGGAGAGAAGCAGAAAGATAAGGACTCCAAGGAGAAGAAGAAGGACAAAGGAACATCGGAAGGGGGGAAAGAGAAGAAGGAGAAGAGTTCCTTTGAGAAACACAAAGAGAAGAAAGATAAAGACTCTACGGAGAAGTACAAGGACAGGAAAGACAGGACGTCCATAGATTCCACCCAAGAGAAGAAAAACAAGCAAAAGCTCCCAGAAAAGGTCGAAAAGAAACATGCCAATGACGACAAGGTGAAAAGCAAGCATAAGGAGAAGCCGGAGAAGGAGCATTCCAAAGAGAAGAAGTCCTCAAAAGGAGGGGAGTCGGAGAAGAGCCTGCTGGAGAAATTGGAGGAGGAGGCTCTGAACGACTACAGAGATGACTCCAATGACAAGATCAGCGAGATCTCTTCTGACAGCTTCACAGACAGAGGGCAAGAGCCAGGACTGACCAGCCTCTTTGAGTCTTCTAACCTCTCTCTTACTGATGCCGCTGAAGAAAAGTTTAAGGACTCTCTCCCTTTACCCTGCTTGCAGGACAAACTCAAGGAGAAGGAGAGACACAGACATTCCTCATCTTCATCAAAGAAGAGCCACGAGAAAGAAAAAGCAAAGAAGGAGAAGACGGAGAAAAAGGAGAAAACTGAAGAATTCAAAGACTCCAGCAGCAGAAAGGATTCCACTCACTATGAAAAAGATTTCTCTGTGGACGGGGAGGCTTTTAGCGCTTCCTACAACATGAAGGCAGAGCCTGACGAGGAGCCAGAGAAAAGCATTGATTACTTATTTTCTGAAAAGAAAGATAAAAATGATTCTGAAAGAGAGCTGTCAAAGAAGGCGGAAAAGGAAAAGGCCTACGGTTCCAGCACCATCAGCACAGCTAAAGAGAAAAAGAAGCGAGATAAACACAAGGAAAAATGGAAGGAGGAAAAGGAAAAGCACAGGGACAAACATGCAGATGGTTTCTTCAAACACCACAAAGACGAGCCGAAGTCAGCGCTTAAAGAGAAGGACAGTCCTCAAGTTACCACCTTTAAAGATAAATCGAAGGAGGACAACCTCAAATTCGGCGAGACCAAACTGAAGGAGAAGCTCAAGGAGAACCAAGAGAAAGACAAATCAGAGTCGATAAAAATAAGCAACGGGAATGAAAAAATAACCCTTTCCAAAGACAGCGGCAAGAAAGATGCCCGGCCGAGGGAGAAGCTTCTGGGGGACGGTGATCTGATGATGACCAGCTTCGAGAGGATGCTGAGCCAGAAGGACCTGGAAATCGAGGAGCGCCACAAAAGGCACAAAGAGAGAATGAAGCAGATGGAGAAGATGAGGCACAGGTCCGGAGACCCCAAATTAAAAGACAAACTTAAAAGCTCGGAAGACGTGCGCAAGAGGAGCCTGGATCTGGCCACGAAGAAGCCGTTAACGCTGGATACTCCCCTGAAGGACAAGAAACTGAAAGAGCTGGGTCCGCTGACTCCTATACTGTCACCGGAAAACAAGGCACAGCCGGCTGTTGGGACAGACTCCAAGGACTGGATCACGGGCCCTCAGCTGAAGGAGATCCTCCCGGCGTCTCCCAGGCCGGATCAGAACCGGCCGACGGGAGTCCCGACCCCGGCGTCCGTCGTCTCTTGTCCGAGCTACGAGGAGGTGATGCAGACGCCCAGGACTCCGTCGTGCAGCAATGAAGACTACACGGACCTCATGTTTGAATGCGCAGACTCGCAGCACTCGCTGCCCATATCCACCATGTCCATGAACGCCTGTTCTCCATCCTTCTTCGACAGGTACACCAATGTTCCCGGTGGGCTCCCCGAGAATCCCAGTCAGACCCCGACTCGTACCATACCCTCCACCAACCTTTATCGTTCCATCTCGGTTGATATCAGAAGGGCACCCGAGGAGGAATTCAGTGTCGGAGAGAAGTTTTTCAGACAGCAAAGCGTCCCGGCAACATCAAACTATGACTCTCCGGTGCAGCATTTAATGGAGGAGAAAGTTCCCCTTCCTCCTGTTCCCGCGGAGAAGTTCCAGTGTTTATCTCCTGGGTACTACTCCCCGGACTACAGGGTCTCGTCACCGAAGGTGGAGGCGTTGCACTGCGCCCCAGGAGCTGTCAGCGGCGTCGCCCAGTCGCCCGAAAGTGTCTTTTCTGGTTTACAAGCCAAATCCTCCCCTTCGCACAGAGACGAGCTGCTGGCGCCTTCGGTCGAAAGTGCTCTTCCCCCCGACCTCGGCATGCCCTTGGACACCACGGAAGAGCAGCAAGCTACTGCCTCCATCATGCCACCAGAACCTACCTACTTAGCACCGATCGAAGAAAACCATTTTAATTCGGCTATGCCAGAACAGAACAACATCGACTGGGACAACCCTCCTTCCAGAAGCCCCGACACCGCCATTCCTCCCAGCCTGATGGGCAACCCAGCAGAGCACTCTGTCAGCTGGCCCATGGGCTCGGAGCTTCTCATGAAGTCTCCCCAGAGGTTTTCTGAGTCCCCTAAACCCCCGCTCTGCTCCCTAGAGCCCATCCATCCCACACCAGTAGCCTTCATTCCCACAGATACCTCCTACCCCGTCTCTCCCATCTCGTACCCTCTGTCCGTGTCTGAACCGGGGCTCGACGAAGTCAAGGAGGATGCTGAGGAAGCAGTTCCAGGAGAAGCAGCGAACGCCGAAGAGCAAGCTCCGTACATGTCCCCTACTAGGTTAGACACGTTCTTCAATAACTGCAAGCCTCTCCCAGAAGAAGCACCCGAGATACCTCCAGAGCCCCCCTGTATGCCGGCAGAACCTCAGGCAGAAGTTGTTAGCGCGCCAGAAAACAACTATTTGGAAAACAATAACGCTGCGCCTGCAAATACAGAGGAGGCCGTAACGTGGCCTGATCCCTTCACCAACACAGAAGATGACTTGGACCTTGGCCCCTTCTCACTACCAGAGCTGCCGCTTCAGCCCAAGGATGTTGCCGAGACAGAGATGACCGAGGCAGAAGCGGTAGAAGAAAGCCCAGCAGCAGCTTCAGAAGCGGGCGCTGGGCTTGTCAAAGCGAGCGCGTCCGTCATAGCGTCGGGCGAGGCGGAGGAGCCGCCGGCCAGCCAGGCACCTGCTGCCCAGCCCGTGGACACGGAGCCGCAAGCAGAGGAGCAGAAACCAGAAGTGGCCACCCAAGAAGCCACCTCAGAAGCGCTGAACGTAGCTGAGGAAAAAGGAGCGGAGGACTCGGAAGCACAGATTTTCCAGCAGACCCCGTCCGAGTCTGCGCAGGCGGAGAGCAAAGAGGCGGAGGCCACGCATGAAGACCTCTCTTCTTCTGGTGGGGTGGCAGAGAGCAGCTCCCAGAGCTGTCCCCCGCCCGCGGCCACCGCCGAGGCCAGCGTCCCACAGGAGGGTTCTGCGGCACGCGGTGGGAGCCAGGCCCCTGCCTCCCAGGCTGACGCACCTCCGGGCAACGCTCAAGCTCAAGCAGAAATCGTTGAGCCAGTACAAAAACCAGTAGCAGAAGCCCCCAAGCCACCCAAAATCGAGGAGATTCCTCAGCGGATTACCAGGAACCGGGCTCAGATGCTCGCCAACCAAAACAAGCAGAACGCCGCCTCTTCCGAGAAGGAATTCCCTCCTGTTTCCGCACCCGCCACACGTGCCAAAGGCCGCATCTCGGAGGAGGACGATTCCCAGGCCCAGCACCCGCGGAAGCGCCGGTTCCAGCGCTCCAACCAGCAGCTGCAGCAGCAGATCAACACGTCCACCCAGCAGACGAGGGAGATGATCCAGCAAACACTGGCAGCTATTGTAGACGCTATAAAACTGGATGACATTGAACCCTATCACAGTGACAGGTCCAACCCCTACTTCGAGTACCTCCAGATCAGGAAAAAGATTGAAGAGAAGCGGAAAATCCTCTGCTATATAACTCCCCAGGCCCCGCAGTGCTACGCCGAGTATGTCACCTACACGGGCTCCTACCTGTTGGATGGCAAACCTCTAAGCAAGCTCCATATTCCAGTGGTGAGTCGTCTTCATAGAATCATGGAACGGTTTGGGTTGGAAGGGACCTTAAAGTTCATCTAGTTCCAACCCCCCTGCCATGGCAGGGACACCTCCCACTAGAGCAGGTTGCTCAAGGCCCCGTCCAGCCTGGCCTTGAACACCTCCAGGGGTGGAGCATCCACAGCTTCCCTGGGCAACCTGTGCCGGTGTCTCACCACCCTCACAGTGAAGAATTTCCTTCTAAAATAAACCTTTTGTCTTTAAGCTGCAGCATCAGGGACTGTCCCCTCCCTTGCTGCCGTGGATTGTCCCCCGTGCACCACGAGTGCCTTTGCAGTGCCGGTGGCACCTCGGCCACAGCTTTAGCTTAACTTTTAGAACACGCTCATGATGACAGGTCTAAGCCTCGCTGAGTGGGTGGCTGTGTGGTAGACACGGCCTCCGAGGTGCTGTGTTTTTGCAGAGGAGACCTTGGGCTCTGCTTCGGGACCTGAGCTGTATTCAGGCTTTAGAGGTAGTTTGTGTGAATCTGCTGGAGTTGATGGAAGGCAAAACTCCTTTTACATGTGTATTGGATGGTGAATCTGGAAGGCTGTGGGGAAAAGATGGCTCTTAACTCCTGCCTTCGCTTTCCCCCGCACCGATACCTGGCCTGCCGGGAGCCCTGGCTCCCTGGCACTGCGACCTGCACCTCACCGCTCTGCTGCATGAACGCGCTTGCTGATAGAGAGCCCTCAGTGAACCTGGTGCTGCAGGCAGCAAATCCGGGATCCAGCCTGGAGGAGACGGGTCCATGCGACTGGCCACGTCAGGCTGCGTTCCCTGCTGCAGGCAGCGTGAAATACCCTGTTCTGCGGGTGTGCCTTCGCAGCGTAGTCACAGAATAGAATCACAGAATCGTTCTGGTTGGAAGAGACCTTTAAGCTCATTGAGTCCAACCATTCCCCCAGCACTGCCAGGGCACCACTAACCCCTGGCCCTCAGCACCACATCTCCACGGCTTGGAAACCCCTCCAGGGATGGGGACTCCACCACTGCCCTGCCCAGCCTGGCACAGCCCTTCACAGCCCTTGCCACAAAGAAATTCTTCCTCAGCTCCAACCTAAACCTCCCCTGGTGCAACCTGAGGCCATTTCCTCTTGTTCTGTTGCTTGTTCCTTGGGAGAAGAGCCCGACCCCACCTGGCTCCAAGCTCCTTGCAGGGAGTTGTGCAGAGCCAGAAGGTCTCCCCTGAGCCTCCTTTTCTCCAGGCTCAACACCCCCAGGTCCCTCAGCTGCTTCTCACCACACTCCTGCTCTAGACCCTTCCCCAGCTTTGTTGCCTTTCTCTGGCCACTCTCCAGCCCCTCAAGGTGCCCAGTCGAGGGGGACGATCCCTGCCCTGGTCCTGCTGGCCACGCTGGTGCTGACACAAGCCAGTGCAGGCAGCAGTTACTGTTTGCAGGAGTTAATACACACTTTGTCCCAGCACCGTGGTGGCTGTAGCCTGTGTTCCCATCTGCTTGTCTCCTCCCGGACTGACCCAGAGCCCAGCTCACGCTGTGCTGGAGGAGCACCTTGCTCCCAGGAAAGCCCAGGACAGGGCAGGACACAGGCACTGTTCCCAGTGCACAGGCTGGGCTGCTCCTGGCAGTGGTTCTCCAGCAGCATCATCCCCTTCATGACACGCTCGGCCCCTTCACAACCTGCCCTTGCAGCGTGCGGGGTGGTTGAGGCTCCGGCTCTGCCCGCCGAGCTCATCTCTGGGCACTGAACACCCCCGGTCCTGTTGTCTCCCCCCTTGCTGTGCTCTGAGCATTGGCAGGACATCGTCCTTTGCCACCAGCCTGCTGAGGAACCAGGCAGACTTTCCTCTGGTGAGCTCCGTACGGCTCCCCACGGGGTGGTGGCACCAAGCCCTTGGCCGAGGAGCGTGTCAGCGGCGTGGCGGGGGGAGCAGCCCCAGGCTCTAACCCTCCGCTGTCGTCGTGTGCCCGCAGATCGCCCCGCCGCCCTCGCTCGCGGAGCCTCTGAAGGAGCTCTTCAAGCAGCAAGAAGCCGTCCGGGGGAAGCTGCGGCTCCAGCACAGCATAGAGCGGGTAAGGGAGCGCGCCGGGGAAATTCCTGCTGGGCTGGAGGTCCCGGATTTGCTCTGCCGGGGAGGCCGAGGCTGCCACGCTCACTGCTTCGTTTGCTCTTCCGCAGGAGAAGCTCATCGTCTCCTGCGAGCAGGAGATTCTGAGAGTTCATTGTCGGGCAGCAAGGACTATTGCCAACCAGGCTGTGCCCTTCAGTGCCTGCACCATGCTGCTGGACTCCGAGGTCTATAACATGCCTCTAGAAAATCAGGTCAGTGCCTGTCTCGGTGGTGAAGGAGTGTCTGCGCGAGTCCTCGAGGGACACGGTGCTTTTCTGGACGGAGGGAGGGATGTGGGCAGGAGTCACCAATGCTCTCCCTGCTCCGGTGCCTGTCTCCCACCACCGTGGCACACAGATGCAGGACATTGCCGAATCTGACTCGGTTTCTGGTGTGGCATCTTCTGGGATACCCCACAGGCGTGCTGGGGGAGGAAATGTGTCGGGAATGCGGGGAGACAGGGAGCATCGTGGCTCTGGGAGCAGGGATGAGTCACGTTTATCACTGAGTCTCAGGACCCTCCGCCCTTCATGATCAGCACCATCCGCACAATTGAAAGGTTTATTTTGCTACACTGGGGTGTCTTCTTCTGTGGAAGGAAAGGGAGAGAGCCGTTAAATTGATTTTTGTCTGAAGAGTGGCTTTGAAAGAGCCAGACTGTCTCACAGCCCACAGGGAACGGTCGTTTCCTCCTTTGATTTCACGTGTTCTGTGCCGGAGAAGGGGGAATCGTGTCCGGTTTCTGCAGGCGGTGCCCATGGGGCTGTGATGGTCCTGAACCATCTCCCCAGCTCCTGCTGCAGCCCCCGCCAGCCCGGCTGCTCCGGAATCACGCTGCTGCACTGCGGGAGGGATCCTGCCCCTGCCCAGGATCCCGGAATTCATTAGCGACCTGGCCTGTTGATCCAGGAGCCTTGATTTATCCCTCGGCATTTCCCAGCCGAGTGCCTGTGCTCCTGCAGCGAAGACGTTCCGATCTCGGGCACGAGTCGAGGAGACCGCGAGGTGCGGGTGCTGGGGTGTGCTGGCACGGCCGGATTCTCTGCAGGGCACTCGGGAACGGGGCACGTGCGCGTCGCTACCGGAGGCTGAGCGCGGAGAAGGGCTGGAGGCTTAAAGTAAGTTAAAAAAAATCTTCCATCCAATTCTAATTTTTGCTGTCTTCTGCTTAGGGAGACGAAAACAAATCGGTCAGAGACCGTTTCAACGCGCGACAGTTCATTTCCTGGTTGCAAGACGTGGATGACAAGTACGATCGAATGAAGGTGAGAGGTGCAGGAGCCCCGGGAGGGGTTCCCTGAGACGGGCCCGGCTGTCTCTGGAGCTGCCTTTGTGGTTTCTGCCGGGAGCAGCTGTCCCGAGGTGGTCTGGGCAGCGTTAGGTGCTGGGGACACTGCTGAGCTGGGAGCCTCTGCTGGGGCATGGGGGATGTGGAACCTCCGCTGGCTCCTGAAAGGGGGAAGAGAGACACGTTCTGCTTGGGGTTGGCTGGCTCGCTGCCACTCTGCTTCGTGCCACGTTGTCTGGAGCTTTCTTGGTCCAGTCAAACCCTCGGGGCCAGCTCCTCGCCAGCAGCGCGTGCTGGAGCAAGCTCCACAGCTACGGCAAACTTCAGAGATGGCAGGAGCCCCATCAAAATGCCCACAGCGATTTGCAGAGAGCTCTTGGTGGCAACCCCAGGCATGGTGTGGAGCAGGGATGGTGGTGCTTTTGGCTGAGAGACCTGCTGGTGGCCTTTCAGTGCTTGAAGGGGCCTGTTGGGAAGCTGGGTACAGACTTTTGAGCAGGGCCTGTTGGGACAGGACGAGGGGGGATGGGTTTAAACTAAAAGAGGGAGATTGAGACTAGAGAGAAGGGAGAAATGTTTGCTGCTGAGGGTGGTGAGAGCCTGGCGCAGGTTGCCCAGAGAGGTGGTCACTGCCCCATCCCTGGCACCATTGCAGGTGAGGTTGGCCGGGGCTCTGAGCAACCTGCTGTAGTTGCAGATGTCCCTGCTCCCTGCAGGGAGGTTGCATTAGATGCCCTTGGAAGGTCCCTTCCCCCCCAAACCACCCTGTGGTTCTATGAACCTGCTGCCGTGGAGTTGGCAGCTCCCACGAAGGGAGCAGGATCCTGGTCTGAGGCAGCTGAGGGCCACTGTTGGGGACTGTCTGCTGAGGCTGTCACCAGCGAGGTCAGTGCTCTCACTGCTTACAAGCCATCCCACAAGACCCTTTTGGGTTTCCTGCTGGAATTCATAGAATCATTAAAGTTGGAAAAGCCCTCTCAGCTCATCAGGTCCAACCGTTGGTTGGGCTCAGCAGACGTCCCCATCCAGGTTTCCTTCCAGCGAGGATGCCCGTGGTGTCCCTCGCTCTGTTAGCTCTCTGCGGGTGGGACGAGCAGCAGGAGCCTCTCCTGCCCCCTCCTGCTCCCCCCTCATCTCCGCTTGTCTTTTCTCCCCCCGATCCAGACGTGCCTGCTCATGCGACAGCAACACGAAGCTGCCGCCCTGAACGCGGTGCAGAGGATGGAGTGGCAGCTGAAAGTGCAGGAGCTGGACCCCGCGGGGCACAAATCCCTCTGCGTGAACGAGGTGCCCTCGTTCTACGTGCCAATGGTCGACGTGAACGATGACTTTGTGCTTTTACCGGCATGACAGTCCGACACCGGGAGACAGCGCTGAAAACTGGCACGGACGGGAGCCCTCCGAGGTCGGGCGGTCGAGCTCACATTCACCCTTCCCGCTTGCTGATGAATCCCTGGTCAGAGGAGGAGGAAGCAGCTAGCAGCAGAAAACAAAACAATACGAGAAATAATTGCACTTTCTTCACAAGGCGTCCCTCGCTCCCGGACTGACGGCGGCTCCGCCGGGCAGCGCGCCGGGACGCGGCTCCTTTCCAGCGTGGCAGGGAGGCTGCGCGGGCAGC